>JAXQJW010000105.1:0-185058 GCA_037042135.1 Penicillium sp. PG113-03A | reverse complement strand
CGGTTCTTTCTCTGGATGTCTCTCCCACACACAATGACTTCATTACATCATCTGCAGATGCTCTCCTCGTTAGACATCCGATACCAAGTGGTTGTGATGAAGGTATCCCGATTGTGAACTACAAGGAAGATACGCCGTTGAAAATAACAAACACGAGACATTCCGGTCAGCAGGGATTGCGCTGGCGTAGTGATGGGAAGATCTTTGCGACTGCTGGCTGGGATAGCCGAGTGAGAGTGTACTCGGGCAAGACGATGAAGGAGCTCGCTGTGCTCAAGTGGCATAAAGAGGGTTGCTATTCTGTTGCATTTGGAGAAGTCGATTCTATTTGCAATGCATTCGCTTCCCAGGTTCAAGATCCAGCGACCGCAGATGCGGGTTCTGAGGCATGCCAAGGGCAGTCAAGTTCAAGCGACTATTCTCTCGCTACAATCCAAAACCAACGGAATCAAAAAGTACAAAATACTCATTGGCTGGCGGCTGGTTCCAAAGATGGAAAGATTTCATTATGGGATATCTACTAAACAACGCTAATGCTTTTGATACAATAATGCCACCGGAACATAAGAAGGAAATGACAACTTAAGCCAGGTTGAATTCGCTGGCTCCAGACATGTGCTCCTTCATCTTGGCCCTCATCTTCCGTGCCGCATCGTCCGTACTAGAAGAAGCAGGCACGTCGTCCAAAGCCCCGCCGGCCTTTCGCTTGTTGCCGGCAGCACCGCGTGAGGCCTTGAAATCCTTCTTCGTATCCTCCTTTCCAGGACGCAGGCCTGGCACATTGATTTTGCCGGGTCGGTCCCGCAGGGCAAAGCTCTTCGCAAGATGTCCAAGGTGGAGCTCCTTGATGTTGAACATGCTGCGCTCAGCAGCAATGTGAGTGGCGTATGCACGAACATGAGACTGGAATGCACGACGTGCCATCTCCAAGTATTCCGGGTTGTCCAGCGCCCAGCGCTCCACGTCCATCTGCCAGTCGGTGGTCCGTTCTTCCCAATTCTTGCTGGTAGATTCCGTGTTGCCGCCGAAGCCGCGTTTCAGGATCTCGTTGGCATCGGTGCGGGTGAGAGCTTTGCCTCCGTCGCGGTAGCCGCGTTTGAGGATTTCGACGTAGTTCTCTTCACACCCGGGCTGGAGGAAGACCAGGGCCCGGCCGTCACGTCCTAGACGTGCGGTACGACCGATACGATGCGTGTGGTCGTCCGCACTGAAGGCCGGGTCGTATTCAATAACCAGATCGACATTGGGTAGATCTAAACCACGGGCGGCCACATCGGTACAGATCATGACAGATGCCTCGCGGCTCTTTGAGAAAGAGTTGAGGGTGGCAGTTCGCACATGTTGAGGAAGAGATCCATGCAGTCGATGAAGGATCACAGGGTTCGAGGGAGTGGAGAGAGCCGTGGCAGGTGCAATAGTTCCATGCGGAGAAAGCTTTTCGCGCTCATTTTGCTTTCCATTGTCGTCTTCATCGTCTTCCTTATCGCTGGACTTCTCACCGCGCTCGCCGTGCTTCTGGGAGAAGACTTCGAAGTGGAAATCAACGGAATCGGCACAGGAAACGAAAACTATAGCTTTCATTACCGAGCCTTTTCGAATAAACGTCCGCTTGAGGTATGCGGTCAATGTAACCAATCGCAGCTTTGCTGCAACAATTGCGTAGCTTTGTTTGAGTTGCGCTGGAACGCGGAATGCATCGTCTTCGCTCTTCGAGTTCCTGGTTTCCTCATTTTCGTCCGCCGGATCAGCTTTGATATGCACGGCATCCTTCAAACTGATCTCTCCCAGCCGTTGCACATTCATCTTCAATGTAGCAGAGCACAAGACGGTTGTCCTGCGTGTCGGTATACCAGGGATTTGGCTAGGTCGTTGTCTGGCATCGAGCTTTTGCACGATTCCCTGCAATTCCTCCTCAAATCCCATGTCCATTAAACGATCACCTTCATCCAATACAAGCCATCGCACATTGCTGACGTCCAGAACTTGTGTATTATCGAGATGGTCTGCCAGGCGACCGGGCGTGGCGACCAGAATATTCAAGCCTTTCCGTAGTCGTGCTTTTTCGGATTTCTTCTTCTCCCCACCAATTACAGTTCCCCCAACGATCCAGTTCGCACAGCGAAGGAGGTTCTCCAAGACCACGGAGATTTGTTTGCACAACTCACGAGTAGGAGCCAACACAATTGCAAACAACCCGCTATCCCGATGAACACCCTCTGCCTTTGTGGCCTTCGAAAGAGCCATAATCCGCTGGACAAGCGGGAGCAGATACGCTAGAGTTTTTCCAGATCCCGTCTCAGCCTGAATCAATGCATCGCTATCCTCCTTCAATAGTTGCGTAAATGCGCTCTTTTGAATGGCCGTCGGAGCCTTTAATTCGAGCTTCGTGAGCAAATGCGCAGCCAGATTCGGCGACAGACCCAAGTTCGTAAAGGTATCAATCCCATCCACCAGCGGCGCATTACTGGGCTGGGCATCTTCCATAGGTTGATCATTTTGCGGTTCCTCGACATTTTTCGATTCGGGATTACTCGTAAATAGCGACGACACAAATTGACCAGGGTGTCGCTGCGAAGTTTGCTGAGACCGTCCCCGGTGATTTGACTCGCCTGTCACATCGGACGAGTCGGTCGTTCGTTGTCGCTTAGCCGGTCGCGAAGAAGGGACTTGAATCTTGTTTGGGTTCTTTGACTCGTTCGGTTTGCTGCTGTCTCCGCTGGCGCCGGGTCGATGCTGAGCGCGCTTTTTCGCTGAGAGGCGGCTCCGCCATGTCCCTCCTTTAAACTTGGCTTCAGGCTTGACGAAATCATCGCCGATGGTGAAATTAAGAAGCATGCCATCGTCCGCCATCGTGATTATCAAAGTTCCCGGTGACCGGGCGGCTGGAAGAAAGAGTTGAATTGTCTGTTGCTATCGAGACTTTTTTCCGCCAAGACTGCAGGAATTTTCTCGGCCCGAGCCCTACGTCGATGCCCTACTTCCTTTTTGGGAGCTTTTCATGCATTCGCTATTAAATGTTGTAAATAATTTGCACTATGTACGATCGCATCATCACTATGTGGAAAAAAGGCATATTTACATGAGGAATACAAAATGCCTCAAGCCATTTCAGGCTCGGGGGTGAAGGATCAAGTTGTCAATCAGTCGTACTGGAACCTTGCCATCCCCCAAGCCGCAGGCCTCCCCGGGCTTCGTCTCCTCCAAAGGTGCCATCTTGAAAGCTGTGCTTAAGATGCCACCCTTGGCTGGATCGATGACATCCAGCTCGTCAAGAGTGTCGGGGTCAGCAAGGGAGATGTAGTCAATCTCGAACAAGGCCCGCTCGGAAGGAGAGAGGGCTTGCTGCTCAGAGAGCACCTGCTCTGCAATGCGACGCGCTGCCCCCAGGACTTCCTCACGAGAGTATTGACCCGAGAGGTATGCATCTTCTGCGGCCTTGAGCGCCCGGTAAATGGTGAGTCCCACTGCGCGTCGTCGGTCTCCAAGATAGACATTCCGGGAGCTCAATGCCAATCCGTCAGGCTCGCGTGAAGTGCCTACAATTCGTACTTCCGTTCCAACATGGAAGTCTTGAACCATTCGCTTGATGATGACTGTTTGTTGGACATCCTTCTGGCCAAAGTAAACACGGTCCGGGGTGGTCGCATTGAACAGCTTCATGCAAACAGTGGCAACGCCACGGAAGAAGACAGGTCTAGAACCACCTTCTAATTTCGATGAGAGCGGGGTGATGGTGATAAAGGAGCCATGGCCGTCAATTTCCGATGAAGGAGGCAGCGTCGGGTACATGACCTTGGACGTGGGGGCGAAAATTGCTGTTATACGCCCAGGTCCTGACGACTCTTCGTCACGGGCGAGCTCCTCGTTCAACTGCTCCAATCTCTGTACATCACTATCCCACGTACGCGGATAGCTAGATAGATCCTCGTTGACACCAAACTGCGTAGGATTGACAAAGATGCTAACGAAAATGTCGGTATTTTCCCGAGCTGCTGCTCGGATCAACGACAGGTGCCCTTCATGAAGAGCGCCCATCGTAGGCACAAAGCCGACTGTCCGGTCATTCTTGATAAGCTGCCGACGTAATTGCCGAAGTTCAGGGACATCACGGAAGACCTGAAAGGAGGGCTGTCGGACCGACCGAGACGCGGCAGTAGCGTCCGCCAGGAGGGACGAGGCCACAGCTAGGAGAGAGCAGTGAGTTTCCACAAGCTTCAACGCTCATGCAGATACATACTCGAGAAGGATCTTGGAGCCTGAAAGAGACGCGACATGGACATAGTGGATTCGACGCCAATAATGGTCGAACCATGCAAGACCAATGAGAGTGGATGGATGCAAGACCAATAGCACAGGTCGAACCCCGCTCCAGTAACGGCCAGACACGTGATTTGCACCTCGGCTCTGGGGAAGCGGAAAAAAGGTGCAAGTTCGGATGATGATCCGCGTTTCTGTTGGGATTGGGAGCTATGGGCTTGTTCCACTCTCCTTGTCTGGGTGGATCTTCCTTATATCCAATGGTTCCTGATTTCCTATGACTACTGCCCCGCTCTTTCTTCAACACCCAGAATGCCATCTCCCAAGTCGGCTGTGAAGGACGAGCACTCGGCTCCGGACCTCGAGATCGTGGGCGACCAAGTGACAATACGTCCGTCTGGCTTTACCGGAGGTCCCGAAACTCAAGATGATCCTATTACCGAACGCAATCTCGTACGTCATATGGTCCGCTTTCGCGAAAGCCCCCTCGATTTCCTCCGCGAAGTGAGTCTGTACATGTCCGGTACAGGTTGGCGCGCATACGACGATGTCATTGGGCAACCGGTCTTTTACCCGGGGTTTTCGGAGAATATCAAGACTTGTATTCTGGATAATCCTCTTTTGAAAGACAAGGTTCGAGAGTTGGCAAGTACTCGAATAGGAGTAGAAGAGAAGGAAGGGTTATTGGCGACCAAGCCGGGTGCGACATTGAACGAGAAACGGGCTCATCGTCGACATGAAATCGAAACCAATCTCCGAGAAGTGGTGGAAACCATGATGGACAACATGATCTGCAAGATGGAAAACAAGTCCTTCATTCGGGGGGCATATTACATGTGCACGCAGCTTCTCACTCGGGCCTACCATCAAGGTGTGCACGTGTCGAGCGAGGAGGTGCTGCGTCTTAGATCTGTTGCTGAGGAAGCGGCTAGGCGAAAGCAATCAATTGTCTTCCTCCCCTGTCATAAGTCTCATGTCGATTATGTCTCCCTCCAGCTGATTTGCTATCGGCTGGGGATTGGACTTCCTGTTGTGGTTGCGGGTGATAACTTAAATATTCCCTTATTGGGACCTTTCTTGCAGCATGCAGGTTCGTACATCTGCCTTGTCATCGCTTCTAACATACTGACCGTTCCAGGTGCTATGTGGATTCGACGCAGCTTCGGAAATGACCCGCTTTACCAGACAGTTGTGCAGTCCTACATCGATACGATCCTCCAGCAAGGCTTCAATTTCGAGTGTTTTATCGAAGGTGGTCGTTCCCGAACAGGGAAGCTGCTATCTCCCAAATTCGGTATTCTCAGCTTCATTGTCGAAAGCGTTCTGTCTGGTCGGGTGGAAGACACGATCATCTGCCCAGTCAGCACACAATATGACAAAGTCATTGAGACTGAGTATGCACATTCACATGCGATATGGGGTACCTTTTCTCACGTTAGTTTGCTATAGATCCTACATTAGCGAGTTGCTGGGCCAACCCAAGCAAAAGGAAAGCTTGGCTGACCTTCTCTCGTCATCCTCGGTCTTGTCTCTCCAACTTGGCCGGGTGGATGTTCGTTTTCATGAACCATGGAGTCTGCGTGGATTCCTCACTCAGCAACTCACCCGGCTCAGCCACTCGGGCTTAGGCCCAGACCAGCATCTTGCCTACACCGAACGAGGTCGCATTCTCCGGACGCTGGGCTACAGAGTTCTATCCGAAATTAATGATGTTTCGGTGATGATGCCCACGGCTCTCGTGGGAACCGTGCTTTTGACCCTCCGCGGCCGCGGAGTGGGCAAGGGTGAGCTCGTGCGACGGCTGAACTGGCTATGTGATCGTGTGCGCGTCAAAGGTGGCCGCGTTGCCCATTTTTATCGATCACCAACTGAAGTAGTGGTTGATCGTGCGCTCGATGTCATGGGACCGAAGCTGGTTGGCGTGATTTCAGGATTGGTGGAGCCAACCTATTATGCGGTCGACCGGTTTCAGCTGTCCTTCTATCGCAATATGGTGATTCACCTTTTTATCACTGAAGCCCTGGTTTCTGTTGCCATGTACACCAGAATCAAGCAAGGTGGCGGTCCCACTAATCAGCGTATCTCATGGGATCAATTGAGAAATCAGGTTACTTTTCTCTCTCAGGTAATGTTCTTGCTCACAACATCTATTAACACACTTCTGACGGTTTTAAAGCTCTTCCGTGGCGAATTCATATTCCCACCTGAAGGGTTGGCCACCAATCTTGACAATACCCTGCGTGGATTGGAGACCGACGACATCCTAAAGATCACGCGTGACAGTGCTAGTACCCCTGAATTCATTGAGTTGAGCGATTCCGAGCGACTCTGCGGCCGTGAAAACTACGATTTCTACTGCTTCCTGATTTGGCCTTTCATCGAAGCCTCTTGGCTCGGTGCGGTTTCTCTTCTTGGCCTCACGCCACCTCTTGATGGACCGCAGGATATTTGGGTTGACAACAAGAAAGCCCAAGATAGCGCACAGCTGGTAAGATCCTCTGCCTCTGGATTGGTCTATCCAGGTTACTAAAACTTCCTAGCTTGGCAAAACCTTGTACCATCAAGGAGACCTTTCGTATTTCGAGGCCGTGAACAAAGAGACACTCAGAAATTCTTATCAGCGATTCGAAGAAGAAGGCATCATTCTCGTTGCCAAAGACAAAGAGTCTCGTGCTGGGCCTGCTCTCAGGCTTGCACCAGAATGGACACCAGAACGAGACAGCAAATCCGGCAAAGTTTTGCCTCGGGGTCGACTATGGGACTTTACTGAATTGATTGCACAGTCTCGCCGGGAAGGGTATGTTGCGAATGGATATATTGCTCTGGATGAATGCTAATGTCGGGACTAGCAAAAACCGACGTGATGGCGCCACGGTCTCGTCTCGAGTGTTGACCATGTCAGATCTTGTCGGAAGACAACTATTTCAGAATGCGACCGCTCCTGCACCGTCCGATGTTTCCTCCAAGCGGATGCGTCGCAAGGCTATCGGGACTGATGCTAAGCTTTAGAGCTGCCAGAAACCTTTTCAGATACGTTTTCATTGTTGTCTATGATGGGAGTTTACTAAATTGGTCGCTACGAGTCAACATTCTATACAAACATTTTGCTGATCAAGCAAGTTAATTGTCAAGCATACTGTACATACATACCATGCGACTTAATCACACTCTTGATTAAATTTGCGAATCCACACAAATGGAACTGGCATTTCATTTCTTATCTTCTGCTCTTGTCCGCGCGACTTCCATCGATATGTCCTTCGAATAATAACCCAGTGATGCTCAGCATCTTTCGCCTACAGTGATAGACTTGGATCTGGTTCCATCGCCAACGCCACCAACCGCTTCCACGACAAGAGAATCACCTCTGACAAGACCATCAACCATAATGACAGTTTCAAACCCATTACGCATGCCAATTTGCTTGACTTGGGAATCAGAATACACTTTCCAGGACCGCACGTCGGTTGCTCCATTCCAGCTCACATACACAGCGGTCATTCCGTCAGTGTCAGAGAGACACGCAAAGACATCTGGCTTGGTCCTGGGATGTCCAACCCAGGGGAATCGGTAGACACGGTACGTCTGCATAGTATTATCATATCCGAACCGAGCACGCATCACAACCTTGCCATCGGCATTGTACTCTTCAATCTTGGGCGTGGATCCATGTCCTTGTAGGTTATGTCCATTGCCCAGCACCTGGTAGCTGCCCTGAGACTCGGCATATACCGGCTCCACTGCATCCCAGGTTCTACTTTTGAGTGTTACCTTCTTCGAGCCTTGAAGCTCAATATCCAAGACCATGCCTGTTGTCAGGGCACTGTGGCCTGTGAAATCGCTGTTGTCGTTGTTATGCAAGCCCATCATGACACGTTCCGGGCTTTGAGAGTAGAGTCTTGCATCGTGTTGGTAGCAAAAACTTGTGTCAAGACCCAGGGTGAAGTCGCCACCAGTTTGACCCTTGATCTGTCAGCCAACCATAGTAGCTGGAAAGAGAAACATGACTAACATGAAGATGCCAGATGACCGTGCCATTGGCAGCAATGAAGAACACGCTGCACATATACCGCGAAGAAACCAGATAGGAGTCCCCATACTTGTGTACCGTATTGAGATGGGGATATCCATATGGATTTATCTTGTTGTATTCGAGTCCTTCAAATGGAATGCGTACATCGCGAAGATGTACTTGGTCGAGATGTTCATGTGCACTCCAACGGAAGACGACCTCATTCGTCTTGATATCAATCTCGTATACAAGGCCATCTTGAATCCAGCCATCCTGTGAACCACCAACAGAGCTAAGATCGCCCCGCGTGACATTGACGGCCGTGACCAAGATAGTACCGTTATCAGTGATCTGGCTTTCGTGTATATCAATGCAGGAATCAAACTGCATAGGCTCAAAGACCGTCACGATATTCTCGGCTTTGCAATCTAGAGTCACGCGGTGGATCTCCTCGTATGAGCTGTTCAGAATGCTGATGTGTCCGAAGCCGAATCTGTCCCCTGCATATCCTGTCCAATAGGCTATCACTGGTTCGCCATCCAGCATCTGGGGCTGTAGAGCGGAGTAGTTGCCCTGTGTGCCTTGCCATACCAATTGGCCATCGTCGGAGTAGATCACCGGATAACCTTCACCACGGGTGATGTCTTGCGGCGCGAAGAAAAGGTATCCAGGTTCTGTCTGGCCCATCTTGGTCACGTTCAGATAGGGCGTGTGGATAGATGAGCTCTTGTATGTTTGTAATGGCCATAGTGTATCATTTGAAGCTTGTGAATTGGCCAAGCTTAGATAGCTGGTAAAAAGACCCAGTATGAGAGTTAGACGGCTCATGGCGGACCAGCACATTGTACTTGAGGATATAGCAGCGGCTCTTGTGGATTCTTTCTGTCTGGCTTATTTGGTTAAAACCAGACATCGAGTCTTTTATACTTCCAAGGTCATTTGCTATCAAGTAAAATGCGTCTCTGTGGAACGCTCTCCCCGCATCCTGAGCAACAGAGTCTGCATAAAATGGGTGGTCTTCTCAGCAATCAAAGAGACTCTCCACAAGTCGGATTCTATCGGATTGGAGCTTGCTTGCAGAGAAGAGTCGAGGACTCGACGATTGCATGTTGTTCAGGTGTTTGTTGTATCATGCCGAGGAACAATTGATCGATCATACCTTGTCGATAATAGCTACTCGACTTTTCTGGTGTTCGTAGTACAGGGACTTTGAGCTCAGGAAGTAATGACTCAAGCTGTGTGTTTATAAGAGTCTCTCTGCTTGGCTGTTAGTTCTGTGTATTCGGAAAGATCCAAGTCGGGTCAATGTGACTTGCCAGTACGAAGAAACACGTCAACTACATCTACATCATGCTGTCTCGTGATTATCTAGGCATTAATTTGCTCTGCAGTGGCATGGTCACAGCATGCGAGGGTCTGTCTCGGTCTATCTTGCCGGTGTATTGGTTTACTCGTCTTGAATGTGTGCTGGCTCACTATATCAACTGAGTATTGCGTCGTGATGAAGACATGAATCATTCAAACCGCACGGCATCCATCTTGACGGGGAAATTCAGGTCCTCGTCACATTCAGAATGAAAGAAACCACTGGGTTTGTGATAGCCATGAATCCAACTTGTAGAACAGCGGGCCAAGATATTTGCCACTCCCGTATATAGTGCACTGTGCGCTGTGCGCAGTATCGACTTACCTCCACGGAGTAGGGGAAAAGCGAACATAATTAGGTTGGGTCGAGCTCAGTTTCTCCGTAAACACGCGTTCGCAAGTGCCAAAATCACTGACATATACAAGCAAAGCAGACGATGCTCCCACGACCACGGTCGAATCAAGGAAATCACAAAGCAGCGGGCGCGTTCTGCGTCAAACTGCGGCTGCGATTCCCCAATCAGTAGAAACGGCGAGCGATCTTGACATTCCTGTTTCCACGGTTCAGTGGCAACGAATCGAATGGACTAGAAGGAATAAGGTGGGGATGTATCCAGTAGCGATCGGCGCAAAGAGTCGAGAGTGGAGTCCATAGGAAATGAAAATAGCCCGGCTGCTAAATTGGGAAGGGGCGCCGTTGTCGGACTGAAACTTGTCCAACTCCCTTAGAGCAAGGCCAAATGCTGTGTCTCGCATCTGTTATATCAATCGGAAGACACCTTCAGCCGCATCGGAGTACATCCACAGTGAAATGCGCCATTGTAGAGTCGATGTGGAGGCCCTATGCCAAGACTCCCTTCGCACGTTGAGTGGATCTCTCATTGGCCCCGGGGCTGGGAGCTGACGTAGACTGACGCACTGTGCTGCCATACCCCTGCGCAATCATGGGAAGGGTCTTAGAAAGGAATTGCAGGCCACGAATACATTCCGGGGTGACGAATCCATATCTATATGAACCAACTCCATGTGAAAGGACACGGGACGGAAGGAATGTGATTGGCAATGCGGAAAAGAGTGGAACCGAGCGGTTTGCGGAGATCAAAAAAGCGGAAAAGAAAAAAAAAAAGGAAAAGATTCGACACGAATGCGGCAAATCTTACGCCACCGCGTCATGCATGGTATCGATACCACACTTTGCCGTATCCGGTTGGCCCCGGGGGCGCAATCTTGGTCTCGCCCCTCGTATGGTACGGTAACCCTGCCCGGTTGTCGCGTCGTCTCGAGGGACTCCTTATCTCCTTCTCTCCTTCTCTGTTGTCAACTTCGTCGCTCGTTGTTCTGGGACTGTTCCCTTCTTCACTCGCTCTTTACCTGGTCATGATCTGCTGATAGTCTCACGTCCAAATGGGCAAGTGTATGTGGTCTCGCCATATCATTTTGCAATGCCCGCACTAACATTTTGTAGGGCGTTATGGCATCGTCCTAGACGCTGGTTCGTCTGTATGTTTTTAGTCTCGCGCGAGTCTCCCGGCTCATTGATCCGGTTACTGATGTGTATCTGCACAGGGGACCCGTATCCACATCTACCGTTGGCTGCGCAATGCGGCTGCGCGAAAAGGCGCGGATGAAGACGAGTTAAAATCACTTCCAGAGATCAAAACTAAGGAGGATTGGGTGAAGAAGATCCGCCCCGGTAAGCGTCTAATGAAGTGATCATCGAATGATTCCCACCACTGACTCCATGAAGGTGTCTCCTCGTTTGCCGACAGACCCGAATCCGTGGGCGCGGAACATTTGGCCGAACTACTAGAGCACGCAAAGACCATCATCCCGAAGGAAGATGCCAGGGAGACGCCTATTTTCCTTCTTGCGACGGCGGGCATGCGCCTGCTCGGAAACGTGGAGCGACAACTACTCCTGGATCAAATCTGCACCTTCGCACGTACGAACACTGATTTTCTGCTCCCGGACTGCGGGGTACACATTCAAGTGATTCCCGGTGTCACAGAGGGGCTATATGGGTGGATTGCGACCAACTATCTGATGGGGACATTTGACTCGCCTCACCAACACAATCATGGCAAGGGACACCACACCTACGGGTTTCTGGACATGGGCGGAGCCTCGGCTCAAATCGCGTTTGCCCCCAATGCTACTGAAACGGAAAAACATGCCAATGATCTTACGCTCCTCCGGCTGCGCAACATTGATGGAACTTCGCAAGAGCATCGCGTCTTCGTCACCTCCTGGCTGGAGTTCGGGGTACATCAGGCCCGGCGGCGGTTTGTGGAAGCCTTGCAGACGGCCACCGGTACTGAAGTCAAGGAGCTTCCGGACCCATGTCTGCCCAGTGGGTTACGCACCACTTTGGATGGGAAAGATGTTCCATCCGAGGCCGAGGAAGGGGTTTCTCTACTGGGAACTGGCAAGTTCGATGAATGTCTGCGGCAGACATTCCCTCTATTGGACAAGGAAGCCCCCTGCTCCGATCACCCCTGTCTTCTCCATGGTATTCATACTCCCGCTATCGACTTTGATGTCAACCATTTCATTGGCATCAGCGAATATTGGCATACTACCCATGAGATTTTCGAGATGGGCTACAAGGACAAAGCCTATGACTTTCATACTTATATGGACCGTGTACAAGCCTTTTGCTCTCAAGACTGGAGTGCAATTGAGGCGGGTATTGAAGCACACAAGTGGGGCAAGAAGGTCGATCACCAAAAAGCCTACGAAGTCTGTTTCAAGGCGTCGTGGATCATCAACATGCTCCATGACGGTATCGGAATTCCTCGAGTCGGCTTGGAAGATACGCCTAGCTCTTCACATAACGGGACTAAGGAAGTCCTGGCTCACGGGGAACAGAAGGGCTATCTTGATGCCTTCCAGGCAGTGAACAAGATTCATTCGACTGAGGTCAGCTGGACACTGGGCAAGATGGTCCTGTATGCCTCTTCACAGGTCCCCACAGAGGTTGAAGGCACATTACCCGTTGGCTTTGGCAGTAATATGGCTGGGGTTCCTCCGAACTTCCAGTATCCCAGTGTGGAGCTACTCCCAGACTCGGATGGATTCTACAGTGAGCATTGGCATGACGCGCTATTCGACGGAGATTCTCCTCGTCGGATTCCTGGCTTAGTCATGTTCCTGTTCATCATCGTTCTGGTGGTTTTCTTCTTGTGTGGCCGCAGCCGTCGATCGCGAATGTACCACCGTGTCAAAACAATGCTTCGTCGAGGCGGACCCTCGCACCCCAACCATCCCAAGAAACGCAAGCCATTTGGAGGGATGCTACCCTTCTTCCACCGCAGCACACCCTCTTATGAACGTGTTCTGGAGGACGGCGCCCAAGAATTTGACTTGGGAGGAGCCGAATCGGACAGCAGCGGTATTGATGGTGGACGGCTTTCTGATGTGGACGCCAATGCGCTTCGGCCCCCCAAACGCGCGCAGAGTTGGGGCAGCGGTAGCAATACCCCAACCTTGAAATATACACTTGACAACAGCTCCTCTGGGACAATCGGTCTGGGGATCAGCGGTGGGTCAGGCATGGCTATGGACAGAGCAGGTCTAGTGGTGCGAACCGAAAGCCGGGACCATCTTGCTCCCATCGCCCTGGGCCCGACAACCAACGGGCGTCGGTCAAGAGCTGGCAGTCCCACGCGATCCCACCATCCAAAGTCCCCGGTCATGAGTCCCTTGGCCGATGAATAACATGACTGAATGTATCTTGCGACGAGATCTGCTTTGCAAGATCCGCTACGTTCTGTTTTACCCTATTGCATATTTCCATGGGAGTTGGTCTTTGTCTTCCAGGGCAATTATTGCCCTTCTAATCTCTTCCCGATTTTCGGAAGTTGGTTATCCAGGGTACCGCTGTGCTTTGAGCAGCTGTGTCCCCTTTGATTCTTGGTACCTTATTCCACCTCGTGCTCAGGAGTACTTCCTTTCGGTGCTTTTCGATCTTGGTCCGGGTGATTTGGATGTCAAGGCTGTGTAACATTAGCACTGGGCTGCGATGTTTAATGAATATAGACTAATACATTGCTTAATCTGCATTCCTGTCTGATCCAGTTTTATAGTTCAAAGTAGAGACCTTAGTATCATAGAATGTATCCCAGAATCGCAGTTCCGCATGATAATGTCACGTGATTTGTCTCCTTACCGCCTGGCAGAAAGGGCTGCGGTGGGAGATAATTCCGAGGGAGATTCTGGTCACCATGACTTTTCGCATTCACAGCTGCATTGCTTGATTCTAATCCGCTCTTTTGCCTGTTCTCTTTACATCTCGTCTAGCCAGCTGATAACAACAACTGTCGCCATTATGCGCTTGACAGTCGAGCTCATCCAGAACTCTCTGTCCTACATCAACCCGCTTAAAGACCGTGAATTGGACCTCCGAGGTGCGTTTGACTGCTACACACCCACCTGAAAAGAACAGGTACTACATCTTGAAACAAGAGCTGGATTGATATCGTCGCAATTGTGTAGGGCATAAGATCCCTGCAATTGAGAATTTGGGTATCGCAAAGGTGAGTGGTGCAATCCTGGTGGAAGCCTACTCCCAGTCCTACCTGTGTCCCTACTACCCAATTTAACCTGGCTGTCTGCTAATTCCTGTAGGATCAAGATGCAATTGATCTCACGGATAACGATCTCTCCTCGCTTGGGAATTTCCCGTTCTTTCCCCGTCTTCATACCCTTCTTCTTGCTCGCAACCGAATCAGTCACATTCACCCGAATCTGTCATCATCATTGCCTCACCTGAGCACATTGGTTTTGACCTCGAATAACTTGTCTGAGCTTGCGGACCTCGACCCGCTGCGGAATCAAAGTCGGTTGACACACCTGACATTGCTGGAGAATCCAGTCACGCGGAAAGAGGTTTGTTCCCCACGTTTTTCTAGCTTTCACTTTGGCACTAAGCACATGTCTAGAACTATCGATACTGGGTCATCTGGCTAGTCCCCTCCGTACGCTTCCTTGACTATCGGAAAGTAAAAGATGTCGAGCGCGAACGCGCCAAGGAGCTTTTCGGTACCGTTGAAGAGCCATCCCAACTCGCCTCTAAGTTGCTGGGCATCAAGTCGCGCACGTTCGACGTTGCCGGTGTCCCGACCACCGGCCGTGCCCCAGCTGACAAGGCCGTCCGCGTCAAGCTCACCGACAGCGAGCGCAAGCGCGTCGAAAAGATGATCCGAGAGGCCAAGAGCTTGCAAGAAATTACTCGGCTGGAAAAAGAGCTCAACGAAGGACGGATACCAGGCGGTGCCCTTGGTGCCGAGGATGCCGATGGGGATGTGCAGATGTGAGCATCCTGTATCCTCGTTGCATCTAGACATATCATTCTTCTGCTCTGGGCTCTCATTATGTCCTACGGCTTTGCTTTGCTTTTCATGTTTGTCACGGTCTTTGGGATTCTCATGATACCTGGGCACCTCGCGTTGCTTTATGGGGTTCCGTGTTTTTTTCTGGGATTGGTTCCTTTTCCTGGGCGCTTTTCTGTGCGAATTTAGTGGTGGCATGTGGTGATATACGCTTGCCTAAAAGCCTTGAACACTTCATCACAATCAGCTAGTTTCTCCGAATTTATCAAGTTGGGAAGCTGGTTGGCCATTCTATACAGAGTTAAGATGGTCCTCGGTCGAGTAGTAATGTTTCTCGACATGGCCTAAATACGAATGAAATTTGCCAATGAATCAAAACGCCCAGTATAATTGGACATTTCGCGTGTTTGATACTTTGATACTCCTGGACAAGCGGAAGAATCAGTGTCATTATTCCTCAATGACGACGCATATGGTACTGTTACACTTCAATTCAACTAGTCTGTCGATTGTTCTTTCCTCAAAGACTCGCTAGCCCAGAGTGTAAATAGTGCTCCCTACTATCCCCCTCTTGCAGAGACAAGATACATGAGCTGGTCTCTTCAAAGTCTCATCTCGTTTCTATTCTATGTACATCGATGTAGTATACATGTGATCCGCTCATGCCCGACAGGATGAGATGCAAATGGTAAGAAAGACATGCGTCACAAGATCATCAAAAATAAAAGTAGACATTGAAGAAGGGAAGTCTGCGTCTATGGTAAATGTTCGCCTTTAGTATTTGAAGAAAGACGGAGAAGAAGGGAATTTCAAGGTGGAGGCTCATAGAAGACTGAACCGGCAAGAATTGAAAGATATCAAAGGGTCAGCGAAGATAGTCCCACTGTTTCATTCAGGAACTGACTCGCTGTTTTCCATTGCAGGCATCTAATCATAGTAGATCCCTCACAGCAGACTGGCCACCCAAGACCAGAACTTGGTGTGAGGAAACTGGGACGAAGCACCACTGGTCTCAGTCACTGTGCTTTGAGGAGGTGCAGGGGAGGACTGGGCTTTAGCCGGTACCGAGTTATCCCTAGAGACTTCGGAATGGGTCTCGGAAAGGGAGGCCGGTTTCTGAATCATGTCTTTTTCGTCTGCCTCGTTGATGGCCTCTAGCCACTTTGATGCCATCTTCTTATATCCATCTTCATCCGGATGGGTGCCGTCCACCGTGTCCTCGACCTTGATGATGTCGCTCATATCAGCGAGGATAATCCGGTCTTTGTTCTTGCGGCGGTTGTACACGGATTCGTACTGCTCGTTGATGTCCTTGACATTTTCAGGCTGGGGTTTGTTGGGGAGCAGAGTGGACAGGATGATGGTCGTTCCTGGGATTCCGTCGAATAGCTTGGTCAAGAGTGAATCCATACGCTCGCCTGTAGTGGATACTTTGTGTTCTTGGACTGCGTCGTTTGTTCCCACGCTGTTGAGATGGGTTAGCATCTCGCTGAAAGGTATAGTTTGAGGGAATGATCGTACTTGAGGAGAATCAGATTCGGCTTCATCGGGGTGATATCGTCGACGATGTCGTCGATTTCATCCACTCGCCAGCCACTATGGCCTTCATGCTCCTGAATGGGATTAGCTGTTGGCCAACATGCCTGGAGATCTGTTTAAGAGCTTACATTGTCGTCCATATCGCCAGACTGCACACTCCCGGTCATATTAACCTTCCAATCGGCTTCGATCAATTGATCGCGAAGCGACTCTCGGTATCCATTACCGTCGGGAGACTTGAGACCACGCGTGATAGAAGCACCAAGAGGCATAATCCGCAGCTCATTGTTATCATCACTTCGAGACTGCAAACCCGACGCCGCGACCGACACCGGCGAAGCTGCTGTCTGGAGTGCAAGAGCAGCCAACCAGGACAAGCCGGCCTGCAGAGCCCAAGGTGCCGATGTGTATCGCATGATGATTTCCAATTGAACAATTCAGAAACTCAATCGATCTATACTCATGAATCTCCCTCATGCGGCTCAGGTCGGATTTATAACCAAACCATGTCAGGGTCTACAGCCCGGCCCCAAATAATATCACCAACAATAACCGATCGTGGTTTTCCTCCGAAAGGGCTAGCACCGGCCCACACGGTCTTTAGGGTGTTCATCATGGGATCAATGAGAAGCCCTGAAGCTAACCACTCGCAGTTTAGTGGTTGCTTGATCACTATATTTAGCCAAAGGGGGCGGACGATCGGTTCCACCCGAGGCTTGAGGGTTGATGGAATTACTCTGATTGGTGGGATTGGATCGGTGATATTTACGGCGTACTCCGTACTTGGCGTGTGTTGTTGTTTTTAATTTTTGGCTGCATCGATTCATTATATGAATGGAGGAGTGGAGAGAATCTACGAGGTCTTCTATTATCTCAGATATATAAATCAAAATACCTAGGTAGTTAAAAGATCCGAACCTAAACATAGCAACACGGCAGCCCGAATTACGCCATGAACGGCGACTCCGAGAGTAAAAGCTTGGCGTGAAGAATGGAACTTATTTATAAAACAACATGGCCCTGAATCCTGTGCTAGAGTGGAACGGAGCCTCCATTCTGTCAACATCTCTTATGGTCGTGCTGTTGACTAGGGCGATTTAATTCTCGAAGGATCAAAAGGATGATGTGCCCGACTTGGTCAGTGCAAGTGACTGGTCAGAATCATCCTACAAGACACTGAAGACACTGGAAGAACTCAATTCATGACAATTCCGCATGAATTGACGGTCTCTCAAGATATCTGGTTCAAGTCTTCTCTGACTGTGGTTCACCAGTATGTTAATGCTACATCAGTCAATATCGGGCGGAAATGGTCAGCCCGAATATTCAGGATTCTACAGTCTTTTCCCCACAGAACGATGAGAGGGGGCCTCGTTGCTAATAATAGTTTGTTTGGGTTGGTTGCAAGGAGAATAAACAACCTTGGAACTATTCATGAGTAGCTATTTCTCACAACCTGAATTCTCTAGCTCTTTTACCCACTACTGGGGCAACTTGGGTCGTTTGTTCCCGGGGGCGATTATATGAGTGCACATGCTTCATTGTAGCTATTTATGTATATTGATCACGCTCGACCCTCGTCTTCGATGTTTGTGAAAGACTATGTCCCTGTTAGATTGCACAGGGTCTCACGTTAGTCTGACTGTACTAAGTCGTAATCTATTCACTGTCAAGCGACCACCAGAGAAATTTCGTATACATAGAGAAGCTGGATAGTTTTTTGCCGATCTGCTATATTTGGATGCTATCTCACCGGTTCTAATAGGACTCTTTGTTCGCTCGGAACATACCTCGTTCAACTCGAGAAGCTGAATATATTTCATCTGATGATCTTTCAGATAGGAGATTTGGGATAACTCAATGTGTCTTGTCCCTAGTGCTATTTTAAAGAGAATCGTCTATAGTGGAAGGTGGATCAATTGGGCAAAGATCGCAAGCACTCATGCTTCGACGCCTGTTCATTAGATCGATTCTGATAGTTATCTTATTGTATCGGCTTGTTACTGCTGTCTTCGCCGTTGATTCTATTTACCTTGTCATTACTTGGTCTGTATGGGACGAAAATGCCTGAATCAAGACGGCTCCCTGATGAGGATGATGCATGTTTATTTTCACTCAGTTCGCATATTGTGATTATTCCCAACATGGATCTCCCATTCTTTTTAGCTCTTATACTAATACTGCACTCTGATAGGGATTTCCGAATCCTCCGGCAGTCCAGACCAGCGACTTTTACACACACGGCCATCTTTCATGACCCCGAGGACATACTTTTCCGGCTGATCAAAGATGGCAACATCGTTGAGAGGATTCTCTTTGAGAATCACCATATCTGCCCGGAATCCCTCCTTAACCTGACCAATCGAATTTTCACAACCCATCATCTTGGCCGGATTAACGGTTGCGCTACGCAAGATCTCAACTGGCGACAAAACCTGCGACCGCAGCGCAAATTCGTGCGTTTGAGCAGAACCGAGTGGTCCAAGCAGGTCTGACCCATAACACATCATGACCCCGGCCTCAGATGCATTTCGCAAAGCGTCAAGACCAGACTTGAGCACCTGCGAATTTTTCGCCTGCGACTCCGGAGACAAATACCCCTTCCACCGTTCTGACGCCATCTGTGCATACGTGATCAACGTTGGTGTCAGATACACACCCTTGTGAGCCATCAGCTTTGCAGTTGGTGGGTCAAGGAAGTTGCCATGCTCGATTCCCTTGACACCATTCTCGATGCAGTGTCGAATAGCCTTGACGGTGTAGGCGTGAGCAGTGACAAAGGTACCAGCATTACTGGCACATTCGACCATGGCCTGAATCTCGGCAGAGGTGAACTGGAGATGCTCGAGCTTATCGGTTGGAGATGCTACTCCGCCCGAGCCCATGATCTTGATGAAATCCGCGCCGCAGCGGATTTCCTCGCGCACGGCAGCCATACATTCTGGCACGCCATTGCATAGACGTCCGAGATTGTTGTTGCTGTGTGTTCCGCCACAGCATTGTGCCGATTCATGCGAGCCACGAAGATCACCGTGGCCACCGAATTGAGAAAGAGCGTGGCCAGAAATGAACACACGAGGCCCGGGGAAGACACCGTCTTCGATAGCCTCTTTCAAGGCAGACTGTGCACCGCCGCAGTCACGGATACTGGTGAACCCACGATGCAGCATTTGAGCCGCGGTATACGGCTGTCGAAGTAAATGAACGTCATTGGGGTTGCCAAATGCTTTGGAGAGGTCGTTGAATCCTGGCACAGCGCAGAGATGAACATGTGCGTCGAACAGACCCGGGCAGAGATAGAGACCTGCACAGTCCACAACCTTGCTATCGAGTGGCAAAGACTCCGGGGAGGTTGCAATGGAGTGAACTTTGCCCTGGCGAGTGATGACGGTGGCATTCGGCACGATCTTCCCCGCCTTTACATCGACCACATTGGCATTGGTGAACACATAGCTCTGGGGCTCGGATCGAGCCCAGGGTTTGATGTCGGAGCCGGGGACTGGATTATATTCCGACATGGTATTGAAGACAAGCGAAGAAAGATACAATTCCTGGGCCAAACCCCGGCTGCTCGGATAAGTGACCGATGGTCGGATCGTCATCAATCTGAGCTTATCGACATTGCCGGTTGATCATTTCCGTTTTCAGATGATCTCGACCATAATCCGGGGTGAAGTCACTCTTATACATTATGGTTCTGTTCGGTGGAAAGTTCAATTGTTCTTGTCTTGATCTTTATTCCTGCCATTGTCCAGTCCGACGTTCATCATTCTCACCTCTCAATCCATGAGTGACTGCAAGGACTCTCGATCGATCAAAGATGAAGATTCCCGACCGAGCGGTGATATCGTAGGGGTTTATGAGGAGTATAACTCCTTTACCCCGCAAGAAGAGAAGATAGTGTTGCGGAAGATTGACATGGTTGTTCTACCATTTGTGAGATTCACTTATACTTCATTCGAATTGGAACCATTTCTAACATCCCTGCTAGATGTGCTTGGTGTTTTTCCTACAATATCTAGACAAGCAGATCCTCGGATATGCTGCGATTTTCGGTCTGATCGAGGAGCTCAATCTGACCAGTTCGCAATATTCCTGGTGCAGCTCCATTTTCTATGTCGGCCAGTTGGTCGCAGAGTATCCTTTCATTTATCTTATGAGTCGACTTCCACTCACCAAGTTTGTTGGTGCAACTGTGTATGTCCAGATCTCTCTTGATTTCTCCTCGATGATAATAAACTCATTCCTTCAGTATAATCTGGGGCGCCATTTGCATGTGTCTTGCCGCGCCAAACAAGTTCGCCGAATTCGCCGCAGTTCGATTTCTACTTGGATTCAGCGAAGGTGCCGTGTCTCCTGCGTTTGTCACCATTACTAGCATCTGGTACCGCAAAAGAGAGCATTCCCTCCGCACAGCTTTCTGGGTTACTATGAATGGCGTGGCCCAAGTGATCGGCTGCTTGATCATGTATGGCATTGGCAAAAACACTTCCCTTGCCATTGCTCCCTGGCGAGCCCTCTTCCTGATTTGCGGCGCAATTACGGTCGCTTCTGGAATTGCTTTCCTTTTCTTGATGCCTGCTGGTCCAAATGAAGCATGGTTTCTCAATGAACGAGAGAAAGAAGTTCTTTCCCTGCGTCTGGCTGAAGATCGTGAGGGTGGTGATAAAACTTCTTTCTCGATATCCCAACTAAAGGAAACCCTCTTGGATCTTAAAGCGTGGATGGTTTTCTGGTTTGGTGTGCTGGTCACAATGCAATCGCCGGTCTTGACCTTTGCTACTCTCGTTATCGAGTCGATTGGCTATAGCAAACTCGATACTATGCTGTACACTGCCCCATCTGGCGCGGTACAAGTCGCCTTGCTTTGGGTTGGCACGATTCTGGTGATGATTTTTCCTCGTCAACGAACTCTCATTATATTAGTACTCATTATACCACCACTAATCGGTACTATCTTCTTGTTGAAACTGGATATGGACGCTCAATGGGGCCTCATTGTCTCCTCGTGGGTGGTAAGTCATCAACCCAATGTGAGAATGTCGATCGGACTAACCATAACAACTCAGGCATCTTGTATCACAGCCTCAATGTCAATACTCCTCTCACTCTTTGCATCAAACTTCAAAGGAAATACCAAGCGTGCCATCGTCAACACCATGTTCTTCATTGGTTACTGCGTCGGCTGCATCGCTGGTCCTCAACTTTGGACCCATAAACCACGCTACTTGGAAGGTGTCATCACATCGATCGTCACTTGGTGCTTGCTCTTCGTCGCGGTCATCATGTACCGGGCGCTTTGCATGTGGGATAACAAGAAACGGGATTCGAAAGCAGGCTTCGGTCCCACGGATACATCCCAGAATGTCGAGCTGGACAGCCACGGACAACCCAAGACTGATCTCACGGATAAAGAGGATAAGCGATTCCGGTATGCGCTATGAGTCTTGTAAATTCTACTGGTGGACGGTGTAGGAAGTTCACATCCTGTCACAATCTCGGTGTAATTAGGAAATATCAGTATCGAACACTAAATTTAGTCCAACCTGTCCGGGACACAAAGAAGCGAACTATTTCCTAAATCTCACCCTTGATCATATCTGCCACCCGCTCCGCGACTGCATAGATCACACTCCCGAGATGTCCGCAAACCTGCATGGGAAGAACAGAAGCATCGACGACCCTGACATTCGAAGTGCCATAAACCTTGAGCGACGTATCGACTACTCCACCAAGTTCCCTAGGCATCATGGATGCAGTACCAAGTGGATGGAAGTTTGATCGGTCTGCATATATTAGAAACCTTTCTTTCTGTTCAAGCAAGAGAAACATACATTTCGATTTGATATAAGCGGACCACTCCTCGTCACTAGCATCGGCCGGAATAGAAGATAAACCAGGCTCGGTCTCGTCCCCTGTCATCTGGGCGAATGGCTCCGTGTTGAATATCTTGCGGATGAATCGGGGTATTTCTATTTGAGTCTGCAGATCAAAATCGAGCATGAAGTACTTGGGATCAATTCGCGGTGCGACATTTGGATCGGCGGAGGCAATGTGGACATTTCCTCTGGAAAATGGGATCGATCCCCAGAATTCTACCGCGTAGATGTCTCCAGATGGAAAGATCAGGACCTCGGCTATGGGGATATGTGATTCGAAGATCAGGTCCCACTGGGTTTTGAAGAAGCGGTAGATGTCGCTCGCTTTGGTGACGTTGCCACTTGCGGAGGATACCTTGGCAGCGTAAGCAGGGAGCTTTTGAAGTAGTTCTGATCCGACGGTGGTAGCATTTGAAAAAAGCTCGTTGTCAGATAGGTATGCGACGTAGGTTGCGGAACCTGAGCGATTAACTTTTGAGTCATAGATGAGTCCGTTGTTCATTTGATCTTGGAGGTTTTCGCCGACGGTTGGAAGATTGACTTTTGTGTCGATGCCGTATTTTGAGAGGATGCTGTTGCATGGTAAGTTAATAATAAATAGTTAGTTTCATTAGATGGTGCTCACTCTGGGTTTCCAATGCCAGACAATTCCAGCAGAGCCGGCGACCTCAACGCACCCGCTGCAAGAATTACTTCACGCGATGCCTTGACAATGGCTGTTGTCCCATTGGAAAAGGTCACTTCAACACCATCGGCTGTGGCTTCTGCTTCATCTTTCCAGATGATCTTGTTGGCATAAGTGTGCAGCCACACATTCAGGTTGCGCCGCGACTGATAAGGATAATAGTACGCACGAGCAGCATCTTCACGGATATTCAAATCCGAGTCAACAGTCTTGGGGTAAATACTATACCCAACCATCTGGCCACCGTTGGGATCCTCATTCCATGGGACCGGGGTATCCATGTTTTGGTAAGTGGCGTTCAATACCTGAGCCAGGCCATCGCTAAGCTGATTTGGAGACCAGCCAACCTTCACAGGTCCATTGTATCCGTGGTATTCCGGGACATATGAGACACCAGTCCCATCTAACCAGGCATAGTCGCTCGGAATTTGAAAATGCTCACTCTTGCGGAAGTATGGGAACAGATTCTTCCAGTTCCATCCGATATTGCCAATTTCCTCCCACGCGTCGATTTGAGCGTCTTCGGCGCGGAGATAGGCCATCCCGTTGATTGTCGATGATCCGCCTAGTGCTTTTCCTGCTCGTATTGTCTGAAGGGCACCGCCGCCATACTCCTGGTTGGTGGTCTTATAGGCCCAGTCAATGGCAGTTCCGAATGCCTTTCCGTATCCAGATGTGCTGGTTACATTTGGATTGTCGAGAACAGATCCGCCCGCCTCGATGACCAGAACACTGATGTTTTCTATCTCGGAGAGTCGGTTGGCAATCGCTAAGCCGCCAGTGCCACCTCCAACGACGATATAGTCGTAGGTGTGTTCGATTGGATGGGAAAACTGTACAGCGACTGCTGATAGAGGAAAGAGTATGAAGCTGGCAAAACTGCGCATGGTGAAATGAGTCTTCTCTGATAAACGGTAGAAAAGAGTATCTGAATAGACTCTAGACAGCAGAGATCTATTTATACTCACGGGCAATGTTTGGTGACACAATCTGTGTTAAGCCGGCTCCGCTTGTACTCATGATGTTGTACTCAACTTGTTGTACTCAATCACAAATACCCTCAGACCTCTTCCAACTAACACTGTCGCGGAGGGTTTAAAGTGAGATTTATTCTCCGAGTCAGATCCATGATCAACAAGCCATCACCTGAGGGAGCAGGATAATGCTGGTACCCCGACATTGGCTTGGTTTTGTCTGATGTTTGTTGACTTTTTTTTAATCGAATGAGCTTGGTCGGCTGCTCGAGCAAACATGTCAATTGTGTGCAGGCACTGGACTTGAGGTACAGGAAGATTACACTCGCACTAGATTTAGATATACTCGTCAAATGAAGTGATGAACGTGACCTGGACACGAGTTAAATCCGGCTTCGGTTTTGCACGCTATTTTGAGTAAGTGATTGATCGATTCTATTGTTAAAATCATAAGCTAATGTGCTACGGAGTACTCCGTACTCCGTATCTCCATTAGAGCAATATTTGAGTTAACTCCTGGAAGTGTGCTACTGTATCTTCAACGACCAGCCACCATCGTGCGTCATCTACCCCGTGCTTGACCGACAATCATTCATTTTATCTCCACTTGGATTTGCTTAAGAGTCCCTTGGCAGGGGCCAAATCTATTAGGTAGGTCTTCCGATCATTGGAGTTAAGCAACTTTCTTTAATATCGCGGCCGATAATTTTGTTCAATAAATTCCTGAAAATTTGACGAAATTTCTTTCGACTTACCACGACATGATGGTGTCTTCTTTATTCTGAGGGTAATGATGGTCATCGCCATAGACAACAATTCGGTCGTGACTAATAAGCAAATGATCTTCGGTCCTTGCGAGCCTCGACGGGCGTACGGAGTTCTCTACGGAGTCCTCCGTACCAAGGACATTCCATCGGAAGACCGACTGCCCGCCTCCAATCTCTGAAATCGTTGCGGGTGAAGAGGTTCGCTACTCCAGACAACATGAACCAGAAAACCTTCTGAGCCATATTTGGGGGCACATTGAATATCACTGGCTTCATCCTCCGTTGCTGTGGATGCGCTACATTTCACAACTTGATACGGAGTATGCAGGACTCGAGTATCCATTTGATTCTTATGTCGCATTCACTCGGCTGAATTGTGCTCGTAGTGATTTCACAGCCCCTTGTGGTTGCTTCCAGCGCAAGAAAAGGGTTGCATTGCACTTGATTTCACGAAATCCCATTCCACATGTGAATATCACAGCCTAACCCTCACTGGACCCCAAGTTGATCAACACGGGGAAATACACGGGGTTTCCCCACACAGGACATCCCATATCGAAGGGATGTGCAAAATGAGTCAACGATAGGCGCGCAGTGCTTTTTTTTTCGGAACTGAATTTGCTTCGGAGAAAGATAGAAAAGAGATGGAACGATCTGTCTCGATGATGATCCAACTATATACCGATCACCTTATACACCGTGAGTTCGTCAAGGTTTCTTAAGGACCTAGAGACCTTTTGGATGCCAAATACTAGACCTATGACATCGAAGTGTCAGATCTTAAGCAATATTCTGCTTTGAAGTGCTTTGCAGAGCGTGATTCTTCGAATTTGGAACATGATCTAAAAGAGCTTGGGTGTGGAATAAGGCTACCACGAGCAGGTCGTACAAATATCATGAGATCAGCAACCATGAGAAATTATGAACGGTAGAATTGTTGTGGGGCATAAGGCTGTGTCAATATCCTGATTTCTGTTCAACTCCGGTTACCCCGTACCATAAGGAGATATACAACGCAAGGCTGACAATGAATTCACAAAAATGAGGGATTTTCAAGTCTTTGCGCCTAAAATTGTATTCAAATACACTTGCCTTTTAATTTTATAGCAGACGATGTGGGATTCTGCGTTCCGTTGCATATTCTTTCTATGTTATTCTTTTTTAAGGTGCGAGTACCTAGTCAAGTGAGGCATCCCATCTTTTCCTGCCCGTGGGGGCGGCCTAATTGAATTTAAATGTCCCGGACGACCTTGAAACGACAAAGATCGTCGATGTTTCAGGAAGATGAGTGGAGATACTCACCGGCGTTTTCGCTGAACTTAACCAACATTCTCATTGGAAATGGTTTAATTGGTCGTTGTGTTCATTCCTTTGGACGGACTTGGTATTGGATTCAATCTTGATTTTTCATCTTTTTTATCTTCTAGGATATAAGAACCCCGTCCAGGAATGTATCACCTCATCCTCCAAGCTCAAGAAGTTTTTCACGCTCAAGACTATCCATTCAAGTACAAAATCAACGGTGAGTCCTCCTTCCAAGGTTGACATCTTTCAATCCTTCGCCCAGGAAGAGGTGTTTATGCTGAATACTATCCTTACCAGAATTCCACAATGAAGTTGATCTCCACTATCCTAGTTTCTACAGCCCTTGCAGCTGTCCCCTGTGCTGCTGGAGAATTCAAAAACCCCTGGGAGACGTGTCGTCATTATGAGAGATTGAAGTGCAACGTTCTCAAGGACGATAACCCCGGTCCCTCTCTATCTGATGCTATTAAGCTACGGGATTACTATGACGAAAGAGCCCTTTCGGAACTCGAGGCCGCGAGCGATGAAGGGGACGACGCTGACACTAAGAAGGAATTGCCTGAGGATTGGGGTCATGAAGTGATTTATGCCTCTGTCTATGGTGACGCTTGTGCGAAGCAAACCGGATCTGATTTAGATGGCAAAACGTTTGATATTGGTGATGCCGCGGTAGATGTGTGCCAGCAAAACACTACTGGCGATATAACGAGGACACACTGGCTGCCCGAGGCGTGCGTCTCGGTCTATCTGGAAGTTATTATTCAGAAGTGCAAGGATAAGGGCAAAGATGGCCATGTCAATGGACAGGTCTGGATTCCCAAGTACGGCACTACCGTCCGCCTCACAGAGAAATGATCGGATCGCTTTGGAAGCTCGGGCTTTCTCTTCTTTGTCTTTTCTGTCATAATCAGTTTGTCAAGTACTATAATTTTATGCTTTATTTACCACCTACTTCAAAAAAGGTCGAGCTGCTCATTGATTTGGCAAAGTATAAGCTCCGGCATGAAAGTAGGAGTGAGGATATGTGGAGAAACTCTTAACTGACTGAGAAGGTAGAGTATTATCACACTGATAGGCGCTGTAGCTACTCCTATTGAAGCATTTTGTCATCTGAATGAATCGAAATGATCCACCTACGCTGAAATCGAATACTACTGTAGACGGGATCCGACACCTATGGCATATGAAGATAGCCCGATATGGTGGGTATGAAGAATGGATAAATGTAGAGTCCGCGCATCAAAATCACTCAGAAACATATATGAGCTGGACACAATTTTCAGATTGCAGTTGACTTCGACATGAAGTTGATGCATCGTGATAAATGAAAACCCACGCACAGACCATCACTGGTGATGTCACGGGTGAGCTTAAGCTTGTCCATCACTGGCTATGGACATTCCATTCTCCAGTGCAATTGTGAAAGGTGCGAGCACTTTCCAAGGTTGTCTGGAACTCAAATTCGTGAGCTTAACCCGATATCTTCGAATTCCTCAATTCTAGAAGCTTCGACATCTCATTTACCCCGCTACTTACGATCGCATGCAAACAACTTAGCTATGCTTTCAGCTTAGCGTGCCCATGCTTCTGCCATATTCGTCTGTCGGTCGATTAAATCTTCTCAACCCATGTTTTGGTGCTTCGAGTTTCACCTCAAGATCTTTCTTGTACTCTACAGCCCGGGTATCGCCATCTTTCTCGATCCTTTCCGCAATGGCTTCCCCAAGCAACGCGCGTGCCCCTTGGCGCGATCTACTTACTTCTCACCTTGACCAAACGCCCGGCTACGATTTCACCATTGCAACTGTTGGTCAAGATGCCCACAACCGACCTGTTCCTCGCGTCCGTACCTGTGGTTGTCGCGGTTTCTTTCCTGAGCTTAATCTGCATCCAAGTGGGCAGAGAGACGTGGAACAACAAGTGGCAGATGGCGGTAATCCAAATTGCTATGAGAGTGATATGCTGTCATTTACAACGGATATTCGAATGGAAAAGCTGTCCCAGCTCGAGACATCTGGGCACGCTATTGAGGCGATGTTCTGGCTCAAGGATCTGATGGTGCAATGGCGGATAAAGGGTAAAGCATTTGCAATTGGGTGTCCACTGGGGGAGAAGGATGTTAGTGAGAAAACATCTCGGGGGGTGATTGGGAGTGGGCTCAGGCTCAAGGGAGGCAATGGCGAGTCTACGAAATGGACCTGGGACAAGGCAGTGTCCGAGTATTTTGCCAATCACTCCCCAATTATGCGTGGTGAGTCGTCTTCTAATGTTTCTTTGACTTCCTCCTCAGTATGGAATATTCAAAACGATAGACCATTTTGGGAGCTCTGGTTGTCTTCGCATATTTCTACTTTGTCATGCTGACTCTTCAGGCTCTTTCAAGGCCCCGCCTCCAGGACAACCCAGATCCCAATCTCTCAACGACCCAGCTTTAGGACTAGGACAGAAGGTGACTGATCTCCATGATCCCGTTGCCAGGGAAAATTTCCGTGTCGTGGTGATTGTCCCTGAAGAGGTAGAGCATCTGGATCTGTCAGATCAAGCTAATGTACAAAGATGGAAATGGGCACTGGCAGGCGGTAATGACGAGAATGGTGACTCTAGTAGGCAGTGGTTAGAAACAGAATTATGGCCTTAGGTCTATAATATGATCCACTCTCTATTGTTGATTGTCTTCTGCATGCAATATGCTGCCTACTGCCTATTGCTCATTTCTTTGTCACCAGGTGAGGCAAACATCACTTCTATATCATAATGCCCCCTTTCGGCAGTGAATAACCGCCTGAACCCAACTATCACCTATCACCATAGGCATTGAAAATCATCTCAATTGAGAGCGGAGAACGCCTGCCTATACTTCATTCTAGCATAAATACTCCGTTAGATCAGTCTCTCTTCCCCTTCCCAATCCGTTACCCATTCACTTCCCCGTGCCACCGAAAAAATGACCAAGAACACCGGTATGCCTCTAGCTCCCGTATTCATTGATACTTTTAGCCTGCTGATATGACGGGTTTAGCAACGCTGGCCGTTGAGAAGAGCACGGGGAAGCGAGCCCGAGTCGCTTGTAGCGACTGTAAGGCGAAGAAGAAGCGGTGCATTCACCGCGTGGGTGAGGAAGCTCCTCCCCCCGTTCAGCGCCGGCGGGTCCAGCGTAAAGAGAGTGAGGACGAGGTACGGATTCTTCCTTTCTTCTTTCTCCCCGTCTCCCGTCTCCCATCTCTAATCCATCTCCTTTCCATCTCATTTCATCTGACATGCGCAAGGAGACCAAGAACAAGGCCAGCAACATGGCCAAAGACGCCTCCACGGAGGCAATTGTCTCATCCGATGAGGGTGAAAAGTCCGGCGTGAAGCAGACACGCCGTCAAAACAAGTCTGCACCCGCTCCGCCCCTCGCCACCGAGACCTCCCAGGTCTCCAAGAAGACGAAAAAGTCTTCTAATTTGCCAAAGTCCTTGTCCACCCCGGACATTTCTGTCCTTGGCAACTTCAATGTTGCCGACCCCAAAGACAATCTGGAGGTTTCCATGGCCCTCTCCGTTCACATTGTCATGGCCCGCGAGCTGAAGAAGCGTGTGGACGACCTTGCGGCCCAGCTCGAGATCAATCAAAAAGCCATGGAAGACACCATTGCCGCCGGTTCTGCTGTTCATGCTGTCATTGAACAATGGGTCGAAACATGGAGGAAGCGCCAGTGACCGGTCTCAAACGTCACTCCACGATGAGCTTATCAGCTGGCTCTGAATTCGAACTGTTGTTCTCCTCTCTCCTTTTTCCGTTTGTTCTCTTCTTCTGTCTTCTCTTCTGCTGTCTTCTCTTTTGTGATTTTCACTTCTTTTCTGTCTGGGATGGAAATTTCTTGTCTTTTGTTGCGTTTGTTTCTTTGGCATGGATGCCATGATGTATTAGTTTCCAGGGCTCTTCATGTCACGTGCAAGACCACCACGTGCCGGTGATTAATACAGCCTTGATTCTTTGATTCACTTTCTGTGCCATCACAATCAATCACGTATGCTTTGACTCGATCTGCAGTGACTCTGAACATACTCTTCTAGAACTGATTGTGGCTGGTGCGACCCTTGATATTAAAGAATGCTATACCTGTCTATCCCAAGCCGAGCCCGGGCTATCACACTGGCCAAGCGACCGATGAGTGTCCGATCAACCAACCACAATCTCTGATCGTTATGACAGGGCCGCCCCGGCCCCATCCACGGGCGGTCCCGCAATACAGGGATCAATCCAGTCTCCATCATGTCGCACCGCGGTATTTACCCTTGTAAGCGACTCGAATATGATCCCCGGATCCCCGAATCCCCGACAAGGAGAGCGAGCGACCGTTACGTGTCATATCCGTCTTGGGAAAGGCGGCTGTTCTCAAGGCTCGCATTTGGTCTGAATTCCAGCACTTTGGTTCAAACAAATATAAAAGAATGGTGCTAGGACCATCATCACCGTTACTTTGGGACAGGATCCCTCGAATTGGGCAATTGGCCATAGTCGTAATGTATAGAAAACCTCGTGGATGATCGGGGTTCATAGAAGGCAGTTCACCATATTGAACTATGTCCACGAACTCATCACCACAAATCATCTCTTTACAATCTTAGGCACCACGGAGATTATCCCCGTGCATTCCAATCCTTCGTGCTGGTCTGAATGGGGTCGAAAACTTGTGTTCACCGCTCCTTAAAGAGCAGCTCATCGTCATCAACCTCGATCTCGAGTCCAGTTATCGTACCATCGGGCCCTCGTGCTGCAGTCGGCCACAAGATTCCTGATTTTTGTTTTTCTGTGGTCTTCCGTACTACTACCTACCTTGGTAGGTTAGTTAGGTGCTCTAGAAGTCAACTCCACCAGTACACGACGGGCCAGATACGTGTAATCATAATACCGTAATACCAAGTAATCTGGAAGCGACGCTGTTTTCTCCATCCTTCGTCCCTTTTCTTCTTCCCCTCCCCGACTTTCACCGTCTCTCCTTCCTCGACCAGATTCCCCAGGCTCAGCGCTGTACAGTCTTAAGCCGGCTTTCCGGTCGCATTCGAATATACTATTCTCGACTTTTTCACGACTCACGAGGCAACGACAAAACCAGGGTACACATAACAAATCTTGTCGCCCAGACCATTCACTGTCATCAATCCCCATTTGCGCTTGACTTTCCATACCCCGCGAAGGGCTCAGTCGACTGGCACAACTATTCATTTGACCTGCTGGTATGGCAGCAGCTCAGATGGATGCGCTGGGGGCTTTCTCCCATCTCCAAGCCAACTTACCGACCTGGATTACTCGCGTCTCCGAACTTGCAGAACACACCTCTTCCAAACACGCCGAATTCACCGAGGCCTACCGGAAACATGCCACCTTCAAGCCTCGTCGCCGCAAGAATAGCTCCGTTTGTTCCATCCACACCGATGATCTCGTTATGAACGCCCAGCAAGCAACCCCCAGTGCCACCGATGCTCAACCCTTGACCGAGGCCAAGGACACCACAACACCACCGCCCCAGCAGGCCGGGCGCAAGCGCGGTGCCGACGAGGCCCCTTCTCTCAACTCGGATGATCGATATGCATTTGTCAGCACCCGGCACAATGTGATTATCGAATACGACGGACACACACAGAAGTCGCTGGAGGATGTCGTTCGGGACATCGGCTTGGCGCGGAACAACATTCGCCGCAGCAAAATGTCCATGCTCCCTCGCGGCGGTCTACGCGCTGGTTTGCTCAGTCGTACTGCTGCGATGGGGTCTAGCTCGGCTGCGTCCGGATCAGAGCAGTCGCAGCCCTCTACATTATCCTGTGTTCGCAGCACGCGGACCGGAGCTGGTCTCGTTGGCATGAGTGGGTCCACCGGTGTTCGCAAGGAGTCGCCTTTTGATTTTGCAGACAAGCAGTTGGAGCTGGCCCACGGGCTGTGTGAGACTGCCGCCTATCAGGCTCTTCGGTCGGGCGACTGTGTAACGGAACTGGATGGCGTGGAGGAAAAATTTAAGATGCTACTGGAAATGGCCAACGGCGAAGTGACTCGCCTTGCGGAGGAGAAGAAACAGCAAGAAGAAAAGCAGCGTCAGGATGAGGAGCAGCAGAAACCATCGAGTGAAGAAGAGGAGTCTAAAGCGCCCCCGACCCCGTCCGCTGCCCGGCTTGCCCGAATCTCCGCCATCACCGCGAACAAACCATCCGCAACGGCCGCGAGTGGCGCCATCGAAGTCGATGACGCCTCTTCGATTTCGGCTGAATCATTCGACATGTCCGCATTTCGGACCTCGCGGATTCGAGTATAGAGAATCTTTGAGAACTTTTGGTAGGCGATCTGATTGCAATTTAGCGTGTGTTGAAGCCATTTCCAGCAAAAGCATCGTCTTGTTGATACCTTCTATGGTTCAAGATACCATTCCTGCTTGATCTTGGACCATTGGCTACATTTCCATCATTTATCCTTGAACATCTTTTGTTTGGTTCAATCTTTTGCGGGTATATCTGCTTGGGCATTCATCTCGATTCCATCATTTGCTTCGTGAGCACATTGTCTGGCATGGCGTTAGTGATGGCGTTTACATACATCTCATTCTTCGGAACTGGTTCGTTCTTTGGCCAGGCTACTATCTTCATTACAAGAATTGATTCTTTGCATTTCTACATGGTCAGTTACAGCTTCAAACTTTTACTACGGAGACTAGCAAGGGTAGCATGTAGGAGCAATCTAAGCGAAATTCAGTGGATAACCGAGTACAAATACATGCTCATTACTATCTCCGATTGGCCCTGGACCCCTGTAACATTCACGCAGCAACTTAAGGAAACTAATCCCGTCAGCCCGACTTCTGCAAGACCGTTGTCACCCCCCAGTCGATGTGCTGTCAAGACTTTTCTCCACAAGACTAAACAAGGAATGAAACCATCTTGACATCGTAAAGTTTCCCTCGACTGCCCCCTATTCCGTACTTTGACCAGTCTAACTCTTGCACTTCGGTAAGAGGCCACAATTGATACCCAACCTTTAACCCGCGCCAAGGAAAGAGTGCCTGACGGGAGAAGGATCGCTGGTGCCGTTGAGTCTATCCGTACGGAGTATGGAGTACGGAGTAGTTCGGGAATCACCCCAACAGATGATACAGTCTACCTACCAGGTAAGTACCTAACCCAGGTAGATACCCTATTACATCGTTCTTTACTCCGTACATGGCGTCGTAAATAAATAGTCAGTGAGCCCATTGTGTACCCTTTTATCACGCTTACATCGAGCAACACGAGCCGTGCGAATCCAGTACGGAAAGTATATCAGCATATACGGCGCAGAAGGATCGTCGGACTTTTACATGCATAGCACCGTGCAGACTTACTATACGGAGTATGCCTCTGTGTAGTCCGTGGTCAAACCTGTACTCCGTACTAAAGACATACATCTATAGCGCGGACGGCGCCGGTCTAGACATTGCTGGTAGCCTCGTCGATCACCGAGATGGTTGAGCCATGATTCATTTCCGTGTCTGCCTGTCATGGTGCAGAGGGAAAGCATGTCGTATGATCGCCCTGCGTACCGGCTTGGCAAGGGCATAGTGGATCGCGGTTGGTTGTGTCGAGTAAATGGTTCATAATGATATGGATGCGACGAGGATAAAAGGATCCAGTGATATCTACTCCGTCTCCGTACTATGAGTTTGTTTACCGTGTAATTTCTCCCTTTGCCCTTGTTCTGAGTTAATATACCGTACAGAGTAAATCAGATGGAACCTTTTATTACCGCTAGAACCAGCCCGTCCGGACCCTCATACATACCGTCCATCTGGGTCTTGAGTCTGATTCTCCGCTCTGATTGGCTGTATTTAGTGGGGTCGCATTTTGATTCCCGTTTTGGTCAATGGAAGATACTTCCAACCGTGTTGTGTTGACTGGCAAAAGTACGATGCAGAAGAGGGGTCGTGATGGGCCCAGGAGCGAAAATTATTATCTGCTGTTACTGTTGTGCGAAGGATCTGTGCAACGGACTACCTAGGTATTGCTAGTATTCGTGTTCAGATAGATTGAGTGGGGATCATTTATGGATGTCGGTAGGGTAGGACACAGGTACACATGTATTGATCGAGCTCGATGAAGTCAAGTGAAAGAATATTACGGTTGATGTCATGAGGTTTCTTGTAGGATTCGTACACGCCCCAGTAACCGAGCCCCCTGTGCCTCGAGAACAGACCAATCATCGCTTGAAACGGGTGGATGATGGAAGTGGCTGTGGCGGTTACAGTTTGATTTACATATTCATGTGTCAATGCCGGTGTGCTTAATGGAGTCTATCTATTGTTTGTATTTTGCGGTGCTTGGCAATCGCATGATAGGTACCGTACTCCGAGGTAAGTATTGTTGACTCCTTCCCATATAGGCAAAGTCATGGTCAAAAGGCCAGCCTCCGACACAAACACTTATCAAGGACCACCGCAGAAAAGATATCTGTACAAATCTACCCCGTATGTGGCGAGTTGCTTGCGTGTCTAGGGCTGCATGCAGACGGGAAGCTGCGGGTGGATTTACACAGGGGATGAGACCTGCGGTACCTCCTCCGTACAGGGTTTATGCATGCAATAGGATTTGTCACGGTCTGAAGAATGATGTCAAGGGTGAAGCGGTGACCAGAAACAACGGGAACTCGTGAACTATTGACTTTGGAGCAGGGAGTGTAAATAGAGCGGCCGGGATTCTCTTTCCTGCCTCGGAAGGTGTTTATCTCGGACCGAAAGATTTCCGGTGAATCACCGTGTTTCGAGTACTCCGTACTATATCCTTGATTCCGCACTACGATGACTCCTATGAGTCCTTCCATGACTGTAATCCAATTTATCAGATGGGATTGACTCCTACCAGTCCGTTCCAAGCGTAATGAGAAATATTTCCATTCATGGCACCATTCTCAAACATTAACGGACATGACGCATTCACATCAGCCACAGATTACGAATAAAATATAGACCAAAATCAAGGACCCATCGCCAAGTCGGGCCCTGCAATCAGACAATTTCACCGACCCGACCAGTGCCATTCACAAAGTAATTACTGGTCTTACCTGGCCGGGTCGGCTGGGTATCAAAGTACTATGTAGAGCAGAGTCGCGCAGCTCCTGCCAGACAGTGCATGCGATGATGCATCATCATGAGCTGAGAGACCACCAATTTAGTAGGCAATCTTCTCCTGGTAGATGGGTGGCTCGCCCTTGTCCATGTTCCAGCTAATCTTGTTATTCTCGTCGAGCCAGGCATCGTCGTCCGTGATTTTGATGACGCGCGACGAGTGCGCGACCTCCTGTCGACTAACACCGGCGGGATCACGAGGAATCCAAAGCAGAGGAGCCTGGGCGTTAATGGCCGGGTGGCAGTAGGCGTTGCGCTCGGTTTCCTCAGAGTAAGCGGTGGTTTCAAGCGGGCTCGGAATCAAACGGCGCAGAGTGGCGTAGTCGTGGTACTTGTCTGGACGGAGGAACTTGACGAGGAAGTTGGGCTTAGGGTGTGCGGGTGGCAGCACGGTGTGAGTCAGGCCCTTCTCTGCCGAGTCGACATTGGCAACACCGCTGTCGATACCGCTGTCAACATTCGAGACGCGGTTTGGCTCGACCTTGTCAGCAGCAGTAGAGGCGCCGGCAAATCCATCAGACTGCTCGTCGCCCGAGTGACTGAGCTTGGTTCGTTCCGCAGCCAGCAGGGCCTCCTCCTCAGCTTCGAGATTCTTGGGGAGGAACTGGACCAGCGGCTCCATGGCGCTGTTCATCGAGAGGTGATACAATATGACGAAGATAAGTAAGATGATCATCAGAACCAGAGGTCCCACGGCAACCTGGTTGGCACCGCTGCCCATGGCGAACAGACCGATGAGGCACACAATGTGGATATAACAGCCCACAGTGAGTTGCTGCAGAGCACGGGTGTAGGTCTTGCCCTGGGTGTCAATAGTGGCGTTCGACACGTACAACAGGTTGTACCGGTATGCGAAGTAGAATAGATATAGACCGATGGTAGCAAAGCCCATCACCAGAGGAGCGATGCAAGAGTAAATGATACCTAAAGTCGTCAGTTCTGAACGCTGTCGCAGTTGAAAATCAAACTTACCAACGACAGCCAGCAAGGTAACGGCCGGGTAGACGGTACCCCATCCAAGACCTGCCAGGTTGGACCAGCGGGTGTACATCTTGCGGGGGGTGGAGTCCAGGAACTTGCCCAGGACCTTACTGAGGATAAGACCGGCAATTTGCAACAGGGCACCGGAGCTGAAGGACAGACCCTGAAGGACAATATACGAGATGTAGAAGTTGGAGGCGCGCGGAATCTTCTGCGCGAGCAAAGTGGCCGCTGAGCTAGGATCCCGCACGATAGAAGTAGCCACACTCGTAGCTGCTGATGCCAGGGTGACCACCAGGAAGACCTGGACAGTTTGGAAGGCAAAGAAGTAGTTCTGGGTGGTCAACTCGATAGCTGCCAAACTGGGATCACCACCCCATCTAGCGCACACTGGTAGGCGGTTAGCATTATGACCGTGTCATTTCACAAGGGATGAACATACATCGCATAATGATCGGCACCACCGACATCAAGGCGGCCATCAGGACAACAGGGAGAAGACCGGTGATGGCACCCTTGATCCAGTCAGGACAATTGTTGATGAATCCAAGAAATTTGACCTTCTCGGTCAAGAAGTTGATGTTGGAGATAGCACCGACGACAGCGGTAGGAATGGCCCAGAAGACGATCAAAGCGCAAATAAAGGCAATCGTAACAGTGTAACGGATCATGCGCTCCCACCACTTAATGCGGAGATTGGCCCAGACAACCTGGGTCGGGTCCAAACCAATGTAGCGAGGGGACATGTGCAGAGGCAGATTGTGAGCGACTGAGGCATGGTTAATGATGACCTTTCTCGATTGAATTCGCGAAACATACCAGATTGGAACGCAGCTTGCGCATCAGCCTGCTGAAAGAACTCAACAAACACAGACGAGACGAGCGGTGCGTCACCTGCCCGGTGCTTTGCCTGTAGCTCCTCGATCTCGGGGGACAGACGTTCAATCTCTGAGCGAGCCCAGTTGATGGTGTCAACCTTCTTGCCGATCAAGGGCTTCAGACGATGAGTGGGACGGTCCTTAGCCTGGACATAGCGCGCGGCAACCGAGCCAGACTCATCGTCAAACTGACCAACACCCTCCTCGCCAGCGTTTCCATCCTCAACCGTGCCCTGCTTTTCGAGTTCCTTGTTGCGGGCCTTGTTGGCCAGCATGATGAGCTTGGTCTCCGCAGCCTCAAGCTTCATAGCCGCACCATCACGTTCCTGCACCTTCTCCTCGAGTTCTTTCGTGTCGGAGGAAAGCCAGACATTCTTGACCTTTTCGCGACCCCACATAGCAAGCAGCTTTTCCTTGCTCAAGTAATCGCGAGTCACGGCGGTGAATAGAACTGTACGCGAGGAGATCCGACTGGCGTAGGCCGGCGAGAACCGGTAGGCTTGGCGGAGATTGATGTAGAAGATGTGCTCCCGGGTAATCAAAAAGAAAACGAATCCTGAGATCTAGTCAGCATACGAGAGGAGGAAGGTAAGGTCATGACATCGTACCAATGAAGATCCAGGAGAGAAAGCAATGGGCAAAGTACCGCGCATAAGAGTTCTCATGGAGATTGGAGATACTCAGCACGTCCAATTGCGTGCCGTCACCTCCACCAGTAGCATTGACAGGGAAAAGGATCGGCCAAGTGATGCAGCAGCCGACAAACATAATCACCGTGATCAGCTTGAGGAAGCGCAACAACAGATAGGCATCCATTGAGTGGTGTTGCAAAACATAGGTGTCGGGCAGTTTGTACATGGAGATGATCCAATCCCACAAACCGGTGGGCGTTGCGGGGGTCCGCTGCCATGGACGCAGATAACCAATGTAGGTTCGGGGCATATATATGCGACGGTTGCTACGACGGAGAATAATGAACAGAATGACCATGACCGCGAAGGAGATCAGGGCGGGGACCAAAGTGGTCAAGAAGGCGGATAGGGAGCTCGACGTAGCGGAGGGATCCTCGAGACAAGTCAGTATCACGACACTGAGCATCATTTATCATTCACCACGACTTACCTCCTCAGCCCGCGCCACCAGTCGGTGGACGCCACGGATGTCCGCCATGATCGAAGTGAAGCTCTCGACGATGTCCAGGCGCTAAGGACAAGAGCACACGCGTGGGTGAAAGAGAGATGAAGATGGGGAAAATGCCGAGACCGACAGAAAAGAGAAAAAAAAAAGAGTTAGCGCGAAAGAGGGGCATCTACAATAAGTGTGACCACGATCTGCGATCTCGACGTAATTTCCAAATTGTCTAGGGGGCAATCTGAAGCTCTTTGCCCCTGTTCTTCTCCACTTCAACGAGTCAGAGATCGCGCCACATTTGCTCTGGATACGGACCGCCCACAGTTTGAGAGATCGCCCGCCTCCCTGGATGACTCCATTATTCTTTTTTTTGTTCTGTTTACTCGTGCCGCGGTGACGCCGACCACATGCCATCCCTGAGACTGCAAGGGATACACTAAGATGATTCACCGTTATTATCTGTCACACCGAGAATCTAGGACTTTGCCACAGTTGTACGGAGTAGACCAAGACAACTCATGGCCAGATTGGAGCTGCACGATCGCCCAAAAGGATTTTGCTTTGCTGAGCTGGATCCAATGAATCGGGTGGACGCGCTGCGCTAGCACTCACTAGTGGACTGCACTATCGACCAGGGACGACTAGGATCGAGCAATCCATGGATTGGAGCTTGAACAGCTCGTCAAGAGCAAATCACATTCCTATCTTTTCATCTTGAATGGAAAATTCCTCCATGCACCCCAGACAGTTCATTCCGGTTGGGGCTGGGGTTGCAGAGTTGAAAAAAGGGGGAATGTCAACAGTGCGGTGACATCGTGGTGACATGAACCAGTGATCCGCGATGATCGGTCTGGATCTTCATAGGGCACCAGTGTTGGACCTCTCCAGTTTACATATGAGAAGTGGTAGCACTGAACAAACCCTACTGGTCCGCATCCGGAAGGTCCCTGAAAAGAAGCGGGCCGTGTTTTCATGCTTTTCTGATATCAAATCCTCAGCCGCGTGGTGTTCCCCTGGTTCCACTGGCCCGGCCTCGGTTCTCCTTCGATGACGCTTACATTTCCAGGTTGTCGGGTTCGGCCGATCCGGTAGATTCCCGGAGTTTTCTTCTATGAAATGAAATTGAATTTGTTCACACTATGGAAGCCCCAGGAAAAGTCCCGGGGATGCATCGCCTATTCATGCTCACTGAACGATCGTGTCGAGTTCTTCCTCGAATACTTCGATGCCGCGGATGGGCGGCTGCAAGGTAAAGAAGTTCATGAGGATTTCGTTAAAGTGGAATTGAAGGTCAGGCCGCAACTGCTTATTCGTCTGGAGCAACTCGCCGGTCGACCATGCTCGCTCGGGGTCCCGGAGGTCGGGATCACAATCTTGTTCCAGCAAAAGCCAGAGCAAAGTCTCGCAATTCAATTCTCGCGCTAAATCATGACGTTCGACCAGACCATGGAGGTACACGAGGAACCGAGCGGTCTTGCTGGCCGAGTCTTTAAAGTCCCATAAGGCGGCAGTGATATAGACGAGTGCTGCCGCCCGGCTCACCTCGAGGGTTTCGGCGCCGGGAACCACATACCGTCGCGACTCGTGGGGCACTTGGGACGGTCGCGGGCCGCTGGACAAAAGGGAAAACAATGGACTTCGCATTTGAAATGCAGCCTGCCGTTGGGGTACCTGCGCTAGGTATTCGGACGAGCTGTGTGTCCGCATGAGGTCCTCGGCTCCTCGAAGAAAAGTGACCAGCCAGTCTCGACCGGCAGGACCCAGCGTAGCAGTCGGTGGTGGCATGATGTATCGAATATATTGGACAAACACATCCGCTGCGATGTTGGTGCCGGTGAGTGGCCGCATGAGGCGGAGTGCCTGCTCCAAATAGGTTTGAGACTCTTGCCGGATCCCGAATCGCCCCTCTTGTAGAGCCATTCCTGCCATGGCTGTTGCCAGATGGTCCTGGCCTACGGCAATCAACCCCGCCAGGGCATCTTCGATTTTTTTGCGGCTTTCGCCAACATGTCGCTGAACCTCGTCACTATTCAAGTTCCCATTCATCTGGGCCCGCCATCGGGAGGCGTAGGTCAAAATGATTGCTTGAAAGGAGAAAGGATGTTGCAAGGCCGTGCGAAAGATCTGATTTTTCACATAGGTATTCTGTCCGGACCAATAGCTTAATTTGTTGATCCACCACTCCACCAGTTCTACGTCTTCGGGGTTGGTGATGGGTAGACCGGAGAATGGCTCGTGCCGAGATTCATTCAATATCGTTGTCGGCGAGCCCAGTTTCAGCGGGATGGTTGGTTGTGTGTACGGAGTCACTGTCGAGAATCGGATCGGGAGCTGGACATGAATCGTTAGCATGTTGAATGGTGATTCTCACATCGGCAACGGCGGGGGATATGGTTTCCGTACTGTCGAATCCTGCTCGGGAGACAACCCTTGCTTGCTGGCCGTAGCCATACTGTTGGGACTATTGCTGTCATATTCTGGATCCTTTTCAATTGACGAGATGGTATCGGCCGGGTTTCCTCCCTGGGAGGGATTGCGCTGCTTCTTCTTCTCTTGTACATGATGGCGCATCACATGGGCGCGTTTTTCCTTGGAGGACGAGGACGAATCGACAAAATAAAAGAGTTGGTTTTTTGGTTGGGGATTCGAATCAGTTGGACGCCGCCGCCGCCTTGACCCGGAAATTCGATGAGTACTGCCCTGTCCCATATGTCCTGTATCCCAGCATGAGTAACGGTGGCGATGGTGACAGTGGTAGAATGGCAACAATCACCTACCAGAGCTATCCATATTGGATGATTCTGCCCCCATTGTCATTTCAGCCTGAATTGCATCCGCCAGGTGTCTCTCGCTGCCAGACATGTCGTGATGGAGAAGTCGCGACAATGCAGCACCCGCTACAGTAGCATACCGATCTGACGATAGCCGAAATTCCTCCAGTGACTCGGATGTTTATCGGAAGCATCGCAGGGTGCAGAGCGTAAGTGCAACCGGTGGTTCCGGCAGGGTTGGAGGGGTGAAAAGAAAAGAGGGGACGGCGCACTGCTAAACTACTAGGCATGCAAGGCGAGCAGATCCCAATAATGGGGCCATGGACGGTAGTCCATTACGATCCTGATGACAATCGTGTCCAATCGGTTCTACGGGGAGTTACTGCTTTTAGGCTCTGTTTTCTTGACTATCCAACACCGCATGTTCAATGTAAACCTGGCTAAATGTGTCCAAATTTGCTAAATTTGCTCGAAATGGCACCCGAGGCTATGAGTGGATAACAAGGAAACTTTGCTCGCCGTGCAAGATCCACTGTCCGAATCCGGTAAACGGGCCGTGCAGGCTGACTCATGTGTCGGCAGTTGATTCACGTGATTTTATATCACGTGGACTAACCACTTAACGCGTCCCGCTGTCTGCGTGACGCGTTCGCGTCCGCCTTACGAAAAACCCGCCGAGTCTCTCTGCCCCCTTAGTGGTTGTATGATTGGAGCGTTGGTGATTTCTCCCCCTCCACAACCATCTCCCCATCGTCCGAGCTGAACAATTCCTGAAGAGGCTGTTCGCTCTGTCATGTCTTCCCTCTTCGATGCTGTCCTGCAGTCCGAGCTGGGCTCCGCGTCAGGCGGTCGCGAGAATCTCCAGTCTGACCACCTGCCCAGCTCTCGCCATTCCGAAAGCAATGCCCCAATGAGTGATATGAATGCCTTCCCCGATGATCGAGTCATGGGGGGAAGCACCTCGGCTGTAAGCCGCCTTCGCAATCCCTATGCCCCGGGTCCCCCGCCCGTAGTCGACGAGGCCGGTGAAAAAGTGCAGCAAGCATTCCAGGATTTGCTCGAGACATTTGTGGAAGAACGCTCATCAGCTGTCCCGCCGTCGTCAGGGGAGGTCTTGAGTAACAAGTACTACATTGCTCAGATCATGGGGATGCGGAAATTTGAGCTATCGACTCTCTACGTGGACTTCACCCACCTCACCTCTCTGGAAAACCCAATTCTCGCCGACGCCATTGCCGGTCAATACTACCGATTCCTCCCCTTCCTCACCAAGGCTCTGCACAACTTGGTCGCCAAATACGAACCTGAGTACTTTGTTTCCCACCGACTGGCCTCGAGCGCGAGCACCTCTTCACAGCCCAGCACCTCCGTTGCATCCGCTTATGCCAGCGTGAACGACAACCCGAATCTTGAGCGTCAGATCCGTGAGAAGACTCGTCATCAACAGACTGACAAGCTCTTTGCCCTGGCCTTTTATAACTTGCCCCTGGTCTCCCGGTTACGACAACTTCGCACATCGCAGATTGGGAGGTTGCTCTCCGTATCGGGAACTGTTACCCGCACATCTGAGATCCGGCCAGAGCTGTCGCTTGGGACGTTTATTTGCGAGGGTTGCAAATCTGTCGTGCAGAATGTGGAACAGACTTTCAAATACACCGAACCAACAGAGTGTCCCAACGAGACCTGTGGAAACCGCAATGGCTGGCGCTTGGACATTGGTAAGAGTACATTTGTCGATTGGCAAAAGATCAAGCTTCAGGAATCTTCTCACGAGATTCCGACGGGCAGCATGCCCCGTACTATGGATGTCATCTTGCGTGGTGAGATGGTGGACCGCGCCAAGGCTGGCGAGCGCTGTGTCTTTACTGGTACCTTGATCGTGGTTCCGGATGTCAGCCAGCTGGGTTTGCCAGGCGTTAGGCCCGAAGCCGTCCGAGATAACGGCTCTTTCCGAGGTAGCGAAGTTGGCGGCGGCGGAGTATCTGGTCTGAAGGCTCTGGGTGTTCGTGATTTGACTTACCGACTGGCGTTCTTATCTTGCATGGTCACACCAGACACCACAACCCCAGGTCAAAAGCCGGAGCAGCAGCTCAGCGGCCAGTCGAACAACATCTTGGCTTCCTTGAATCAGAACAAGGACACCGATATGGATGATGACAAAGCCCAGGAAGCTTTCCTCCAGAGCCTGACTCCCACCGAGGTTCAAGACTTGAAGAGTCTCGTTCACTCGGAGTACATCTATTCGCGTTTGGTCGACTCGATCGCACCCATGATCTGGGGTCACCGGCAGATCAAAAAGGGTCTGCTACTGCAGTTGATTGGTGGTGTCAGCAAGACTACAGCTTCGGAAAGTTTACAACTGCGTGGTGATATCAATATTTGCATCGTTGGTGACCCATCTACCAGCAAGAGTCAATTCTTGAAGTAAGTGTTCGTCATGATCGCTTGGAAATGCGACACTAACGATTTCAGGTACATTTGCTCTCTACACCCTCGCGCGGTCTACACTAGCGGCAAAGCTTCATCGGCTGCCGGTTTGACAGCTTCGGTTGTAAAGGACGCCGAAACTGGAGAATTCACCATTGAAGCAGGTGCACTGATGCTGGCGGTACGTTAGGAACCGATTCCTCGGAAGACAAATACTGACTTCATCTAGAACGGTGGTGGCATTTGCGCCATTGACGAGTTCGACAAGATGGACATTAGCGATCAAGTTGCCATTCACGAAGCCATGGAACAGCAAACCATCTCGATTGCCAAGGCTGGTATTCATACCACTCTAAACGCCCGCGCGTCCATCCTCGCTGCCGCCAACCCCATTGGCGGCCGCTATGACCCAAAACTTACCCTACGCCAGAACTTGAACTTCAGTGCGCCCATCATGAGTCGTTTCGATGTGTTCTTTGTCGTCCGCGATGATCCCAAGGAGTCGGTCGACCGCAACCTGGCCGAGCACATCGTCAACGTGCACATGAACCGTGATGAAGCTGTCGAGCCCGAGCTGAGCACAGAGCAACTGCAGCGTTATATCCAGTTTGCGCGGACCTTCCGCCCCGTCTTCACTGATGAGGCCAAGGCCCTTCTCGTTGCTAAATACAAGGAGCTGCGCGCCAACGACTCGCAAGGCGGGATGGGCCGTTCGTCATACCGTATCACTGTGCGTCAGCTTGAGTCGTTGATCCGTTTGTCTGAGGCTGTCGCCAAAGCCAATTGTGTGGAGGAAGTTATTCCCAAGTTCGTCATCGAAGCATATGACCTCCTACGACAGAGTATCGTGACCGTCGAGAAGGATGACGTGGAAATGGATGAGGACGAAGTCAACCAAGCCGCGAACGACGACGAAGAGGATCAAGAGATGGCCGACCGTGATCGTGAGGGCGATAGTCCCATGCACGATGACGGTGACGAAGCTCAGCCCGCAGTGAAACAAGAACGTCAAAAGACCAAGATCACGTACGACAAGTTTGCCTCGATCTTGAACTTCGTCGTACGGCGGATTCGCGAGGACGAGACGAACCAAGGTGAAGGCGTTGAGCATGAGGAGCTTATTGTTTGGTACCTGGAGCAGATTGAGGCGGGTCTGGACAGTCAGGAAGACCTGGAGCGCGAGCGCGGTCTCGCCGAGAAGGTTTTGAAGCGCATGGTCAAGGTATGTTGTCGCCCTTTTTCTCCTATGAATGTCGAAACTGACTCTTCAGGACGGTATTCTCCTGCGCATCTCGTCGGGTCTTGCGGGTGACCAGCCCGGGCAAGATGATAAGATCCTTTACGTTATGCATCCCAACTGCCCCGTCGATGAGATGACATGAAGCTGATGCTCGACGTGACTTGCGGGTTCGGTCTTGCATTTGGTTTGGTTTGGTCTAGCATTTTCAGGTGGTCTACCGGAGCAAGGGTTATGAGTGATGATATCCGTTTGTTTACTTGACATGTATACATGAGGTTGCCATGACAGTAGATGTCTGTATGGATAATGCGGTACAATTATTTGTCGGAATAGTCTAATTGTCTTGACAAAGTCTAAGAACTGTTTTAACTTGTCATTCAACATTTACTCTGTTGTTTGACATTCACTAGAGCAAAGTCCTGCCATTTCATGAATGAAATGCACTGTTCTGCTGAGCCGATGCCAGCAGTTGTCATGAATTGGCCTTATGGCTGTTACAAAGACAGGAAATCTACGGCATTTGAGTAAATTGAGCAGACTTTGGCTGATTCTATTGTAATTTGATATGATATTTCAAAAACTGATAGAACTATTGTCTTGACCAAAGACAATGCATAGCCAAACTCCTGGATCAAATTTAGACATATCTCACGTTTATACCGGCTTCGCTATCACCTATCAATAGGTCTAACTCTGTACATCACTTAGCACTCTCGTAGATAATTGCCCAATTGGTCTTGCCTTCTTACCTTACTCCATCCAGGTAACAGTCTTGGTCTGTAGGAACTCATCGTAGCCCGAGGTTCCTCCGAAGCGACCAAATCCACTGCTCTTCCATCCTCCATGGGGCAGCACAGGCTCATCATGCACAGTCAGAGAATTGATATGAACCGCTCTAAACAGAGACATAGAAATTAGTATTCAGACATCGGATGAAATCGCGGGTTAGAAAAGACTTACCCAGACTCGATCTGCTTCGCCACCCGCAACCCACGGAATAGATTGTTTGTAAACACAGCCGAGGTCAATCCGTATTCCGTGTCATTCGCTACATTGACCGCGTCCTCCTCAGTATCCACGACGATCATCGATACGGTCGGACCGAACGACTCGGTCTTATATAGGTCCATTCCCTTTGTGACGCCTTCAACGACGATAGGTCGCATTGTTGTGTCGGATTCGATGGCACTGGGGTCACCGAAGACCAGCTTCGCACCTTGGGAAACAGCATCGGATACTAGTTTCTTGTTCTTCGAGACAGCCACTGCATTCACTAGGCCGAGCGCGGGTGCAGTCTTGCCAAATAGTTTCTCCGCAGTCTCGGCTAATTTCTGACGGAATTGGTCTGCGATCGAGCGTTGAACCACAATACGTTCCGTTGACATGCAAATTTGACCAGACTGGATGGAAGGTATTAGTCTTTCAATATTGTGATAAGTATGGGGTGATACTCACATGCAAGAATGATCCCATAGCACAGTTCATAGCCGCCTTATCTAGGTCTGCGTCGTCTAGGACAACGGCGGATGCCTTACCACCCAGCTCGAGGAGTACGGGCTTAATATATTTTCCCGCTGTAGAGGCAATGATCGAGCCAACAAGCGTACTACCCGTGAAGTTGATTTTGCGGATTGCCGGGTGGGCAATTAGCGTATTGGTCACGGCTGCAGCGTCGGCCGTCTGGTGGTAGATCACGTTCAGGCATCCAGGATGAAGACCAGCTTGTCGGAAGATATCGCCGAGAGCCCAGAAACACTTTGGGGCCAGCTCGGAGCCCTTTAGAACAACGGTGTTGCCGGCTGCGAGCGGAATGGCAATTGCGCGTGTGGCTAAGATGAAGGGAGCGTTCCTAGGGAAGTTAGTTAGTTCTGTATCAGAAATGCTCCTCCATTCAGAAAGGGAAAAACACTCACCACGGCGCAATTGACAAAATCACACCGTATGGGCTCTTCAACACCATCGCGCCCTCCCCGTCCACGGTGACATTTGGTACCACACCTTCAATAGTCGGGATACGGGCAGCGAAATCCTTAATGAGGTTGATGCCTAGATCGACAGTGTGTTCGACAAAGGGGCGTCCAGCACCAGTTTCCTCGCGCTGGTAAGCGATCAATTCCTCTTTTCGCGACGCCATGATATCAGCCGCTTTAAACAAGATATCACGACGATCGTAGGCCTTCATTTTGCTCCATGCCGGGAAAGCAGCATTTGCGCTGTCGACGGCACGCTTCGCATCCTCGACCGATGCGCTAGCACATTGACTCAGTAGATCGCCTGTGGTTGGATTATGGACATCGAATTTGATGTCGGTCGTGATTGATTCATTGTTGATGATGAGTGGGATCACCGTGTTTGTGCTGCTTTGCGCCATTGTATTTTATGGGAACAAGTGTTTAGTGCCTGGAAGGTTTGAGAAAGTAAGAAATACAATCAACTATCGTCATTCCTCAGGTGTCTATTAATTGGGAATTCCCATGGTCATGAACACTTACTCCAGAATGACCATGGCGCAGTCTATTGGATGAATTGCTGATTGGCTGAACCATGCACACTTTGAGTTTCGCCTCGGAGTGGAGGTGGGGGTGGGAGATGGAGGTGGGATGCACTGCAGAATGACGATTGTTTCTTGGAACCGATCATCATTGGCTGCTGAAATGCCGGTTTTGACATATAGAGCCACACGCCTTCCCTCTTCTCCAAGACCGTTTTTGGGCCTCCGGTATTGTTGATATCCCCTTTTTGAAAATGGCAACCAACCAATCTGGATCAAACCAACGAGGCCTGGTTTCCTATGGCCCGTACGCTTCTGGAGGATGGAAAATGAAAGATCTCTCCCTTCGACCTCTGCGGGAAAATGAATTGCTGGTCGAGATAGTGGCCTCCGGAATCTGCCAGACAGATCTGCATTTTGCTGGTTTAGAGAGCGGGGCTGGGATTCATTATCCTCGAGTCATGGGACATGAGGGTGAGTCGGTTCTGTTTTGTTTTTGGCTGTAGAAAAGAGCTAATAGTATATAATAGGCGCTGGATATATTCGAGCAAAAGGAAAGGAAAGCAATGTTGCCGAGATCGGCGATCCGGTCATTCTATCCTTTTCGGCCTGCAAGAGCTGTGAACCCTGCCAAAGGGGACATCCCGCTCACTGCGTGGACTTCAATCCAATCAACTTTGATGTGACACCAGAAAACTATGTATTTCAAGAACAGACATCATCAGAGTCAACAAAGTCGGTCGGAGAGCCCGACATTTATGGCAAGTTTTTTGGCCAATCGAGTTTCTCCAGCTGGACTATTGTCCGAGATGACTCGATCATCAATGTCGCCGGTATGGTTGAGACGAAGGAAGAGCTGCATCTCTTGTCACCACTGGGCTGTGGAATTCAAACAGGCAGCGGTGCAATCCTCCGCGCAGCCAACGCCGGTCCGAATGACCGAGTCGCTATCATGGGCTTGGGAGGTGTTGGATTGAGTGCCGTCATGGGCGCTCGGATTGCCGGCTGCATTCAGATTATTGGCATCGACCGACATGAATCGCGCCTGGAACTTGCCAAAGAATTGGGTGCCACGCATGTGGTCAAGGTGGATAGCCTTGCGAATTTACAGGCCATGAGGGATACCGTGCTGGAATTCACCAAGGGATTGGGCACCAACATTACCTTGGATTCAACTGGTGTGCCAGATTTGATTGCTGAGGGAGTGAAGATCACTGGTTTCAAGGGGAAGATCTTGCAGGTTGGAACCGCGCCCGAAACAGCGACCTTGACCGTTCCTATTCACCACTTTATGGTGACTGGAAAACAGTTCATGGGAGTGGTAGAGGGTGATGTGGATCCTCATGAATACATTCCTAAACTGATTGGCTGGGTCAAGGATGGTAGCCTGCCGTTGCAAAAGATGGTCAAGTACTATAAGGCGGAAGATTTTGAAAAGGCGATTGGGGATATGCAGTCTGGAAAAACGATCAAGCCCATTATCTTGTGGTGATCGTTGCAGATATTAAACTACACTTATCAATCAAATCAATCAGATGTGATTGAAATTCACTATAAAATGGGTTGTAGTTGGAATAAGAGCCCTCGATTAGTGGCGTTTAGACTACTGTCCTTAAAACAACAATTGCTTCCGCGCTAGACAATTCAGATTCAGCCACCCATATCGATGTGAATAAATCCTGATGTCATCTGGAATTCCCCGGAAAGAATGCAACCGGTCAGATCAGTTCAAACCCCCGATCAGAGGCAATTCCGTATATCCACCATAATCCACTACACTCGTATGTTTTCGTCACTCGGCATTTCCCACCGGATGCAACTTCTAGTTCTTCTACCGAGCTCATCATATCCCCCACCCCCACATATTGGTCACATCTATCCATGTTATGCCGGCATTGAATAATAGCAAGAATGTGGCTGACCGTCCCCATTCCCCATTCCCCATTCCCCACTGCCCCACCCCCACCCCCACCCCCACACCGAAATCTAACTCTTACCCCAAGATTCGAAACTCTAAATGCGAGATCGACCAAATGCCTGTCGCGTGTCGATCAGAGTGACGAGGGTATTTAGAGGGACGAGGGGTAATCTTTTGATTTTCAACTTCTTCCTCTGGACTGGCCGGATTCCAGTTTCAGCTCTTCTCTACCATAGACTATCTCACCTCCCTCTTCCCTTGATCTGGTATTGCGCCTCTTTCGCCACCATGCATCCGATGACTCCGGTGCTGGGTGCGGCCATCGCCCTAGCGCTCCTAACCCGTGTCTTGATGATTGGTCGTCGCCCGAAAAATTATCCCCCGGGCCCCCCAACCTTGCCTATTATTGGGAATATTCACCAGGTTCGTTTTTGTCGTATGCGATGTGAAGGAAAGCGCTAACAATTTCATCCCGTTTAGATGCCATCGCGAGATGCCCATCTGCAATTTGAGAAATGGGCTCGTGAATATGGTCCGATCTACAGTCTCATGCTGGGCACCAAGTGCCTCATTATTTTGTCAAGTGGAGAGGCTGTCAAAGAACTGCTCGACAAGCGCAGTGGCTTGTACTCGCACCGACAAGATATGTATATTGGACAGGAACTATGTAGCGGAAACCTGAGAGTACTGATGATGGTAAGTCATTCAAGACGGGTCTGCACTGCCGGATGATTAACAGATCTTTCAAAATATAGGGTTATGGACCAGTATGGCGTGGGTTCCGCAAGATGATTCACGGCCTGCTCAACGTTACCACCTCCAGGAAGTACTTGCCCTACCAGATGCTTGAAAACCGCCAAATGCTCTACCAACTCCTCACCAAGCCTGAGGATTGCATGAAACACATTCGACGATACTCCAACGCCCTCACCACCACCATGGTATTTGGATGGCGTACACCCACATATGAGGACCCAAAGATGATGCAGTTGTTCGATGGCTTCTCCGAGTTTGCCGAGATCAACCAAACTGGCACTGCGGCCCTGATCGATTTCTTCCCCTGGTTGCGCTATCTCCCAGAATTTCTGATCCCGGCACAGAAGAAGGCAAAGGAGCTTCACAAGCATGAGAAAGCACTGTACCTGAGCCACTGGCTCCGTGCCAAGAAAGAGTACGAGCAGAAAACCCTCCGCCCTTCTTTCTGTGCGGGAATGTACGAAGCACAGAAGAAGGATGGCTTCAGCGATGACCAAGCTGCCTATATCTCCGGGACTCTCCTCGAGGCAGGCTCCGACACCACTTCAAGCACCCTGTACGCTTTTGTTCAGGCCATGCTTCTGTTCCCAGAAACACAGCGCAAGGCTCAAGAGGAGATTGATCGAGTCATTGGTCCCACTCGCCTGCCTGTCATGGAAGACCTAGACCAGTTGCCTTACATCCGAGGCTGCATGAAAGAGAGTTTACGATGGATGCCAACCACTATCCTCGGAGCCGTCCCCCACGCCGTCACTCAGGATGATGAATACATGGGATATTTGATCCCGAAGGGTGCCGGAGTCATGAACAACGTCTGGGGTATCCACATGGATCCTGAGCGCCACCCGGAACCCCGACAGTTCAGACCCGAGCGTTACAAGGATGATCAGCAGAGTTTTGGTGACGCCGCTGCCAACCCGGATCATACGAAGCGGGATGCCTTTACATTTGGTGCTGGGCGCCGAATCTGCCCCGGTATCCACGTGGCCGAACGTAGTCTTTTCCTTGGCATCGCACGTATTGTGTGGGCGTTTGATATCGGACCAACCCTGGATGCGGCTGGAAAGCCTATCTTCCCGGATCCCGAGCGGTTGACTCAGGGCTTTGTCTGTGCGCCTGAGGAGTTCCCAGTCAAGATCACACCGAGAACGAAGGAAACGGCCGACATGGTTCTGAAGGAGTGGAGGGAAGCCGAGAAAGAGTGCTTGGATCCAAAGACCAATCAGTGGACTGAGTTGCCGGCTGAGTTGTCCTAAGTCTGAATTAGACTTGTTGAGTTGAAATTGCCGGAGAAACCATACTTTGTATACCAGTTCTTAGCGTTCGTCGGCAATCATCCAATCGATTACTTGTTACGGATTAGTTCCGAGTTTGCCTCAAATCGGAATTCAACTCACCTGATAGACCGACTAGGAAAGTGGAATCTTGACTTCGGATTCACCAATGATAGAACTTTGAATAGACTTTACATTTCGTTCAGAAGAGACGGCCCCTCTGGTCGAACCAATCACAGTCATAATTGGAAGAAAAGTGGACACCAGACTCTACCGATTTTGCGATCCGGTATTGTTCTGTAAGAGGAATAGTGGATGATAGGTGGATGAAGGGGGCAAAGACCCAGTGACCAGCCATTATCCACCTTCAATACCCCGGCACGCCGAAATGGAAAAAAAACCATCGAGTAATTCCGAGATTCCGCCAACCCCACACTTTTCTCCCCGCAATCGCCGTCGGAGCTCCTCAGTGAAGAATTCTCCAGAACAGAAAATCCTCAAGTGCCTATCTTTCTCACAGTGACAGACCAATGTCAGTGGTCCCTTCGTCCTCGGCGCAAGGTAGTTATCAGTGCACTCTTTGCCTGAAGCGCTACAAGCGGCGGGAGCACCTTTACCGCCACAGCATCTCTCACACCTCGGAACGCCCCTTTCACTGCCGCTTTTGCGACGCGACATTTCAGCGCGAAGATGTCTTGAAACGTCATCTCAAGACTTGTGAGGGTGGGGCTTCGAGGGTACAGACACGGAGACGGGCCTGCGATCGCTGCGTCCGCCAGAAAAAGGCGTGCAGCTCACACCTGACTTGCAGCAACTGTTCAAAAAAGGGCACCCCGTGCACTCATTCCTCGAAATCGGACGTCGACGGACAGCCCGATCATAACGATGGTGTCGATACTATTCATGCGGACAAGGACCTTAGCCCCCACAATGAAGAGAGTTCTGATTCATTGTCAACGATCTTCTCAACAAACATGTTACCCTTCGATATTCCAGGTGGCGACATGGAACAATATGCTTTCACTCCAGCTGAAGGGTTGTTTGACCCGAATATTTTGGAATGTTCCAGCCCGAGCTGGCAGGACTACCTGTCTATGATTTCCGCGAGTCAGCCCCCGAGTGAGAATCCCGCATCCGATGCACATCGCCGCCATTTTTTGCCTTTCCTCGACCGATTCACGAGCCGGACAGGATTTGCCTCCACCTTTGATTGTGGGACCCAGGAACAGAGAGAGCAGGTCGCCTCATCATTAAAGCCTGCATTTGGACAAGCACAGAATTCCAATCACCCAACATTACCTGGTCTATCATCAGATCTTGTGTCGCCCCCGTGGTTGGAGAACACCGGTGACGCAAACACATTAGGATGCCTCTCACTGAATTGGTTTACTGATCCGCTCTCTCTAAAAACACATGAGATCCTGTTGCTCATCGAAGAGGTGGTCACTATCAAACCGCGCAACAGTGCCGTGACGTTGGACTGGTCCGTCGCCCTCAAGAATGAATGCGTCCAATTTTTCTCTCCTGTAAACCTGCGGAGGCTCTTGGATTTGTATTGGGCGATCTGGCACCCAAATGTCAACTTTGTTCATCGGCCCACCTTCGACGCCGTGTCGGCCAAACCGACTGTCCTAGCTGCAATGGCCCTTATTGGTGAGGCTTGATGTTTGTTATTTTGATACCGCCATGCACTAACGCGGTGTAGGAGCTTGTGTCTCTCCTGATATGGCCGATAATGAAGCCGCACGGACATGGTTCAATTGTGTTGAAGAGATCGTCTTCATAGACGATGACTTCAATGGTGACTTGGACCATCCGTCTGTCAGCAATATGGCTATCCATCGACGCAAGATCCAAGCTCTTCAGGCTGCCTTTATGGTTTGCCTTTACCAGAACTTCGAGGGTACCGATGCTAGCAAGAGTCGGATCCGCCGCTATCGGTTTGCCACTCTTGTATCTGTGAGTCGTGTTGGCCGTTTGCGCTGCATATTTCGCTAATGAAGGCCGTCAGACTGCTCGGGATATTGGGACCGGGACGGCAAGACATCTCAACTACTGTGAGCAAGGTCGACATGGGTTTGAATGGAAGGAGTTTGCAGCTCGAGAGGAGCTGATTCGGTAAGCATCAAAGGTTACTCGATTATGCATGGAAACGGTGTTGATTTGCTTAAGGGTCTTTACATGGGTGTTCTTGCTCGACACAGCCTTTGTCATTTTCAATAATTTGCCCCCTCGCTTGGTGATCAAAGAAATGAAGATGCACATGGCCATGCCAGAAGCTTGTTTCCAAGCCATGACGGCCGACCAGTGCCATCAGCAACTCCAACTGTTTCTGCCCACAACAAGTCTCTACTGGAGGGTCTCGTTCCGGTGTGTGTTTGCGTATCTTTGCAGGGATGAGTTACCGCCAAACGTACACCAATTCCTTGCTTCCTTGGGGCCCTTGAATTTGTTCGCTTTAACATCCGGTGAGTTTTATTCAGGCACGATAGGTTGTATAAGATAGCTAACGAGTCTGAAAATCCAGCTATCCATTCCCAAATTTTCCAACTACGCAGCTCAGTCATCAGTTACCATCTCTTTCCCCCAATCCGTAACGCAATCAACCACTGGCGAGACTCCTGGCAAACATTCACCTCGCCCGCCTCCACGGCAATGTTACCTCATATTCTCGTCGATGACGATCACATACAGCCGGAGGCTATGTGGAAGAGAGTCGGCTTTTGTCGGTACAGCCCGGAGTACTGGCTCCTGGCCAATCTGATCGCAGATCGGCTGGCGACCTCTTCTGCACTCGATACGTCTTCGGCGGAAGACGAAGTAGAGCCCTTCGACGATACCCCTCTTGATCCCATTCTGAACAAGTACGATCAGACCAGCATGCGTCAGGTCAATGATTTGATATCTGGCTTTCAAGCGTTTCAAATCTAATGAATATTTTCTCTTGCTATATCCTCGACATGCCCAGGTGATCGAATCCTCTAGCTTTCTTCATATATATACTTGGGTACCTAACTACCTATCACGGATAGATGACTTTTTGAACAGAGTAATTCCTTGAATACCTACCTAAGATATTAAGTAGTCACATGTCCATGATGCCGCCTTGTCAGAGGCTCTCGAGGTCATAGATGGGCTTGAACCGACACGTCGGATTCTTTCTCATTCTCTGTAGCGCACGTCCTTTCGATTAGTTTCGTGTGAAGTCTATGATTCTGATGTTATCGAGACGGCTGCTCTGATAAAAACCCTTTGTCCTTATTAATACCCAAGCAGACTAAACTGCTTATAGATCTAAGCACTAAACAGAGGGAATGCCAAGAAGTAGAGGAAACCAAGCATCGGAGGTATATATATGGCAGCAACAAGCAACACTCAATCAGACTCACAAGAAAAGAAAAAAGAAAAAACTTTCAAGATGGTAGGTAGGTAGGTACCTATGCTACATCGCAAAAATCAAGCTCTACTCTCGAGGTCGATAAACCACATATCGACTAGTTACCCGAGATCAACGCAACAAACAAACAGCAAACCACCCGTGGACGCCATACATCCAGCCACTCGACAATCAATGTTTGTCCAGCCGTTTCCATCAAACCAACCGATTCACCGCTACTTCATCATGTACGAAGATTATGTACCAGCCATTAATTTTCAAACTCCAAGGTCAAGGTCAAGGTCAAGGTCCAAGGTCCAACTCATCCCTGTTCGCAATTCGCCCTCATCTGCCGGCTCGGATATTAGCGGTCGAACATGGAATCCGGACGATCATGACGAAAATTCTACTGAGCTTCGCTGCAGCGAAGCTTTCCTGCGTGTAGCCGTGGAATACTACAACCGCGATCGTTGAAGCAAGTCGACGGAAAGGGAAACTTGAGACGCGAGAAAGGCAGGCCGGTTGGATTGGAATTGAAATTGGAATTGGACGTGGATTGGTTTTGGATGGATAATTGCATGCATGGTGGAAGTTCGAGAAGCTTGTTACGCAGTTTAGTTTAGATTATGGTTGGGAGTAGACTGATTTGTGGAATTTCATATGGTTAACTGATTAACTGATTGTCTGGTATAAGTCCTTTCAGTTAGAGTCATCACCTTATCAATATTATGAGTAGAACTTATTTATCTTTCCAGCCTTGACCTCTCAGTGGCGATCGCTGCAGCTAGACCGGATGATGGCCGGAACTACATGATTCGTCCCGCCTGCAGCTTCCCTTGTCACATCAGATACCCGAGCGCAGCCCCATGGGGAGTCCATGGTTCGGATGCAGCTACGCGACCGGGCGCGATGCAGATCAAGCAGGGCCGAGGTCCTTCTTCACTGGCGATGTTCGACCGAGGTTTGACTGTCTCGAACGTGGAAAGTCGTGATGACTGCGATATACGAGCGAATCTGATTGTTGCTGACGTAGACGGTTTAACCCAATGTCCTTGCTTCTTCACGATCGCGATCACGATCTTGCATGAAGGTGCATATGGCTGCAGGTATCCCGGGCCCGAGAGCGCGGTCGGACTTGAGCTCACCAAATGGATTGCAGCTTGCATTTTGTTGAGATGTTCATGGCCAAACAATTGATTTGAGAATAGAAGTATGCAACACGACGCGGTTCTCCACTGATGACTCCGTACTCAGTCTAGAGTACCGAGTATGTGGTGCTCCCGAGAGAGACCTGCCTACTCCGTATTTGGCCCGACCATGACGGAGATTGATGAAATGGTATAATCCTCCGCGTGCAATGAGCAAAAGCCCAGCCCTTTGAAGGTTCCACTCCCCACCACGTACCCAGGAGACTGGTCCACGGGGAAGCGGTTGAAACACCGGGAAGCTGGGAAAGGGGGCAGGAAGGGGTTCTGACGCAAGATCGATGGGTCGACGGGCCGTACCCGCGGAACCAGACTCATCGAATGAAAGGTGCACATGGAACGATCTCCAGGAACCTCATTTCATGTTGACACTCCATACTCCGTGCTATCCGATGATTCGTCTCAGACGGATAGACCGAGGAACCTGTCAAATTGATCATCGTGGCGGAGATTGGTGGCTCATAGTTTTGGGTGTTATGTTCCCGTCTCCCCGACGGGCCGGTGATGCACGTACGGGGCGCCGATGAGTGGATGTGTTCTATTTGCTGGGACAAGGCTTGTGCAAATGTCTTTTCCGGACAGAGTCTAGAATTGACTTGTCGAGGAGGAAAGGGGGAATCGGGGAACCAGGATGGCGGATGAGAGACCCACTTGGCGTCGGGGAAGAGTCCGCGAGGTGATGGAGATCAGTGAAAGAATGGATGATATCGGTGATGTATAGATCAATAGGGACATACATAGATATAGAGATATACGGAGTATAAGTAGAGAATACCGAGTATATGATATGGATTGTTTGCACATGGTGAGTATATGTATGGATTGATGTTTATCGAGTATAGATGATCTAGACCGGGTAAATTTGGGCCCGCCGATTCTTCGACTCGGGACCCGCGGAGTCGTAAAGTCTACTCGACATGAAGGAATATTGAAAGGATGATAGTTGTAAAGTCTCGAGGTCAATTCTATACTCCGTATATACACAAACGATGCTAACGTCAACAATAATAATCCGCGGGACACGGGTCAACGCTCCGGTGGAGACCGTTGCTCATTTTCCAGTTGATCCAGTTGATCGACACTCTCCAACGACTCGGGGTCCCGAGACAAAGGATAGTGTGGAACACGGGCAAATCCGCCCGGAAGGGAACAGTTCAAAAGAAAAGCCCCAGCCAGGACCTTTTACTTTTCTTCCTATACTCTGTACTGATTGACGTGTTGATTCCCGACCGCTTCATCTCACAAACATCACGAGTGAATGCATATGATTGGAGAATTTCCATCGTGTCTGGACAACAGTTTTCGACTTCACCGACAATCAGATTTTCTACATTTCGTCCCCGAGCACGAGCAGATCACTTGCAAGGGGTTTTTGTTTTTTGTCTTGCAAGTGAATCAAATCCCTTCGAGGCCAAAGTGGATCTCCGATCTTCCCCGGCTGCACGAGAATCGATACATCGCCCATTCGGGCTGTCATTTGGGCTGTCACTTGCGCCTGATTTGTTTTTTAATTTTCTTTTTTCTTTTTCTTTTTCCCTGTGGCCAAGCGGATCCCTGCCCAACTGATTTATCTCCTGCAAGGGTACGCGGAAGTCTAGAAGCCTTTCCCCGGCTTTGTTACTTGACCTTCACTTTCTTTTATATCTGCCTCTCATCTCCCACTCACCCTCTTTCTTACTCCACATTCATACCTCCTCCACTCTCCCATCACCATGGTGATTCCAATTCAGTCGCGTCTTCGCGATATGGCTTTCTCTAAAGCTTCGACGGCTGCTCCCGTCGCCAGTACAGATCCCGCCCAGGTCTGCTTTAGTTGGAGTGGCAGCTCTTTTGAGTGCTCGCCGCTATCGAATCCCTCTGCTCCTCCTCCTACTCCTACCGACTCTCTTCTCGACATCGCTCCTCGCAAATCATCCTTCTCCAGTGAATATGGAATGGGCGCCGCCTGCGCATTCCCTTCCTGGCCAAACCGGCCCTCGCTGGCCAGCGCCGAGTCTGAAGATTCCTTTACCAACGCTTTCCTCTCTGATGAGGATCTACTCTGGATGCCCGAGAATGCCGGCGTCGATCTCCCCCTGCAAGGGTGTCCCCAGGACCCTGAACCTGTCTCCTCCATGGACATGGAGCAACAGATCCAGCGCATGCGCGCCATCGCCGAACAAGAGGACCGCGCCCGTTTCCTTGCCAAGGTGGAGACGCATGCTCGAGCAACCCAGGCCTTGCGACAGGCCAAGCTGGCCGTCAACGAGCGCGTCAGCCCCAAACCGAGGAAGCGTCGGGTGGTCGCTGCCCCCAAGCGACGTGCCCACTCCTCCACGGGCAAAGTGATGAGCTCCTAATGCGCTGGCGCTCCCATAGGGCAGCGCCGGCCGCTGACCACATCACCTCCGCTTCACTTCTAGCCCCGCCTGGCCTGTCTTATCACCCACTTCACATTCACTGAGTCACACTGAGGATCATCAGCACTACCCGTGATCAGCGTCAGTGGCGCCGATCAGCACCGGGTAGTACTGACGGCGCCCCTCAGATCGAGACTCCACCACGCTGACCTAATTCCTCGCTGTCGGCGCTTCCAGAAATCCCACCGCTTCTTCACTTCTTGACTCATCGCGATATCCTCCGTGGAGTTCGCGTTGATCTTTTTTCTTTTCTTTTCTTTTCTTTTTCGTTTATTAATGACCCCTCATGATCGCTTGATCATTGCATCCATTATGGACCCGGTGTTTTCTTGTTCTCCAGCCCTTCAGCGTGTTGATTTCTGATACCCCCACAATACCCCATCATGTACTCCGGACCCTGCCGATTCTCGTCCCGATCTCGCCTGTGATTATTTTGCCCGATCCGCGCACTGCGCTCTGCTCCTGATGGCGCCGCCACATTACGCCACCATCGAGTCGGTGAGCGATGTGTTGTTGTCGGGCGCTCAGTAGATAGCTTATCAATCAATCAATTATCCATCAACCAGATTCTATATTCCATTCATGTAACAATTTATTGAAGAATAATCTTTGTAATATATCGACATGTTGCACTGTAGGACAGACCAACATACCACTTAAATCTAAAATAACCCCGCTGATTCGATCAGCCCGCCTCATCTCAACCTGTGGTTCCCGAACGTGACGAGTTGTTCAGCAGGTGCATGCAACGGTGAGATCGGTTATGATTATTTATAATTAAACATGGATATATGTACCGGTACTTCTAGAGATTGTAGGAGCGGTGAGCAGCCAAGAAAGACTCGGCGGATATCGCGTCGTGCATGTGCACGTGTAAATTGTGGCGGGGTTGAGTTGTCTTGATGATTATGGATTATTAGTTATGGATTATGGGTATTATAGGATTCTTCATGATGCATGGTTTGTTGATCTTGTACCGATCTTTGGAAATAATGTGTTTGTTTCCGTTTTCCGGTCTGGATGTACTTTTGTATCTCGGTTTTCCTGTTCGGGTATGTCGGTTGTGACGGAGGTATTATTTTTATTATTAAATTGTTATTATTGTGTTGCGCGTTCTGCTTACTCCGTCGGGGAATGGATGTGGATGAGGATTTCTTATTATGGACTTTGAGAATAGGACTCGTGAGGTTGACTTGTGCTTATCTTTGTGCTCAGACACGAGTATCAGATCATACTATTCGGTTATTTTAATCGTCTCGCTATTGTGTCTCTTCGTCTAGTAAACTACAGTATTCCATATACCATTGTAAGAATCTCATCCCACGCCGTGGGGTAAAGAGCGTGGGATGAACGGATAAACCCACCAACCAAAAAGCGCAACAAACCAACCGCAAATCCCAAAGTGAAAGTCAATTCAAAACTAAAATGTCCCCAAACTTCGCCTCCTACCCCAGCCTAAAAGACCGCGTGGTCGTGATATCCGGCGGCGCAACCGGCATCGGCGCATCCCTAACAACAGCCTTCACCCACCAAGGCGCCCAAGTCATCATCCTCGACATCCTCCGCACACCCGCAAACGAGCTCCTCGAAACCCTCGCCACGCAGAACGTGCCGCACGTCCCCATCTACGAAGAATGCGATCTAACCCGCATCACCGACGCGGTTCAACCCGTCGCCGCAAGAATCCTCGCCCGCTTCCCGCTCGTGCATGTCCTCATCAATAACGCTGCCCGTGATACCCGCCAATCAACGGTAGATATCACCCCCGAAGACTGGGACGATAGTATCGCGGTGAATCTGCGGCATGTGTTTTTCCTGACGCAGGCGTTGTTGCCTGGATTGCTTGCTGCGCGCGCTTCTGTCGTGAATATGGGGAGTATTACCTGGGCGATTCCGAGCGTGGGTGTGTTGCCGTATGCGGCTGGTAAGTCTGCGATTGTGGGGTTGACGAAGACGCTGGCGCATGAGTTTGGGGCAAGGGGGTTGCGGGTTAATAGTATTATGCCTGGGGCTGTGGAGACGGAGAGACAGCGGCGGGATGTTCTGACGCCTGAGTATGTCGAGTGGGTGGTGAGTCGGCAGGCGTTGAAGAGGTTGTTGCAGCCGGAGGAGATTGCGCGGGCGGCGTTGTGGCTTGCTGCGGATGATAGTTCTGGTATGACGAATCAGAATTTGGTGGTTGATGCTGGTTGGATTTGATGGATTGAACAGTCGATGTAAATATTGGACTTCATGTATAGTCTTGGATGTTGTGTACCACCTCGAACTGGGATTATGTATAAGATGATTTGTTGAGATGTGCTATGGATGGTATGGCAGATGAACATGGATCAAGTGCGTCTATCGATGATCATGACATATGAACAACCTTACAGACCCTTGCCGAAGAGTTCCTCCCCCACTTCCTTCAATAGCGGCTCTTTCTTCAAAGCTGCTATTTTGGTCTTGCTGGCGACTGTATCCTTGATGGACATTGCTCGGCAGAGATCAATCAACGTTCCGTCCATAGGTGCTTCATAGGTGAAAAGGCCCAACGCAAAAAGAAGCCCATGCAAGGCTTCTAAACTTTGTTCTTCACGGGAGATTGCCTCTAGAATTGAAGCGGCCAGTTCCACCTGGTCCTCTTCAGGAATGAGATCCGACTGCCCATCGAAGCGGGCGTTGTGATTAAACGCTGCGAGGTTGTAGGCAAAGGAAGCTGCCACGACCCGCAGATTGGCATGTGAATCGAGTAAAGAGTTGGTGGCAAATCGCAAACAGGTTTCGCGTAACAATGAAGACGTGATGAGTTGATCTGGGTATAAGGGGGTACTGAAGAGATTGCAGGCAAGCTGAAGAGCAACGATGCGCAGGTTGTAGGGACACGAGGATGGGTCTCCTTGGGAAAGTGGTGCGAGAAGAGTGAGCAGAGTGGCGTGCTGTGCCTCCTCAGCAAAGTAGCCACTCACGCGCGGGTCGAGGAATAAAAGACGGACGAGATCGACAATGGCAAAATGACACTCGCTGGGAAGACTGGTGTATGTCGATTGTAAGGTTTTAGCGAAAGAGCTCAGATCTGGAACCCGCGCATCAGCAGCTGAAGAACTGCCGTTACTTGCAGTGCGAAGCTTGATAAATTCAACAACCGATGCAACGCCCGGCGCCTCTTTGAATGTGGTTGGCAACTTCTGCTCAAGTTTCTCCAGCGGTGGAACCTTTTTGTACATGACGAAATTGGTAATCGGGCGCTGAAGACTGGGCAGTCGAAGGTGTCGATGAGGGTGAGCCGGATGGGCCATCTCCAAGAGCATACGCACATTCCCTTGAAGTTGGCCAGGATTGGCACCAGCCCATTCGTCCAGCTTTTCGCCTTTCAAGAAGGTCATAAAAGTTGGCGTTGCACGCACGCCGTATTTCATGCTCACGTCGTAGGCTGATCCAATATCAACCTTGATGAGCCTGGCTCGATTACCAGCCTCTGCGGCAAGCTCATCATAGGTGGGATAGACAATCTTGCAAGGCGGGCAAGTCGACGAGGTGAAAAATATCACTGCGCAGGATTTCGAAGCCGCGGCCAACTCGCCTTCCAACTGACCCAAATTGCTGACATTCCGAACCATACCCACAGGTGAATGGGGAGCAGGTTGCGGTGGTGCAGCAGCAGCAGAAACAGGTCTCGGTGGTTGGGGCTGAACACTGGGACCGCCCTGTGTCACACCGCGCAGCGCGTTCTCAATCTGAGGCTTCATCATTTGTCCAAATGGAGTGTCCAAGAACTGACGAGGCAGGTTCCGGATATGCTCTGGGATACTTTTACCCACTAAAAACATGGAGAGATCCTGCGTGAAGTTGTTGCAATTATGGAGAAAGAGATCATAAGACTGCACAGCATTAGATACAACGACTCGACCGGTTTTGCAGCAACCAACCTCAGTTGTATATATACTCGCGAGTGAGCCCAGATATTCCTCGACGACGTCACTTGGTAATTCGGTCTTTCCCAAGTGCAGGGTCTCCATGGGTCGACCATGATGGGTGCTGCCAGGGGTAGCAGTCTGAATGCCTTGACCAAAATAATATTCAACGCCATTCAACACAATAGATGTATGATAGATGGCGTCTATTTGCGTGCCTGTCAAGGGCATGGAGTACTAATCCCAGCGTGAGATACAGTTACTTTGTTGACACGAGTACATACCATGCGCGCAAGACCCTATATCTCATCAGTGGGGTTCAAAACATAGTGAAGAAGCTTACTTACCTGAGATAGATCGTAGACATACAACTCAACATCCATGGTGGGCGTAGAGTATCACAATGCAAAGACTCGAAGGATGAAAGTCGCAAGTCGCGGCTGCAGGCACCGACCGCATCACGTCAGCTTTTCCGGTGTGTTCGACTGTCTTCCACCACAATGTATATTTGTCGTAGATACACAGAGGAGACTGAGATCTTCCTATTGACGTAGATATCATACTCAGCAAAAGTATAGAACCGCATTCCAGAATTAACCCGCACAGACCAATCAATGTCCTCCCGCACTCCCCACATCGCATCGTCATCGCAGTTCCATTTCTTCCAAATTCAACCTCACTGCGATAGTTCAGCGACAATTCCTCTCTAAAATGGTACTCAATACCTGAACTCAACATCCTATCTCTTGCTAATCACTTCCAGCCTCCCAAGAGGGGCGGAGCTCCCGCCAGCTCCTCCGCAGCCCCGAAACGCGCACGACCTTCCAAGCTCGCAAAAGAGAACAACATCTCCGCCGAAGAGGAAACAGAGATAAAAGAAGTCTTCCAGCTATTCGCCGAGAAGAACGAAGATTTTCCCGCCGAAAAAGACGGCGTCATTCCACGCGAAGACGTGCGCAAAGCACTAGTGTACGTCCTACGTCCACCGAACCTTCCTCTACTTCTACATTCTCCTCGCTGAACATCCTGCTAATCGACACCATCAGAGCCCTCGGCCTCCCGCCAACCGACTCAACCGAACTCGCCGATATCCTCTCCGCCCTCGACCCAACCCTCTCCGGCTACGTCCCCTACAGCCCCTTCGTCTCCGTCGCCGCGGCGAAATTGCGCTCGCGCGACGATGACGCCATGGTTGCAGAGGTCGACGATGCATATCAGCTTTTCACGCGCGGGTCCAACGGGCCGATCTCACTCAGTCACCTGCGGCGCATTGCGCGTGAGCTCAAGGAGGATTCGGTTGATGACGATTTGCTGCAGGATATGATCCTCGAGGCGAACGGGGGTGCTGGGTTGAGTGCTGGCGTGACACTGGAGCAGTTCCACGATGTGATGACTCGCGCGGGAGTCTTTTAGTTGAGAGATTTTGGATTGCGGTGTTGGCGGGATTTTGTTCACGAGCATACCATTGGATATTGGCGTTTGCTTGTTGCTTTGGTGCTTCTGGATTGTCTATAATTTTTGCATAGCGTTGAGTTTGTACTTTTGAATAAATGTTCTAGAATGACTTTCGTTCGGTTGATCGGATGATGGTATCTCATATTTCAACTCTTGTATGCCTCACCTTGCCTGGGCCGAGTCTTGTGAGAATATCTACGGACAGTATACTAGTTTCTCCAGAGATAGACTACCAAGTACTCCTGACACATGCAAGGAAAGTGAGCTAATCCATCTTTAGGCCGAGATACCCAGAAGAAGCCGAATAATTAGACTGGAGTACGATCCGGGAAGTAAGTCAAAGCCACTACAGCTTCATATCCACTGGTAGTTACATGCCATCCTCCATCCCATTGAGTGCAAGTGCAAATGAATTAAGTCCAGTACCGAGAATAAAACCAAAAGACACGCAGAAAGAAGACTTCAAAAGGGAGGGACAACAGAAGACATGACCCGCGCATCAACGATATTTTCCCTCCCAAAACCCATGAGTCAAAGCAGACCATAGAGCAAATCGAAATGGACGATACGGTGCAGCAGGTTTACTATACACGGATTAGAAAAAGTCATCCAGTGCTAAAGAGCGTGACTTACCGAAATCTCGGCCATGCCGAGATCCTGATCACCGTTGGTCTGCTGAGCAGCACCGTTGACAGCATTGCCGTCGGCAGGTGCGTTCTCGTTCGAGAAGTAGTCAACCATTTCGGCGTCGAGCTCCTCAACAGTCTTGGGTTTACCACGACCAGCGTTGCGACCCTTGCGACCTCCGCGGGCAGCACGGCCACGGCCACGAGCAGCGGGGCCCGCCTTTGCACTAGTGGCAGGCTTGGGCTGGGACTTCTGACTGTCAAGTTGTAAGCAATTATTCGTAATGATACATCAAGGTAGGACTAACACAACGCGCTCGGTAAGCGGCTTGGGGGTGGGAGCGGCCGGAGCGTGGGAGGCATCAAAGACAACCTCAATCTGTTTCAGCAGTCAGATAAATAGCTCGATATAGAAGAAAAAACGAATGACAGCTTTGCTGACCTTCATGGGGCGGCCGTCGACTAGGAGGCCATTGAGCTCCTTAGCAGCCTTGGCGGCGGTATCGGCCTTGGAAAAGATGATCGAGGCGATGCCACGGCTGCTGCCATTCTGATTGTAGGTGACAATCACCTTCTTGACAGGACCTGCCGACTTGGTGAAGTATTCCTATAATGTAGACAGACGATCAGTATTTTTGTCTGACAGGTTGCAGTAGTTCATGGTAGCCCGATTTCGACAAAAAGACAACAGCATCAGCGTAGAAGGAACAGAAATCCTTTGGTATGGGAGCATCAGCGAGCACATAGTGAAATCCTTCAACCCGCTTCAATCCGAATAATCGTCGCAGTATAGTCCGGGGGAGCCCAGGAGCGACATTGTACATCTTCGACGTATTGCTTTTGAACATGGCCCAACTCATCTCAGACTGCCCGTCATGAGCGTCTTGTAGCCATCAGATTCATCATGGAAAACCAAAAACCCTCAACAGACAAGGTTCATTCCCGAGAGACCTTCACAATGCGTGCCCACGCTGTTTTCGCATTGCCGAGATTCGGGATGCCCGTGCTGAGTTTCCATGGCCGCCCTCGTTTGACAAATCTCGAGACAAGAAAAGCCATGAAGATTTCGTCGTGGTCACTGACGGGACATCACTCCCGAAAGACAGTGACAAGCTTTGACGAGGAACACAAGAGACGAGTATCATTTAGGTGCATAGATGATGATCGTCGAAAGACAAAAGATCCCACAAGTTCACTGATGCGCTCGCTGATGCCCTGGTGAAATTCGCGTCAAGGGTAGGAAGTATGTGAGCGGACTTGTGTCTCGAAAAGCGGATGGGATGGAATTCGTCATCTCCAATCCTTGGCACAGCACTCAAGAGCCATGCGGGCGGATCACCTTTTGCAGGGATCAACGCAAGCGATGAATCTCTTTTCAATGCTACAACAGGGCTCGACATCCTGCTTTGCGTATCGCCAACTCAAGATTGCAAAGGCATTGGGAAGGAGCGTCCTGTTTGTACCGGAGACTGCGCGGCTACCACAATGGGGTATGAGGAAGTGGCAACTTGTGTCGCGAGTCGAAATCGTTTGCACCTCGAGGAACTCGAAAACAAAGATGGCGATTAAAGCCAAGGCGCAGGCCTCTAGCTCAACATACCTTGATATTGGCCTCAGTCACATCGGAGGGCTGAATCAGTTAGCAATGCACAATTTCCATCATCTGATAATGGGTGGAAGCTTACCAGTCCGCTCACAATGATCTTGCTCGATGCAGTCGGAGCCGGGGCAGGGTGAACTGCCTTGGCGGCGGGCTTGGTAGCCTTGGAAGACTTCTTCACTCCTCCAACGGAGGGCTTCGCAGCGGCGCGACGGCTGGAGCGACGGCGGTTTGTCTGACGGCGAGAGCCGACAAGATCATCCAGGGACTTGTCCAGGTTGGCAGACATGATGAATTCTGGTGCGAAGAGATAATTGGAGTGGGCGATTTGCGATTACAAGCTGACACGTCGCGGCAAAGAACGCGTCAAACGGCTGGTGAGCCACGGGAGATGAAGTAGTTTTGGATGAGAAATCGACAGGACGTCGATAAAGAAGTTGGCAGTCAAAGGCTTCCTGAGATTGATGAAAGCCGCGTGGATGAGGGGATGGTGGAAGATAAAGGCGGAAGAGTTGGCAGCGGAGGGCGATGAAAAGGGAGGCAGAAATACGCTAGTCTCTTTTGGGGGCATCGGGCACCGCGTTGTTTTGTCTGTTTGCATCGAGGCTCATTGATGCCTGGATTCTATTTTGGGCCATCTCGAGCGTATCGTGATACAATTGCGAGCGATCTCTCGGCTCTTTCAAATCTTCAATGTTCCTTTGATAACAGACAGGAGTTAAATTACTTTCATCCGATGTAGGCCCAGCCTACGAACAAAGATCATGCAAAGCCTTCACAACTCCCCAACTGTAAAAGAGCCGATAAAAAGACCATTGAGAAAATTAGGACATGGATCGCTTCGAGAAAGAAACCAGAGGATATGTATAACTATTAGCTTTTCAGGGCCTCTAAGCGTCCACGCATTTCATTGAGAGTTGCCTCTTGGTCTTCAAACTCTTCGGGTTCGCCAACTGCAGGCTCTTCGATGGGAGATTCGGGCTTGACAGGTGCCGCCGATAACTTTCCTTGAAGAACCTCCTGGAGAATCTCATCCACTTCCGCTTCAGCGAGGTCATCCTCGCCCTCCAATAGCTCATCATTGGGCATGGCATCGTCCACGATCTCTTCAATAATCCCCGCCTTGACCAACTCTGTGGAGAGTTGATGCATTGTAGAATTTAATTCTGGTAGTCGGACCAACGTGTTCACATCTTTCATAATGCCTGTAGACTTCTGAAGGCTGCCCTGAATCTTGCGTACCGAAAAGGCTTCGTTCACCTGCATCCCAACACTTTGCAACTGAGCCCGACTTGTAGTCAGTCGTGTTGTCTGTTTTCGGATTCGCACAAGCTCTCTTGCGAAGGTCTTGGTTTCGCTGGTCGCCTGCTTGGCCTGTGAAGGGTTGCGCTGCGCTCGTTTCGAGGCACTGAGAATATGTTGTTTGGTCTTGCTATCGAGGGATTTGAGTTGAGCCAGATCTCGGTCTAGCTGCCTTGTATTGGCCCGGATCAGAGCATTGCATTTTCGCATCTGGAGCGCAAGTCAGCGGGTCTACTGCGGTGTTACCCTTGTCGTGATGGGTGTCCCGCTTACCTGTACCTGAGGGTCCGGCCCAAAGAATACAGCCTTGAGGGTCTCCATGATGGTCAATCGTGATTCCTCTAGGAATGTACAGCCGGTGATTCAGTGATGCTCTAGGGAAGTGTCAGGTCGCTTATCGTGAGCTCAGCGTTGTGGTGGATCGTGAAGTGCCTCGGTACATTCTCTGCGAGAATGAGGCGACTCAAGAGACAACGGAGCCAGATCGAGTTCGATCTTCAGACAGGAGGCACGCCGCTCGCAAGAATTGTGTCGATCCTCGTTTGCGTCTTATCAACTTGCGGCTGGAGGGGAAGTGCTTAGTCAGGGCAGTGACGATTGATCGCCTCAGGCACAATATGGACAAACATAGCAAACCCCAGGCTTCCAGTACATTCTAGCAGTGGGTGAATGCGGTACACGCGCTTTCAGAGCTCTTTCTTCTCCCTGTCTCAAACGAAGATCCTCCATCACTTTCTCAAATCTTGAGACCTCACTTCTGTCTCTTAATTATTTCATTCCAATTTTTCTTCCTTCGACTCAAGCATCATGTCTACTGTGACTCCGGAAGGTAGGTAGCAGCTCAACTTCCCCGCTTTGGCTTCAAACAGACAGACTTGCACATTTTGCATGACAACCGCTATGACGTTATTCCAGCCCTTCGATTGAGCACCTTGTCCTTCAATTTCATGAACCACATCTCGTCTGAATGAAACTGACAATATCTGCTTTGGCGTTTTCCAGTGACTTGGGCCCAGCGCTCCTCCACCGATGAGCCCGAGCGCAACTACCTCTATGTGAGCCTGAAGACTCCTGATGTCCCCAAGGACAAGGCCAAGCTCAGCCTCACTTCCAACAATGTCTCCTTCACCGGCCCCTCGGGCAAGGGTGTAACATACAACGTCTCGCTGGACCTGTTTGCCGAGATCGATCCCGAAAATAGCAAAGTCAACCACACCGACCGCGAGGTCGAGTTGGTGCTGCGCAAGAAGGAGCTAAAGGAAGAGTACTGGCCTCGCCTTTTGAAGGACAGCAAGAAGGTCCACTTCCTGAAGACCGATTTCGACAAGGTATGGAAATTGGATCGACGAGGATGCGCACAGCTGGCTAATCCAACTTTAGTGGGTCGACGAGGATGAGCAGGATGAGGCTCCAGATGATGATTATGCCAACAACTTTGGCGGATTCGGTGGTGATGGTGCTGAAGGTGGTGGTCTCGGCAACATCGACTTCTCCAAGCTCGGTGGCATGGGCGGTGCCGGTGGTATGCCTGATTTGAGCGCTCTGGCCGGTGCTGCAGGCGGCGCCCCGGGAGCTGAGGGAGAGGGAGCCGAGGGAGAAGATGATGTGAGTAGCGCCTACTGATATACACTTGAGTGACTCTCCTTTGACTAATTTGGTTCAGGATGACCTCCCCGAACTCGAGGAAGAAAAGTCCTCCAAGATCCAGGAAGTTTCGTAAACGCTTGATCATTTCTATACTGAATCTATGACGACCGGAAATGAAAAACAAGGGTGCTTGCGGGCGCCCGTGGGATGGTGTGCTGGGGATCTTGGGATTGCTTGGGATTACCCGATTGTTAGAGCAAGCGACAAATCCAGCTTGACCACAATTTATTCATTCAATCTGCAGGAAGTTTTATTGTAAACGAATATTTGTATGCAGTCCCTAATGGAGGGCTACGATGGTGAAGGATATAGTTATTTTCGGGTGCAATTCTCAATCGGCGACGTCAGTTGTGTGGACAGAGCCTCGTTAGGGTCGGGCTATGACGCAAAGCACCAGTTCCCGTTCAGAACATCACACCAGATGAGTGAATAATAGCAGACTGGATACAAATTATATAGACCGTAAATCGTAGATTTTTAAAACATCATCCAACCCTTTTTTAATTCATTCCCAGATTGCCGAGACCGTGAACCTGACACTCGATCTACTTGGAGCGGACGGTCATTGGTCAGTCACAGAATTGGTGCCGCCACACTCTCTCACCCCTCGAATTTGTGGAGGTTCAACTTTTGACAATCTCCTCCACGAGCCCTGATACCCTTTTTGTCTTGACTGCCCGGTTCCCACGTTCTTTCGGGTTGCATCAGCGTTCGTTTCTGTCTCTCACCATCAACTTAGCCTTCGGGCGCGTCAGTCACATTTTTTACCCTTGACGTACCCAATCGAACCGTCACCATGCCGCCCAAAAAGGCTGATCAGCCGAAGAAGAAGAAGCCCGCGGTCGAGGACAAGGTATGTCGGGCTATATCAGAAGGTGACTTTTCTATCTGAGATCATAACAGCTGACTTGGAACTTTTTTTTTTTTCTTTCTAGACATTTGGCATGAAAAACGTACGTCAAAATTCCGGACGCCCTCTCTCGAATCGATCTCCCCGCTTCCAGAACAACCATCACTAACTCCGACCAACAGAAAAAAGGTGGTGCCGCCAAAAAACAGATTCAGCAGTTGCAAGCGCAAGCCTCATCCAACAAAAACGCCGATGAGAAGAAGAAAGCTGCCGACAAGGCCCGGCTTGAGGCCGATAAGAAGGCTGCTGAACAGGCCAAGAAGGAGGCTGCCGACCTGTTCAAGCCCGTGCAGGTACAAAAGGTCCCCTTTGGTGTGGATCCAAAGACCGTGCTGTGTATTTTCCACAAGAAGGGCGGTTGCGACAAGGGCCGCAAGTGCAAGTTCAGTCATGATCTGAACATCGAGCGCAAGGCCGCGAAGAAGGATCTGTACACCGACTCGCGCGAGTCTAAGGAAGAAGAGAAGAAGGCCGATACCATGGATACCTGGGACGAGGAAAAGCTTCGCAGTGTCGTTCTCAGCAAGCATGGCAACCCCCGTACGACCACCGACAAGGTCTGCAAATACTTCATCGAGGCGGTAGAAAACCAGAAGTATGGTTGGTTTTGGACTTGTCCGAATGGGGGAGATAAGTGCATGTATAAGCACAGCTTGCCACCGGGGTATGTCGCGTGCTTCTTGAAAATCATGACCCATGTCTTCCAACATTGACTAATCCACTGTTCAGATTCATTCTCAAGACCAAGGAGCAGAAGGCGGCCGAGAAGGCATTGATGGATAAGTCGCCACTGAACACATTGACTCTGGAAGACTGGCTGGAATCAGAGCGGCACAAGTTGACTGGCACATTCACTCCTGTGACTCCAGAGTCCTTTGCCAAGTGGAAGAAGGACCGTATGGACAAGAAGGCTGCCGAGGATCAAGCCCGCCAGGCGAAGGAAGCCACTGGTCGGTCGATGTTCGAGAGCGGCGACTGGCGCGATGATGAAAGTAGTGAGGAAGAAGAGGAGGAGGAGGATGAGGAAGATGGTGCTTGGAATTTGGACGCTCTGCGGAAGGAGACCGAGAGGTTGCGAGAACAGAAGGAGCAGGATCGTTTGCTCAAGCTCAACGGGGGCGAGGTTCCAATTGCCCAGGAGGCTGGCTGACCTCCTTACCACCTCGCGAACTAGCATTCGTGGGCCTCTGGGTAGGATCTTTCCTTGCTGAGCCATGAGAATGGGACTACATTATCCGGTTCTTTTGGTCGGCACGGGTTAGATCCCGATGGCGGGTGATCACTACAATGGCTGTTCAGCACCGTATTTCTCGATGCACTGAATGCTCGCGTTGTATGACCTCGCATCCGAGGCTCGGCCAGTGTCCCAGTTCTCTACTCATCTAGCGGGTACACCAATATATTCTCACTGGAATGGGGAGGTGGGCTACTGGCAGAGGGACAAAACGGATCAAACCGACCCTATGTCTCATGTGACGGAAGATTCAACGACTGATATTTGGTTATGGCAGCTGGTTTTAGTAGCAAAAAGTCCATTCTTTTCCAGTTTCGCTTGACATTAATGGCATTGATCCCACTGGCGTGTTCCCGAGTTCTTGACATTAAATCCGGTCTCCAGTGCACGAATAAAATTCCAAACCCCGGGGAGCAGAAGATGGTAGCCGGGCGAAATTATTCCCTGCATTTCATAGATCTGTTCGAACGTTTTTCATGCTATTACGTACGAATGCTAGAGCAACAAGCTCAAAAACCGACAGACGCTGTAAGATACACATCTCTCTATAAGGACGCTTTCTCACGCAATAAGCCGTTCTTCAGCATCAGTTTTACAACATCTTCTGCAACGCCTCGTGAGAGCTCAAAGCCACGTCCACCAGCTCCATATGCATGGACGATGGACTTGCCACCTGAGAGCCTCTCGATCTCGATCCGCATCCCGCCTTCGCGAGCAGGCCGTCGGCCCACGATGTCCCGGATCACGTCAAACTTACCTTGACTATCTGAAGAAAAAGGAAACCATTTCGTTGCGTTGGCGAGAAGTCGTTTCCTGGTCTCGATGGATGGTTTCGGATCCCAGTTGTGCGGCTCTTTGGTACCTCCGATAATGGTGCCCCCGTCAAGTGGACGGGGAATACAGAAGGACCAAGACCCGTCGTTGTTTTGGCGAGTGATTGTCTTTGCGCAGGGGTTACGCACGAGACAAGTTTGACCTAAATGAAACTGTTAGCATTTCGCCATCTCTAGTGCGATTGTGATAAACGAATGATACCTCTAATGATAAATGATTTCGGGTCCTGAAATCCGAGTCCCGAGCAATTGACTACTGTCGTGACATTCGCGGCTAATGAAAATCCCTCTTCCAAGTGTGCGAGTATGTACTGTCTAGTATCACCTCCTTTCAAAATGAATTTCCGGAGCAAATGCGCACAGTAGACAGGGGAATTGATCACGTATGTCCCATACTCGGCGCCCCATTTCACCCCTTCGGGTAGCTCGTCACTGGAGAGAGATCGAAAGTCCTCTAGATGGGAAAAGACGTTGCGCACACTTTGCTCATCCAGATAATCCGGGGGCGGTGCCTCGAGGTGCTCTACGCCTTGAACAAACTTGATTCCAGCCGCGGGTTCCTCAGCAGCGACACGCTTCATGAACTCGAAAGTGCGCCGCGCCTGACCTGCTTCTCGCAGCGCCTGTGGCGACGAACCTGGCACCGGACGATAGTGCGCACCGGCCCATGGAGACGCATAGTTGACAGAAGTATCAGTTGGAAAGTCTCTGGCCACCAAAAGAATTGATTGCGTGCTTTTGAGATGTTGTTGGATGCAAAGCGCTGTCGAGAGTCCGATTACTCCCGCGCTAGTCATCTGTCAGTTCTGCTTATTATACCTCCGGCCCCGGACCAGCTTACCCTATCACGATGATAGTTTCGGGTTCGGGCATCGTTGGGACAGATCACGAGGACAGCACGGTTCTTTGCAGATGCAGGATATCGTTGTTCTTAGTTGCGGAATGCCGGAGTCGCAATGACTCAAATCGAGTCGAGCATCGTGATAAGCCCCGCTGGATCATATGATAACCGAAAGTTATGGCTATAGGACCGCCACGGCAATAGTTAGTTAGGTTCATCTGATGTTTTTATTCGAAATGTTGGTGTATGTAGAATAGAAGGCTTGATATAATATTAGCGGTCGAGCCATTATAGTCCTGTACTTGCTATCACCAACATGAACACGGACCGACCAACTTTCGCTTCTCCCGCTCTCGGATCCAATTTCCATCTCCATCAACATCCACAATCCCAACCTCATCCACTTCGCGTATCAAGTTGAATGTTGGATTTGATCACTTGGTCGTGCGACGGTCGATCCCGATGAGCTTCGCTCTTGGAAGCTCGATTGGAAACTCCCCGGCCGTGTTCACCCCTAATGTCATCACAGGGGGCCCAAGCTCCTTTGACCGATCTGATGTGCCTGATGTGCATGAAGCGAGACCCCGGAATAATGAGCACACAATCACATCACATAGCTTCAGAAGCATCCAGATCCAAGAAATGACTACGATAAGAGAAGGTGGGAGATCATCGTCTCAACCCAGGCAATCTCGGAGACGAGCATGAAACATCCGCAGAAAGAATAGTCTTGTCTGAATTCTCCGAGACCTTCATTTCTCATACAATGGAGAGACTCGTCAGGGACGACAGCAGCCTTCCTCGTCTTTGACCCTGTTCTGGACGCACATTGGTTGAGCGGCGTAGCTGTAGCCGCCGAGTGATCAGCAGTGACGAACGGTGATTGGCGGACGAGGTGATGAAAGGTGCAGCTTGTCAACCACTGCACGGATCCCAATCACATCGCCGTGTCTCAGAATACAATCTTCGAATTGCCATTCGACTCGAGCTCGTGCATTTCCTGACATTCCGCAACGGCTTCCTGCAGGCGCTTTCTCCTGTCATGGGTGGTGCGAGAATAAGAAAAAATTAAATCCGTTCTACCTCGTGGAATTACTCCAACAACGTTTCCCTTTCGTGCGGGTTCACGGACTCCATGGGTCCTCGGGATTGCAACCAGGATTGATGATCGCCCTCTCCGCGTTGTCCAGTGTCTGCTCTCCAGACTGCAGACTTTCGACGCGCGCAGCCCCACCCTTGGCCTTGATGATGCTTATGGCTTTCCCGCCTGTGATTCGGGAGCCTCCTGCATCGATCTAAAGTCGGAACCTCACCTTTCTGCATGCTCGTTGGTGCAGGCCCGCAGCACTATAGCCACGCAGTCCCAGCCACCAGAAAGGCTCGATCTCACCGTCTTCGCTAATGATGTGATGTTCTCGTTCCCGATCTTGGAACATGGGGCGGATGGAGTACTCGGTTCACGCCCACCGGGGCTGCTGGATGGTCGGTCGTAAAATGAAGCGCCCAGTACTATGATCCAGGCGCCAACCCCGATGGCTCAATGGTTGGAGATTCTGATCGGCTGCCCATGCCCCTGAAAGATGTTCTGTCCTACCAGAGCAAGCGCACTCGAGCAGAGGGTGGCGCTAGTTTTGATATTGCGTATAGATATACATACCCAACCCACCCCTGCTCCCAACTCTCCACCCCGCGCCCTGTCACAAACTTAGGCCCCTCCACCACACTAATTCTTTCGGGGATGTGATGGGAACGTGGATTGTTGCGAGTCATCTTCTTTCCTTTTCTTGATCCCGGCTAGATCATTGCTTGATATTCCCCCAACCCCGGTCGGTCGGCATCCAACTACGCCCGTTCTCGCCTGGCCGCATATATCGTCCTGTTCGCCTTTTTCCTTAATAGGGTCCAGATCTTCACGACAGCTCGACCGCTACGGTGCTTTTGCAGGTCCTGCTCGGCCCTAAACCTCTCGGCGTTTTCCGATTCTCCAAATGCCTGGCGCCACCCTGGTACTTTCTTCTTTGCCTTGAACGGGAGACAGGGTCGTGGCCAATTAGTAACCGTTCACCTGGTTTAGATTGTTCAGGTCAGTTTTCTGCTTGCAACTAGTCTTGGTTTTGCCGGAGAGCTGTCAGTGATCCAGTGCTTGTAAAGCTGGAGATAGCTGGTTGCTCTGGCGAACAACTCCCAATTCCCCTTGATTGCGCTCAGGACACAAGGGAACAATGGCTGAATTGAAATGGAATAGGGACTTGGTACGACCATTGCGACCCTCGAAGACCGGCAAAGCAATGGCGTCGCAATCGCAGGCTTCAGCGCCTCGGTTTGAGCCATGCGCTTCCACGGCGTCGCTGTTTTTATATTCACAAGGCCCTGTCATTCTATGCCTGCATCATGATACCCTGGCTGTGGAGCGCCGCTTCAGTAGTCACCAAGAAGATATCGAATTCATCTCGGTGGATAATGTTAGCGAGCGTGGCGCTGGACGATTGGTCGTCAGCTACGACGTGGGACAAACGGCAATTGTATGGGATATTTTTACAGGCACGGAAATTGCTCGATTTGCATCTTTTGATCACTTGCGAGTCGCATCGTGGATGCGCAATGGCAATGTCGCATTTGGTAAGGAAGGCGTTCCGCTCGGATGTGGATTCAATTGTTGACCTTTGATTTAGGCAATGGCAAAGGAGAAGTGATCCTTTTTGAACCCTCAACTCAAGACCATATCTCCGCACGCACAATATTCGATCCTATTACTTCTCTTGCGCCGGCGACAGATTGTCGCACGTATGCGATTGGGTATGTGAACTAGAAGTACGGAAGAAAACTTTATACTGAGCTATGTGTGCAGCTATCAAAATGGATCTATTCTAATCGCAGTCCTCCTCCCCCAATTCACCATTCTCCACACCTTGACCACCGCACGCGGACCTTCGCCAATAATCTCGCTGGCATGGCATGCGTCTTCCTCAAAGCAGAAGTCGGACATGTTGGCCACTCAGGCATCCAATGGAGATTTGAGGGTATGGAGTGTCGCAAAACCACCCGGCAAAGAATCTCCTAGAGTGATCCGAGTCTTGAAGCGCTCGGATTCAAGTTCGGCGGATCCAAAATGGATGTCCTGGTCAAAAAACGGAAAGATTGTTCAATATCTAGAGGGGTGGGTCAATTTGATCCTCATAAAAAGCCCAGTCTGAGCTGACTTCTTTTTTTACTCTACAGTGAAACATGGGCGTGGGACGTGCGGACAAAACACGTTACTTATGAACCGATTCCGACGATAGACGGCGTGCGAGGTTTGGCAAGCTATGGTCCTACTGCAACATTATTCACCATCGGCCCTCAGAACACCGTACAGCAGTATGACTTGGAGAATCCGGCGATGGTCGCCAATGTGCAACATGTGCCAATTAATGCTCGATCTGGTGTATCCGAAGGAGGTCTATCACGGACGATGTCACCGCGCCGCTTGCAAGATCCTCCTGAGATCAGGGAACCACCGAACGCAAAACGCACACCTTTCGATACCACTGGAATTGACAACATGAGACAACAAAGAGCAGACTTGACCAGTCCAGCTTCCTCAAGAAGTCGGACCGAATCGGTCAGTTCTAAGGCTTCGTCTGGGAAGTACAGGGTTGGGCCGTTCTCACCACCCAGTCGGTCTGCTCAAAGTGGCACCACCTTTTCTTTGACATCAGCTGGTCGGGATACACCGCAACCATCGGCTGCGTATCCGTATGCCTCGTCGGTCTCGATGTCATCGGTCAAAAGCTCCCGGGCTGGCTCTAGATTGAGGAACGAAGTCCAAATGAGTCCCGCTGAAAGAAACATCGTCGACCTTTTCCCCTTCACCCGCGCACGTTTGAACGATGTTCCCTACAAATCTCAGCTGTCTTTTGACGAAAACCATTTGACACCGGAGAATTTACGGCAGCAAATGTTGAGCGTGGTCTTTGGATGGGAAGGAGATATCCAAGATCTCATTAGAGACGAACGTACGTCATTCAGATCCTCCGTGAGATATGCATACTAAGAAATGAAACAGTGAGCCGCCATGCGGAAGGAAGTCAAAGTGCTATTTTGCTAGCACAGTGGCTTGGCGAGACTGACACGGACCAAATGGCTTCCATGATCAACCCCGGGCAACAAGTGACGACCTCCGACTGGATGCTTTTAGCATTGAGTCAAATGAGTGGCCAGTCCCAGGCGAACAAGGTTGGACAAGCCTTTGTGCAAAAGCTTTTAGAGATTGGTGATGTCCATACCTCTGCTTCAATTTTGCTCGGCCTCGGCGACAGCAATGATGCAATTGAGGTCTATGTGTCTCGCAACCACTTTATGGAAGCCATTCTCATGACATGCCTTCTTATGCCGACAGACTGGCAGCGACAATCTTACCTCGTTCGACGATGGGGGGAGTATGTGGTTTCTCATTCTCAGCAGCAGCTTGCTATTCGCTGTTTCATGTGCACCGGCGCCGAGCCTTCAGAGCCCTGGACATCGCCCGCTGCTCAGCAAGCAGCTTCCTTTGCTGAAATTATTCGTGGGAAGTCACCTTTGGCATCTCCCGAGCCACCACAGCCCAACAGCGCCAGTCTGATGCCCCCTCCCAATCGACCTAGGTCGTCCAACCAGCGACCTGCTGCGAAGGGTCCCGCACTGAAACTGATCACATCATTTGACTCACAACCAAATAATCGGTTCCGTTTCCCTGGCTTGAAGTCCGATGACCGGACCCCAACTAATGCCCCAGGTGTAACTCCTATCGCAGAGTCTGCAGTGGCTGACTCGGCCATTTCTCCTGGGGGGTTTGGCTCTTACAAGCTCAATAATATTCAAAGTCTGAGCCAGGCCATGTCCTCCAGGACAGGTACGCCGGCATTTAATCGTCGTCGTCTTCCCTCTATCGGTGAGACCCCAGTGGATGTGCATCCTCCCACATTTTCACGGTCCAATTCCCGCAATAATACCAATGGGTATGGATCAACGTCGGAGAACGAGGAGAACAGTGGTTATGAGCAAAGTCAAGATGATCAAGGCGATGGAGGGCTCCTAACATTGTCTGCGGCAAGATATAATCCTGACATAGACTCTCTCAAGCCGAGCCCTCAGACTGCTGTTCAGGCTACAGACAAATTTGCATCCATCAAAGGGCTTCCATCGCCAGCACCTGGGGTCTTTGAGGCTCTGAAGGATCACTCTGATATTCGAAATGGCTCGAGGGACCGCAAGCCTGATGGGCTACAAATCGAGTTGGTTCATGCTGAAGAAGCTCAACTGGACCCTCACGATCGCACTGATCTCATCCCCAGTGCCAAAAGCACTACCTCGACGTTGCATAGCTACGCATCTACCAAGAGCCCGAGTGTTAGTGGCCGCAGTATCGACCAGTATATCAGCAGCCTGGACGAGGCAAATTATCATGCAAGAAAGTACCGTGGCCACCACAGTGGTCGTTCAAGAGCAAACACCGATGACACCGCCAGTCAAAGCTCGCGTGTTCGCCACACCCGAGATACATCTCAAGAAACGCGTGGCCGAAACGAACGCCGGTATATTCAGCCTGCCAAGCGCTCGCCTTCTTCGCCTGTGCCTATGTCGCCCGAAGAATTGGCTCGATATCACACTGGGGAATCAGACAAACAAGATGAGCCGCGGAAGAAGTCCCAGTCGCGTGCCAGAAGCGGAAGTAAAATGAGGAAGGCAGGTTCGCGAAGCCGTCAGCGTTCTTCCAGCCGAAATACTGCCAATAGGCTTGGTGCAGAGGGACACGACCGCTCCACTCGCGGTCGTAGTATTGACCGTCAAGGGTCGTCTGTTCGATCGCCATCTTCGCCTCTTCCTATGACTTTGCCGACTCAGGACTCTGCTGAGCAGCAAGATGCTTCTGAAGACCCGCTTCGTCTCGTTTCTGAGAATCAAAAGCGTCTTCGCTCTCGCCACCGAAGTGCCAGCCGCCGTCGTGCAGAGAGAGGCGTGAGCTCAAGACGAGATGGATCCCCAGAGTCCAGACATAAGGTGTCCCATAGCCAACCTGAGATTCGTCTTGCGCCTGAGACCTTTGCTCAGCCAGAAGAACGACTTGAACAGCTTACCAGCAAAGTGTTTGGACAGGAGGATGTTTTTAGAGGAAACGATCACCATGCATCTGACCCGATGGCCGATGATTCCCAGGAACAAGTATCTCCGACAACTCCCTTTGTCAGTCTGGCTGAGCGCAAGCGGAGAGAAATTGCTGCTGCAGAACTGGAAGCGCGCCGACTCTCGCTTGCTCGTAACCCGTCTGCACCAAATATCCCGTTCCCTGGAGAGCTTCAATCTGCTCGGACGCCAGTCGAGACCCCTCCTCCATTCCATGGGAACTCCTACTTCCCAAGAGTCCCCTCCCGAAACAACAATGCCATTCCTCCGGCAAAGGCATCACCGGAATATCAGAGTGGATCAGATTCCAGTTCTTCTCGCTCCGGTCTTCCCACGGGGCTTCCAGCGACGCCACGAGCTATGCGGCATCCGAAGTACGGAGGCAATGGACATGAATTGGAACGTCCACCTTCTGTCCCTAGTATCCCGACAGACAACTCAGGTGGACAGCTTCTATCTAGTGCCCGATATTCAGGCGATGCCGAGAGAATCGGACGGTCTATGTCTGTTCCTGTGCCAGAGGGCCAAGCAAACAACGCAGCTCCTGTTCCTGATATCCCGATGCACCCGCGCTTCAATCCTAATCTGCCTCGAAGCCGCTCAAGCAGCCGCAGCCGTAACATGGGTCATCGCCGCACGAGCTCCGGTGGTTATATCTCCGGAACATCCCCACAAGTTACCGTGAGCATCGAGGAAACCATCGAAAACGCCATGCAGCGACGACCCTCTGCTCCGCATGTTGAAGCAATCCCGCCGCCACCGCCGCCTATTCTACCAGAACTCCAGCATTTGAAGAACACTCCGCCACCTCCGCCTCCAATTCCTTTTTCGTCGGATGCAACCTCCCCGCGCGAATCGTCTGCTACGATTGATGTCGCCATCGACAGCAACGAGCACATGGGTCATTTACTCCCGCGCGCTATGACCGCTGCCCCGACTCTAAACGGCAATGACGCCCGTCAAAGCATCGGCCGGCGCATGTCGTTCGACCACCGACGGAGCCGTAACTCTCACAATGAGAGCTTCACAAACAAGCTTCGCAGTCTGACTCGGATGCGCAGCAACAGCCGCAGTGTTGAGCCGTGGATCAACCATGACACCGAGATGCCGTATGAGAGCGTGCAATCCCATGCAGTGGCTCCAGGGCAGGGCTACGTCTGATGCAGCGTGCGGCTGATGAATCGTTTATTCTGGTGTTATGAACTTCCCTCTTCCCTTTCATTTCTTATCTTGATGAGCATCAATGGTTATGTTAAGCGAGTCGTGATTTTGTCTTTTACAATTTGTTATCCTCCCTTGCCTTTCTTATACCCTCCCTTGCTTTGTATTTCCCCATCTCATTGTCTGCGTTTACTGTCATCTTGATTGTTGATTAAATCATGCTCAACCCAGTCCATCGTACACACATCTAAGCATTCAATCCCTCGTTTCCCCTATCAATTGTGGGTCGATTGTCATTCTCGTCATTTCCATTTTGTGCTTTTACTAGGGATACGCATTAAAGCTATATGCCTGCAAAGGCTAATACCAGTGTTATTTGATCTTCCATGATTTGGTATGAAATGCAAATCGAGTGCGTATTGTACAAAGAAATATGTGTACTATCAACAGAAAGACTAGGACCACCATCCCTTCTTGGACGAATCATCATTCGAAGCATTCCGCTCTGCGTCCATCATCCGATTGAATTCCGCCTGAGCCTGGTCCTTGTCGCGTGCCTTTTCGTACAGATACCGATCCTGACCACTGACGGGACTATCATAGCCCGAGTCAGCGGGCGATGATGGTTGACTTTGGCCCCATTGTTGACGTGGTTGTCGCGATGGGGCGGACTGAGAGCCTGATGGTGCATTTTGCTGGCGAATTCGGTCCCATGCACTGCCAGCGGGCGAGCCATCGGGGCTGGTATTGCGGTATTCCATCGCAGTGGGACTAGCGTCATCGTCACGGCTGCCATAGAAAAAGTCTGACCCGGAACTTGTTTGCGAAGCAGACATTTGCTGCTCGGAGCTTTCGTATCGCGGTCCGCGGGAGACAGTCGCGGTCGGGCGCTGCTGATCAGCTGAGAGGTTGGATTGCTCAGATCGAGGACTGCTATCAGTAGTATCGTATTGCGGGAAGTCATACGGCGACGATGAACCGCCGTAAGGAGTCCGGTCTTGCTCGAGGTCGCCATATGAATTGCCATTGTCCAGGTCCTTCCGGAACTTAATCTCTAAGGCCGAATCACCGCCCTGGATAATATGGGCACGCTCACGCATCGCCTGTATCTTGCGCTTGCGAATTTCTTCCGGTGTAGCATCCTTCATGTCTTTGAAGAAATTCTTCAGTCGCGGGTCTGATAAAATACCCGTCGTGTGCGAATAAAAGCCACATGCGTGCGAGAAGATCGCACCGGCTGTTAATATAAACAGCATCTTGAAACCGCCCGTGAAAATTGCACTCCGGAATCCTGCCGGGTCGACCTTGACATAGTTACGCAGTATATGGGCCCATTCAACGGGCGAGGCTCCATGCGGGAAGGCCGGATGTCTGCGTACGTTTCTGTACATCATTGCGGAGCCCAGGGCAGCAGATATGGGTAATCCCATGCGTTCGTGGTAGGTTTGGCGGGAGCTGTGCACGGTAAAGGCATCGACTTCTTCTTGAGTCGCGGGGCGATTTGTAATAAGATTGACAGTGTCGACACTACCAGAAATATGAGAGACAACAACTTCCTTCCAATTGCGTGTGCCGAAAAACCCGAAGTACAGGGTGAACAAGTCTGGATGCACGACCAGCTCCGGCTTCATCCTCACGGAAAGGTTCTGTGCACGGTTCGAGCTGGCATAGCTTTGAGATTGGGCGCTTTGCGAGGAACTGGCGGCTGCATCTAAGCCGGCCTGTGGCGAGGCGTCGTCAAGTGGCATAGTATCGGTTGCTTCGAGTCAAATGCGGCGAAGTGAAGCTTAGGAAGCTCGAAGGTGAAGGAAAGCGGGATGACGTTGAATCGAGTGCTGAGTCAGCAGTCATTGAATTGACTCGCTGGAAACACATTCACTTTTTATCAATATCTCGCTTTCTGTTGCGATAAAAGGAAGTCTTTTTATTCGGCGAGAAAATTTTACGCAAATAGAAATGAGCATGAGCCAACACCGTCTATTTCGCAGATATTGACTTTTCCCTAGAAGATGCTTCAAACCTTGGAAGTAGCATCAAACATATACTTTTGAAAACTATAATTCTTTAGTTGTAAGACACCCGTGGACATTCCAAAAATAAGATTAATTGTTAAGATTAAATGGAGTCTAGTACATCCTAACAGGTAAATGTTCTGAAAATGTCTGTCTAGATAAGCAACTTCAGCTTGGGGATGGTGTCTTGCTCTGTTCGATGGGATGCCATTCTTCCTCAATATCGCGGGCTTGAAGTAGAGTTTACGCGTAAAATCAACTATCGTAAGCTCCAAATCTCCTTAATGATCGTCCATTTGTCCCAACTGCCATCTCAAGACCATGTCTTAAAGTATCTACCACTTCTCAACATAAGGCCGCAAGTCCAACTCGAATGCAAAGGTCGACCGCGGTTGGGTATGCAGATACCAATACGAATCGGCAATCTAAACTCATTAGATTATCACAGACAACAGGAAAACATTCACTTACAGCATCAGGACTCAACTTCGCATCCTCGTGCTCGAAAGTGAACCCCTTCGTTCGCGGGATGTCGATGATTCCGTCAATAATAGAGTGAGACACATGCACACCCTGGGGACCAAATTCTCGAGCCAGCGACTGCGCTAACGCCCGAAGAGCAAATTTTCCAGTTGCAAATGTTGCGAATTGAGCTGATCCTTTGAGGCTCGCAGTGGCGCCGGTGAAGATCAAGGTCGGCGGGTAAGGACCTTTGTCCTTAGCTTCGAGAAGAAGAGGTAAAGCACGCCTGGCAAAGTTGAAGCCTCCTTTCCTGCTTGGAATCAGTCTTCTATCGAGCTTGGATCTGAAGTGATGGTCTCCTACGTCTGCGAATCCAGTGCCAGCGAGAACTCCTCCTCGCTCAGCTCTAGAAATGGCTTCTTGATAAATCCGCCTGCAGGATTAAAGATTGCTGCCACAAGCGGAGTCGAAGGGAACTTCTTCATGATCTGGTCGAAAGCCGCATTGACACTATTGCCGTCGGCGACGTCAGTCTTGATGCCGATAGCCTGGCCGCCACTGGAATTGATCTCCTGCACGACGGGCTCGTAACTGTCTGGATTGCGGGCAAGAACCACGGTGATATATGACTTGGCAAAGCGTCTAGCGATGGAAGCGCCCTAGATTCATATCAGACCAGCTATGCGGACGACCATTGCGTGGGAATATACCGTGCCGGGGCCAACGCCAGCGACGACTGCAAGTGCTTTGAGAGACATAATTATCACGACTCTAGTATAATCCAAAGAAGAAATCTAGGATCTCAAACGGTGCTGTTAAATAATTCGGAGTTCGGAATCAACGGCTTAGAAATGCAGCGGGGATTGATCATCATGTACACGGATGATATCATCCGGGGAAGTTGGTCTGCCACGGACTCTGCATTCGCCAATAGACAAGATATTCCTACAATGATACAATGTTTGCGTGATATTCCATTGATAAATTAATAGTGCAATACTGAATTACAATCACAATAGATCAACCACTAATTCAGACAGAGTGTAAGCTCTAGAATGCCTCAGGCCGCTATCGATAAGCATATCAAATTTCCAAATCCAAAGCAGCGCAACTTCAACTTCAAAAGACAACAACATGGCTGACGCCGACCCACTGCTAAGTGAGCTATGCTCAATATGGTGAGCTGAGTATATCTCAAGTGTGATAATCCCAACATCTAACGCAGCATCCATCAGCCACGTCAACCCCCCGAAATACCGCTGTCCACGCTGCTCAACCCGCACCTGCTCTCTACCCTGCACAAAACGACACAAGCTGTGGTCTCAATGCTCTGGTGTCCGCGATCCAGCTGCCTATCTTCGGCGGAATGAATTGGCGACGGAATCTGCGTTTGACCGCGACTTCAACTTCATTACTGGTGTTGAGCGCGCAATCGAGCGCGGCGAGCGCGATGCGGAGAATCGGGGAATTGACCTTGCGCGCGGTCAAGTCGCGGACAATGACGGTGCCGAGGGAAGCGCGAATGCTTCTGCTGGGAATAAGAGGAAACACCCAGGTCAGGGCCTCGTGAAAGGTGAAGCTGGGTTCTTGCGTGGCGCGGAAGCTGGTGGCGTCAGAGTTATTCGGGCGCCGAGGGGAATGTCGAGAAACAAGCAGAATGCTTCTCGGTGGCATCCAAAGTATGGAAACCGTTATATTCCGGTGGGCTGACGCTAACAGCTCCTCAGGCATAAGTGTCTCAGTTGGTCGGTGGAATGGATCTCGCCCAAAGGAGAGAAAAGCGTGCAAAATTCTCTGGAGACGCACTCTCTCGCCGAGGCCTATGATCGTGCTTTTCCACTTCCAAAGTCAGAACGACCAGTCTCTGGCCCAGAGAAAGGGAATGACGGCAGGCAAGAGGGCGCTGCAGCTCAGGATTCTAAAGATACACCCAGCTTCGCTGCTACGCCCGCGTTCACTGAAGCCACAAATTCAAATCCAAGCGAACCTCCAATTTCAGAAACACAACAACAAGCAGAAGATACAGAAACCAAAACGCCAGACCTAACAATCACCGCATACAGGAACATCTACTTCTACCTCCACCGACCACGAACCACAACCAAAAAGCCAGTGCTAGTTCCGGTCTCACCATCAGCAAAACTACTAGATGTTCTGCGCAATCGCACGGTTCTTGAGTTCCCAACAATATACACACTTTCAGATTCGAAGGAGATATTAAATGCGGAGAAAGAGACGTCCCCGTATATCCTTGAAGATGAGTATTTACGCGCAGCTGGACCGGAAGACGTCCCAGAAAAGTCCGCAGAATCAGGGGACAGTGAAGAGGACACATCAGGGCTTCCTGGATCTGGTGTTGATCTGGAAGGGGTTGATGAGAAGAAAGTTTTGGAGGTGCTCAAACAGGATCTTTTTGAACCGGCGACATGATTTTGTGAATGGGTAATCAAAGGAGCCTGCATCATCTAGCGAGTCCTTTTTGTTAATAAATTTCCGAGGACAAGTCCACTTGTTGTTCTACTTGGAGATTCCTTACATCTTTTCACCCGATGAGAATTGGTCATGGGTGCTGGATAATGGATTCATTGACTGCAGTCTTGGAGAATACAGTAGGAACCAAGAGAATCTCGAATCAAATGTATGCCGATCATATGGTAATCTTGACTCGTACATGAAGAGTACCATCGAGCACTCTCTAGCACACTAGATACAATGTTGTCTCCCCAAAATCCGCTTAGACATTGGATGCGTAACAATCCAGCCAATATTCTCTAGGACTGACATTCGCAAGCCTCGAAAATATTAGCAATCTAGTCGGTGTTAGCTCGATGAAATAGGAAGCATCGTGAACATGCTCATGTGAAGAATGCTTCAACAAACTAAACTGTCTTGAGTGTTAGTTTTTGTATCACGGAGTTGGAATTCAGGTCTTATCCTCAGTAGACAGCAAAGCAGCTGGTAGCTCCAAGCAGCCATTTCGCTGGAGCGATGACCGTGCTGGGAGTTTTTACAAAGCCTGTAGTCAGTCAAGCACCTAGAGTCAATCGAGCGAGAATCGGTCCGAAGACGATCGTGGCCCGACAGGATACAAAGCACGAGTTTGGCAAGTCAAATGCACTCGGTCGATGGGACAGGGAGCCTGCACCATCAAGGAGTTAATCAGATTGATCAGACGATCATAAACAGACCAGAACACCCAGGCAATTGAGAATGCAGGGGTGTCAAGGTAGTGAATTAGATGACAAAAATAAAGACTCCAACAAATGCAATCAAAAGTATATGCAAAAGATCCCGCTAGAACGCAGCACAACATCCAAACCCAAACACCATAATATATGCGAATGTATCAACCCACTCAAAGTATCTCGGTTACCCAAGATAGACCGTACCGGGACGGAAAAGACCTGGATCACCAAGGCTGCGATCGACCTTTTCCAAGGAAGATCAATGAGTGCCGATCGATCCAAAGCATCGATTGTGTAAACAAAGGCTACCCATGACGTTTTGATCGCTTTCAGAGAAGCGACCAGCCTTCCATTCGTGATTGAATGGGTAAAGTATATTCGTTTTGAACAAGCGCAGTACATGCTTGGAGCTTGATATGCTTCAAGCACGCAATGGCAGGTCCAAAAGGATAGGATCAAGTGGTACCACCCACTGAAGAGAATATTCAAAGTCCAGACACGTCAATCACGACGCTGAACTATCAGTATCCGACGCAGTGGGCGGGATATCCGGAACGGATTCTGGCCGCGATCGTGTCCTGCCAGCTGAAGAGGCAGGCTCGGTCGGAACTGTGTCGGGTATAGTGCGAACTTCCCCAGCAGGTTCCCCAGCAGGTCCCCGGGTGGGTACTCGAACAGCTTCCCGAGCGGCGTTCGGGGCGGTAGACTCAGTGGGCGACATGTTCAGCTTCTCAGACCGGCTAGGTTTCAGCTTCAGCCGACCCTGCTCGAGAGCGAGCAGAACGTTACCGAGATCCTGAGGGTCGATAGACCGCAGCTTGTTCTTGGCATCTTCCGAAACGGATTCATCCGGGAAGGCTTTCCAATCGAGCTTGTCAAATTCTTCTGACGCAGCCAAAGATTTTGACTCGATTGAAGGTCCGGTAACAAGCCGATGCACCAAGGGATTGTCAGAAACATTGGGTCGGCGAGGCATTTTCACCGGTTTCGACTTCTTGCCGGTGCTTGTGGAAGCCACCTCATCTTGGAGCCGCTTCGGCGGGCGCGGCGCCGGAACCGCATCGGGTCCCTCGCCAACCTCATTGCGAATTTTGTAGTATATCAGACCAAGGGTAGCGGCCAAAGCTTGATGAGCTGCCTCCGGGAAGGCACGGACGGCTTCAGCCCGAGTGATGTTGTAGGAACCGTCGCTGGATTCGCTGGAATCACTGTCGCCGGCCCAAGCATCAGCAGCGTGGTGCATCCGACGCCAATTTTGGTAACCACCAAGCTGATAGAATTCTGCGAGTTCAACCAAACGGTGAACTAGAGACTGTCAGGATTGTAACAGAGACAATTTGTATCGTGCTTACCTCGACTACGTTTCTTGAGACACCAGAACCTCCACACGGTGCGTGGGAAGTACCGAGGCCATTCGAGAGAGCCATCGCTTAGAATGACGGGAACAGAGTTGATAGGAGCGTGTATGGTATGAGCCAGAGAATTGAAACGGACGCGCTCAGCGTGGTGCATGCGAGAGTCCATAGTGTCCATACGCCCACTTAATGTATCAATCCGGCCGTTCAGACGAGTTTCCATGGAATTTAACTGATGCGACAGCGTCAAGAAATCCGTGCGGAGCTGGTTGGTAACAGCCTGGAGCTTGCTGATATCGATACGCGTCGCACAAGCATCAGATTTCATCTGCGTGGTATCAGACTGCAGCTGATCCACACTCTTCTGCAAGCGATCGACATCATTGCGCAAAAACCCCGTCTCGGTACCCGTCTGGCCAAGACTGAACTTCAACTGGAAGATACTAGTCTTGATCTGTTCGACATCGGAGCGCAGGGCAACCACATTCAAGTCGATGCGGTGGGAGATGGCATGGTGGATCTCGAATTCGCGACGAATGTGGTCATCCTCGCGGTTCCGACGGTCGGCATAGCCATCCTGGGTCAAAACGGTGGTGCGAAGTTCATGGACGCGAGAGTCCAGTTGGTTCATGCGGTCATGGAGTTGGATGAGGGAGAGTTCGGAGCCGGGCGGCGTTGAGACAGAGAGACGGGGACTGGACATGGATAAGGAGGTGCTGGAGCAGGAGTGGCTCCTTTCTAGAGTCGTCATAGAGGACATTCTCGTTCGGATTCACTCAGTATAAGGCGTGTGGTGGAGCATCTAGACACAAGAGTCGTCCATTTTGGCGGTGGGGAGGAAATTGGTGTGCTATTCTGGGGGCGATGGAGAGTAAAAAGGGAGAAAGACTGGAAAGTTGGGCGGGAATCCAGTCGGTCAGCCTTTGTCACACCGGCATGACTCCTGATGACCTTCCCACACGCCTTTTTACCCAATCAAAATGGAGCAGGAAAACGGGAATTTCATATCTGATTCATTGGCAGTCCTATCTGCTATGATTCTGGCCAATATTGCCCTTTTTCCACCTTGATCAGGGGCATTCATCGAAAGTTACTTGTGGTGACCGTACCAATACAGCCGCTCAGGCCGGCCATTTGCAGGTCTTGGCGCTGCAGCCACAATTCTAGTGTGACGCATGTGACTTGGACGGCGAACTGGGATCGTTCTGATTGGTTGCCCCGATTCCTGATTGCCACTCATGTCCGAATTTGGCAACTCGCAGGATCACTCGAGTCTTCATCGCCCAATCGGTTCCCGGTTTCGCCCCAATTTGTCGCCCTCGTCCAGCGTCAGACTGCGCTGTTCACTGCGGTGATGACGGGCTTGTAATCCCCATACCTGCTGGTCATACCATGGCCCTACGAATATCAACTGCGCATTTGCGAAATGGCCTGATCAGAGCGATCAGTCAAATCATCAGTCGAGTTAAGGACATGAGTACTGGATGTCAACATGTCTTCTTGTATCCCATCGTGGTGTGGTGCATGGGATTTCCCAATTAGGCAATCATGAAGCCCTATCCAAGTTGCGACTTCCTTCTTATCACAACTTCCCGATCGAATAAACAAGATCAATATGAATCTCCTCGAAGAGCATTTCATTGTAGACTATTCTATTTCGGTCGGAACAGGCCACTATGAGAAAAATCATTCCAGCCTGGACAGTTTTGGGAATCGCTGTCATCCGATGCATCGCACTCGTCTCCTCAGCCCCAAGCTCTCTCGTTGACACCTCTTTGAGCCCTCCAGAAAAAACTATTGACCTACAGAGCTGTGACTGCTTTACGGTATCAGGTTCAGATCCAGGGTACTTCCAGCACTACAAGCTATGGGACTTTCGCGCGGTTCCACTGAGCAAGCATTCTAAAACCCATCCAATTCCGCCGGATCATGGACCCGAATGGGATGATGACATTCTTGAAGATAGTTTTGATGAAGACGACGATGAAGATGACGATGAAGACGAGTCTGGATTCCAAATGAAAGGCGTGAAGAAACCCACTCCGAATTCTCTATTCTTCTTCAATACCCCCTTCGACAAAGACTGGATTAGCCAGCAATGGCGCCGCACACAAACTCCGACAGCTCCCGTGGAAATGGTCAACTCCAAGCGGAATGTCTTCTTCACCAGGGACTACAGTCATCCTAGTCCTGACGCAACGCACCTCGTCCTACGCACAACTCGCTTCTCAAACTATACCTCTACAGCCGAAATTGAGACCCGCGTGCAGGATATCTACCGCTGCTCTATGAGGGTCCGGCTGCGAATTATTCCCGCGAATGTCCTCATTGCGCACCCGCCGCATGAAAATGAGCCACCAGATCCATTGCAGCCGCCATTCGCCAACACCTCTCGATTGCTGAGGCAGACCTCTGGCACCGCGGATGGCAGACCCCCGTCCGGTGCATGTCTGGGGATCTTCACCTACCATGGCCACAACTGCGAGTCAGATATCGAGATTCTAACCAGTGACCCATCCAATCGAGTCCATTACGCAAACCAGCCAGATTACGACCCCGTCACTGACCGAATGATCCCCGGCGCGAGCACAGTCGCCGATGTCCCCGAACGATGGACTTCCTGGTCTACGCACCGCTTAGACTGGCACGATGACCGATCTCGCTGGTACGTTGACAACATCCTGCAGGAAACAAAATCATACCGTGTGCCGAACCTCCAAAGCAGACTGGTGATCAATCTCTGGAGCGATGGTGGCGTTTGGACGGGGGATATGAAGCTTGGTGATAGCATTTATGTCGGCATCGAGTACATCGAATTGGCCTACAACCGGTCCTCGGATGGGTCGGGGTGGAAGCGCATTCCACCCTCGCAGCGCCATGGCGGGCATCAAATCCCCCGCGCGAATGTGTCTGTGGCAGACGGTGACAGTGCAGATAGCTACGCTTTCTCCCATGCTACGGAAATTGTCACAGGTGCCAAGAAGAGGAAGTGCAAAAAAGGCCGGAAGGGTCGAAAGTGTCGGAAGAAGCATCGGAAAGGAGGAAAGAAGCACAAGGATAAAGACAAGGACAAGCATCCAGAAAGGTATTGCCGCCGACCTTGTAACATTGATACCCCTTTGTTCTCGCAGCCTCATTGATGTTTGTATCATTACTATATTCTCCGCTGCGGGGCGAATCGTTGGACATGAAGTATGTATTTTTATGAACAGTCAGTATATGGAATCCAGTTGATTTCCCATGAATTCAGGCACTTTCACCAAATCTTCGAACACGAGCATAACAACACTGCCTGAAATGGTTCCAGATAAAAAGTCAATGGATTCAATGGTAGATTAGGTACTTGAAACCGAATGTAAATCCAAACGAGCAGTACAACACAACGGTCATATCACTCGTGCCTTCACTCATGTCTTGCGCAAAAATGGGTATCATTCGAATTCATTCAAGGCATCAGAATAAACAATGTCAAAAGAAAGCTAGCCCCTGAACATGCATATGAATCACTGTCCTTATGAGGGCTCGCCTGTGCGCCATGGATGCCGAAAATATCAAGTCGCATGCTCTGTGACTCCGTCTCAATGCTATGGGTTGGTGAGGTTGTCGAAGTGGGTATCCGTGATGGAGGGGGGGGGGGAGAGAGTTTCTTGTATAATACAAGAAGCTGGGATGCGAATGCGTGGATCGGATGCTGGTGGTAGGTTCATGCTCAAAGAAGAGTGGCCCCCATTTTATCGACAGGGTTGAACTCGCCGTGGAGTCCTTCATTCATGATTTCCGCGACGATCTTTCTTCGTAAGAGCATTGTGTCGCGAGCCTGAAAGGATGTAGGCTCGATGCCCAGCGCCACGGCCTTGGCGTTTGTAAGAAGAAAGACGCCACAATCACTGCCATTGTCTTGATGGGATGAAACAGATGGGAGTAAGCTCCACTCTTCCTCGTCGAACTTTGGTCCCAGTTCGCCGCGCAGCCAGTCTTTGATGATTTTGAATTGGCGCTGGCCGCGCCCGCCTAGCGAATCGAAATACTCCACTGTACGGTCTGTCGGTCGTACTACAAGTAATGTCCAGTGGCTTGACTCGTGCACGGGGACGAAAACAGTGTCAACGTCGAGTAAGCCCTCACCACCGATCTTCGCACGATTAGCCCAGCGACGGACACCTTGATAGCCTTTGTCGCGTAGAGTGGAGTAGAAGAATGTGTTAAAAGCATGGAACAGCGGGCGCCCATTAAGATTCCCAGTCGATTGGCGAAGATATTGGATCAGGACGGTCAAATAAGAATTGATGATCTCATCGTTCAACCAAGCTAGGGGCTTGAGACAGGTCGCAATGTCCTTTTGATACAAGTCATCGCCATTGAGTGACTTGGCAACCGCGATGCTATGCGAAGCTTGCATAGCCTTGGAGACCTTTGTCATCCACTCGTACGAGAGTGCTCGCACTGCATCCCCGAGAGGACGAATTCTTGTCGGGCCATGCTGCTCGCGTTCGTGCGCTAGTCGATCCTTTTCCCGCTTCTCAAATTCCGGCGCAAAGATCGACGCAATGCGGTTCGCAGACAGCGGTGTCTTTCTAGGTGTAAATAGCTGCACAGCGGATACCGGTCGACCAAACGGCAGTTTGTCGAACATCATAGATTGCCGGTTCCATGGGTCATCAATAAGCATTTCGTCAACTTGCGCCGGTTTTGAAACGCGTGGAGGCGGGGCGGATATTGGCTGCTGCCGGGTAGGTGTGAGGGCCATTGGCCTTCGTGGGCGTAGATGCGACCCAAGTTCTGTACGGAGTGTTGGACCAGGGGTGACTTTGACTGGTCTTGACGGGTGTAATTGGGATACAACATCTGTTGGAAGCTTGGTGGTCATAAGGTTATTATCCAAGTCCACACTATCGAGCTGCGAGATGGAAACCTCCTCCTCGGCAATCTCACGCGGCGCTAGACGAGGAGAGGAAACAGGCGACGAAGGAAATGCACCGGGTATCGGGGGAACGAGCTCATCTGCGGTAAAATGGGTGAGTATTCATGGCAGATCAAGTGCTGTGTAGCGTTGATACCTTCGGAGTCTTGCGCTTGAGCATGTTGCCATTCTTGTGTCGCTTCAAATGGATAGTTATTCGACAAAGCCTGTTTAGGCTGCTCAGGAGCTAGCGACTTGCGTCGCCAGAATGGGAAAACGCCCATGGTGCTGGGGACTAGGCACTTTATCCCGAGAAGTGAGGGTGGTTGCCTGCTTCGCTTGCAGTATGCAGTACGATTCAGGGGAAGGATGAGAGGAAAGATCAGTCTTGGTAATGAGTCAAAGTCGATTAAAGAATAATGAAAAGGCGGAGCCCTTTCATGCTGCGCCGACAGTCGAAAGAACGGAGAGTTGAGATGAAGACGCGACAACGGCACGCTGACTCAGCGCCTACATCGGGACTGTGATGCAAGTATGCAGAAATCAAGCCGGGTTTGATGGCGTATCAGCCTTATCCCCCGCAAATGCAGCCTCGACCATTAGCATTGTCTCCAAACAAGCATTGAATTCATATGAATCACCCCAAAGAATACCCCCGCGCAGCCTGATCATAGTTCCATACACTCTATCATGACCGGACCGACTCGAATTAGACCATGTGTAAAGTACCAGCCCCCAAACGGGATCATCAGAACATGAAAGTCAGTCTGACTTCCAGCAGCCTTGCTGCCAATCGCGTACTGTCTCTTCATCGTCTGTGATTCCGCTGATGTAGTTTACTTCTAGTCCTATTAGAGACGAACCGTATATGATCTCGCACGCGTTTCTAGCAAGCAACTTTTGCTGGCTAAGAGACACTTAATTAGAGAATCTGGTACATACGACCACAGGGTGTGGAGAACAGGGCTTCCCGTCCGCTCAGCCGTACTTAAGCCACACGCCGGTGAGTTAGTAGTTAGGTGGGTGACCACTAGCGAATCCTCACTGTTGTATGTTTTTGCTTTTGACCTATATTTTTGATTCGGGGCATCTTTTTTTTCCTGCATCCGTCAATATATGGCCTGTCAGCTCCTTCATCTGAAGTCCTTGTTTTCACTCAACTCCGGACAAACCGACGGACCGGGGCTCTGATTACTGTCTGAATAACTCGGTCCGATACCGAGTCCACTTCTGTCTATGTAGTTGTAAACATGATGTGTCCCTTGACACTAGGCTCGATAATGTCAGCTCTCTAAATCAAGTTTCCTCTTTCTATTCCCCATCCTTCTCCAAGACACCTTATTGCTTGATCTTCGGTACAGAGGGATAGCATCCGTACAATGCGCAATATACCTCGCCCATCCCCGATGGCCCGCAAATTCCTTAGCGGTATTGCCTCTCACAAGACCGACGAGGAAATAGACGCGCACTCGACCAAATATGGTACCTATTGTGAAGATGGCTGGCCTCAAGACCCTATCCGAGACGAACGATGCTTTTTCTACGGGTCATTAATGGATCCAAAGACACTCTCTCAAGTCTTGAAATCATCCAAGTCACTCCCTATCATGCGTCGCGCTAGAGTTAGAGGCTATCGGATCAAACTTTGGGGCCCCTACCCTGCTTTTATTGAGGGCCAGACATTCCGTTTTGTCGATGGTATGGTATGCGAGCCTTTGTCGCCGACGCAACTTGATCGACTCGCTGCTTACGAGACGGATAAATATCGGCGTCAATCTTGCTTGATTGAAGTGCTTCATGACGACGGTAGTATCAAAGAAACTATCGAGGGTATTACTTTTGCGTGGAATGGACGGCAGGATGAATTACAAGAGGGCACGTTTGACTTGACGCAATGGAAAAAGGAAAGACAGTTGCAAGATTTGGATTAGTAGACCTCCAAGGGATGATTGCTATAACAATTGAACTTTTGCTCGGAAACCCGGTATCCACTACATACTGTCAAGCTTCCTTACTACTTGACTCTGTCCCCTTATTACTCTCCTTTGATCTGAGCTCCTCTTCCTCTGCCACGGTCAATTCTCGTATAGAGCTGGGTGCGATGTATCCGGACTTTCCCGGGAAAAAAGGACTCCAGGATCCCCCGATTGAAGCCGGATAACTGGAAATTTGTCAGAAATCTTCGTAGCTCCTTGACATCTCGAGAAAACGGACCTATGGTCCGATCAGACGCGACCATTTTGCAAGAATTGATGAATGGCGATGAATTCTATCCACGGTAAGCACGCCGTCTCATCTGTTGCCCCTGACTTTACAGATCAGGTCGAGTGCTTTGAAAATATGTCGGACGTCATCGCGCCAATAGCTCCTCTCTTGATAGTGCAAAATTCGAAGTATTCAGGTGGGTGAATTGCTGCCTGAATCCACCTGAAGGTGGGCTGAATATGTAGGGCGGCGCTAGGTGACCCCCATCTTACTCTCACTGTTGTATGTTTTGTCTTTTTTTATTCATTATTTATTATTTATTAAATTTTTTTTTTCATCAAAGTACCTAGGTAGATGATTGATTGTTATGGGACTATGAATCATGGGCAGCTGAACCGAGTCAGTGGAAAGATTGGTCTGAGAAAAAAACAAGATCTACAGTATATCAATATCCTTGAATAATTTATATGTTTTGCTTTGTTACTCTCACGGTGAGTGACCAAGCCTTAAGGATACAGATCGAATTATGTACATCCACAGCCCGAACTATGTCCTTGAAGGCCTATCGTCCAGCACAGCCTGCTGAACTGGAAGCAGACCCGACACGGTTGTGAAAAAGACCTTTCGAGAACTCCAACATCATGCATCTAATAAGGCACTCCTAGGCCGAGCACTTCGAAAACAGGGGGTGCCACATTGATGACCACCCAAGGGATCCCTGCAGCGCACATGGATTAGCAGGGAGCTCGTCCATCGACGTCACAATACATACCTGCATATACAACCAGCTTTGTCACAACCTCAACATCGTAGCGAACACGAGGTTGTTTGATCTGGGAAAACACTTCCTTCTCCCCCTGTGACGCATCAATTTCGGGCGCGGGGAGTGGTGATGAGCGAGGGGTATCGAGCAAGCCGTCCACTGCAGAGCTACCCGGACTACCTCGACCCATCATGTCTTCAAATTCGTTCAATTTTGAAGTTTTTCGTGAGATGATTGGCACTCCATTGGGTTTGCTATCACCATCAACAGGCGAGTTTCGGTTGCTACCAGACAAGCTTTCTCGGCGGCGCTTTTCCCGATATGCTAATGTCTCGTAGGCATCCGCCTCGGACTGCGGACCAATGGAGACAGCTCGCCGCCGTGGATGCCGAAATGTGTTCACGATTGAGGGAATTTCGGAGAAGTTGGGAAGCACTTCATGGTCCTTCAGGTTAGCCGGAACGGTGGTATATTGTCTATTCGAAGGTTAGAGAATCACATCGCAACCAAGTCTGGAATACTTACGATGCTGTGGTGAAGAATCGCCGGGGTAGGAGGAGGCCGAGTTTCTCCAAATTACGGAAGATGGGCGGTAGAATGCGCAATAAGGTGGGCTTAGTGAACTCTCTCCACGCAAAGACACACAGCACGCCCACAACTAGACGAATCGCAGTCCTGACCACACCAATACTTTCATAGTCGTAGGGAATGGTTCCTGGAAGAGGTTCAGACCAGGCAAGGCTGGACTGAGTAAAGTACCATGAGCCCGCATCTACGCCCAATGTCACACCCGCAAAAGCAACGCTATCATCGAAACAGGGACAATCGTCGGCTGGTTCCGGGTGGATGCGCACCAGCACCAAGATAACTAAGGGGATCACGAGAATCCCCTTCCAGGAGGCATATAGCATGTAGTTGTCGAGGGCCGGGCCGTAGCTGAACTGAGCCATTCCGATGGCCGCGCCCAGAATACAACCAATGACAACATCTAGCATGCCATGCATGCCACAGTATAGCCGACCGAGCACGATCGAAGTGACATAAAGGTAGGTAACGGTTTGAAGGATCAGGTTGGCTTGGGTACCGACGGTTGAGTCCGGCGAATTCAGCAGAGCGATAGCATAGACAGCCACAGAGACGGCATTGGTGGAATGTGTCGAGGGAAATCCGTACTCGAGAGCAGCCGAACCGGACATGGTGATGCGCTGTAGGGGCGGCGATAAAGGCCGAGGCAGACACAGCAAGTCCTTAATGAAGCCGCTGAAGAACACCCCAGCCGCGAGGATATGGACAAGTCTGAAGTTGCAAGTCAGCCATCACAAGCTACATCGCTACAAAATGTGATGGTGATTGACGGCACCTACCCACGACCGAGGCTGGTGTGTCCGCACCAGAACAGAAACGGCAAGAAGACCATAAAAAACGTGTGCGTGCCGAGATTGGCTGTGAAGGCGAAATACGAGTCTAATGCCGGGGTGCGCACCTTCTCCTGCACCCACGCCAGATATGGCGTCTCATATCGGATTAGAGGCAGAAGTTTTTGTCGAGGCCAGTAGCGCCATGAGGGTAGTCGACTGGAATCTATTGCGCCGGAGAATTATAGTCAGCGATGGTAACGACAATTAAGACGAATGCATAGACGGATATCGCGTGCACGAACAGTGATTTAGACTCTTCAACCCGGCATCGGGTTGATCCTTCGCGCCCTTTCCCATAGTGCGGTGCTATCGATCCGGGAGTTGGAAGAACTCCATGCGTGGACAGGCCAGTGCCTGCCGCTTGATCTGGAAGGTCGAAACTCAGCACGAGAACATAGGGAACGAACGAAGTTGGGTCATAAAAATAAATGCGATCAATTCGGTAAGGATCTGGATGCGCCGGAGAAGTTTGGATGCGGCGATCGTTGGTTGCGGCCCCTGATGGTGGGCTTAGTCAGTCCCCGCGTCAAGACCAAAAATGAGTTCAATAAGATCAAGGCGCATGAGGAAGGAGTAAGAAGGAACTAGATGAAGAGAAAACATTATGAATGACAGTTTTTTGAATTATAGAGCTCATTCTGTCCAATATAGACATGGCAATGGGTGGTTCATCTTGATTGTCAGAGCTCGACCAGAAAAGGAAGTATGTAGATGCGGTCAGACCTCGAGAAACGACTATTCTACAGCATGAAACAATCCAACAATAGCTTGTGCAAGCAGGGATTCCGGGACAATTAATTTGTTCATAATTTGATGGTCATCTACATAAGTGTATATTTATAGTCAACTTCTACGGAGTATACGCCACTCCTTCTACCCCTCTTGTTTCAGCACCACCACATTTGATCCACGAGGAACTATTTCTCAGCTGAACAGTGGGGCAGAGGGGCAAGCGGAGAAAATAAATGAATGGAAACCGGATAGACCAGATCGAAGCCAAGGGCAATCAAGGTGCCAAAGTGACACGGACGGATCGAAGCAAGCGGAGTCCTGGCGTCATCGTGGCTCCGTTGCCATCCCAACGCATATGTAAACACGGGTCTCGCCCGAACAAGACCCTCCTCCATCTGGATCCTATCTCGATCTTTTAGATCGTCTCTTCTGCACTACTCTCTACCCCTCAAGTTTATTTCCTTCTTTCCAGGGAATTTCAACTGCTGGTGTTTTGCTCTCATCTCGCCCGGATTTGACCGCGGTTCTTCATTCTATCACGATGAGCCAAATGTACGACGACCAATATTATGCAGCCTCGCGCCGTCGCTCTCTAGCTACTCCTCCTCCTTCTATGTCGCCCCGTCACAATCGAACTCGCAGTCATAGTGTGCGTGTGAGCAACGGTACCGCCAGCACCCATACGAGTTTCTCCAGTGGCCGGATGTCCGAAGCAACCAACATTACCCAGCCGCCTTCCTATTCGAAAAAGTTTGTGGTGGTGGGAGATGGTGGCTGTGGAAAGACATGTTTGTTGATTAGCTACTCGCAAGGCTATTTTCCCGAGGTATGACCAAGTCCACGGACCATCGAGACCATGATACTGACGGCGTCAACAGAAATATGTCCCCACTGTATTCGAGAACTACATTACCCAGACTACCCACCGCGCTTCTGGGAAGGTCGTCGAGCTAGCGCTTTGGGATACGGCAGGACAGGAAGAATACGATCGCCTGCGTCCGCTCTCGTACCCTGAAACTGATCTCCTGTTTGTTTGTTTCGCCATTGACTGCCCTGCATCATTGGAGAATGTAGTAGACAAGGTAAGTCACCTCCTCCCTAGTGGCTCTTGGTTTCTTGGTCTAATGATCTTAGTGGTACCCCGAGGTACTCCACTTCTGTCCAACCACCCCGATCATCCTTGTGGGCCTCAAGTCAGACCTGCGCAGCAAGCGGACATGCATTGAGCTCCTCAAGACACAAGGCTTGACGCCCATCACCCCGGAGCAGGGCCAGGGCGTTGCTCAGCGCATGGGCGCCACATACGTGGAGTGCAGCAGCAAGGAGATGCGTGGTGTAGACGACGTATTCGCCAAGGCTGTCGACACCGCGGTCGCCATCGAAGAACAGGGCTACCGGGTCCAACAGTCACATAACCGCACCAGCAGCAAGCCATCAGCCGGCGGGGGAGGACCGGTCAAGAAGGTCAAGAAGCGCACCTGCAAAATCTTGTAAATCATCACGCTCGACATTGACATTCCTTTCCTTCCCTCGCCTTCTTGCCTCTTCATGACCGACCTCTTTTCACCTTCTATTCTCTCGGAGCTCGATTGCAAGCCTGGTTGCTTTCGTCGGCTTGCCTGTCTGCTCACCCTGTATGTACCATGCCGCCGCAAGCTGGACAAAGCTGGACATGACCTGCGGAAACGGAAAAACGATTTTTGGCGAGTTGAGACGCTGTGCGCTCTCGACTCTTGGATATTCTTGTGCTGGAGGCGGTTTGACATTTGTCCTTTGATGATATTTTGGTCTGCTTTTGATGTGTTTCTTTTATGACCTTGTGCTCTTCATGGCTCTCATGACCTGGGTCGTCTGCCACTTTGGCATGCATGGGACTGGTGTTTTCGTTTATGTTATCTGGTCTGTTCCGTTGGCGAAAGCGACCTCGTATGTGTTATTGAAACAATACACTGTCTGTTTCCATTCAATCCAATGTAAATAAGTTCCTTTCCGGTGTATATCGGAAGACTTAGAGGTAGAAATAGAATTCAAAATGGTATCTAAAAATTCATTCAGAAAACGCCCAACACCGACTAGATCCAGACCCGACGAACCCGGGATTTCTTTACTAGCCTTTTGAATGGCCCTCGGCCACTTGATGCTGTGTTCCCGCGCCTTGTCCCTCTTCGCCGCTGTCCCGCTTGCCACTACCTTCCTCAGTCTCATTTTCTGGTCGACTCATGAAATTTTCAAATTGCGACCACAATGCTTCAACAGACCCGAATTCGTTCCCTACCTGCAGCTGTTGTCAGTGCATGGCCTCTTCCGCTTTGAGCGCGGACGACGTACCGTAATTATACTCTCCAGGTTCCGATTGAGTCGGTTCATATTCTGCAGGACTTGTTCCATTCCCTGCACTTTGTTATGATTCTCGCTCAGCCGTGTGATCATCGGGCGTGGCACTCACGACAGCGATTTCACGGACCAATTCCTCGCGCTGCTGCTCGAAAACAGTGGGCGTTTCGGCGCGTCCACCAGATCCTGGCGTTGAGGAGGGCCAGGCCATGCTGTGTGTATGTGGTATTGAGTAGTGGTGGATTTAGACGCGGTGCGCAGGTACCGCCGCACGAGGGTGATTCGCCGTCGGTGGAGCCGCAGGTGCTTCGTGAGACAAGTGTCGTGACAATTGCGGATGATGAAACTGTCTTGCTGCGTTGCTAGTACAGTGCGCGGTTGTATTTGGTTGGGAACTGCGCGTGCTGGAGATTGGTGCCAGGAGAGAAATGGTGGGGCTTTGTTGATAAGCCCGATTGCGGATCAACCTGATTGTACGGAGTACATCATTCTGGTCGAGTTGGAGTCTAAATTACCCAAGCTCCATGGATGAATATGATTTTTGAATTGAGCGATTATTGATTTAGGTAATTCATGATTTATGGCTATGGCTGTTTCTTGTATCTGGTCCATAACATTTGGCGTCACTTGTGTTTTGCAACTCAACCGTTGTCAATCAATTCAATTACTACCGAGGATTTGATTGAGAATATCTCTTTTCGTTTAACACATTGAATATAGAACTATTACTCGTCAAGTTGAGAGGATACACCTATCCCAAGTTATTCTGTCTAGATATAACCAGCACAGCGCGAAATTTCTACAACTTAGTAGGATAGAGTCGCATTGCACAGAATATCATTTTGCTCTATTCATTTGATATCGCCCCATCTGATTCTCAAGATTAGTACAGCCCATAACCTCCCTCATCCCCTCATCGCAATTCTCCGGCTACTCAGGAAAAACTTGTCAAATGGATTCATGCGCATGACGGATAATCAGGGAACTTACTGCTCCGGAGCTACTGCGGCGTTCATTTCCGGGGGTAGAATTGGTGTCGATACAATGTCTGGCAGGAATGTATATGCTCTCTTCCTGATTCAAAAGTACAATGCCCTGAACGAAAGTATTAACAGCCGACTTCGCACCACAGTACTCTGGGTACGACGGATGAGGGAAAATCGAGGCATTGCTGCTGGTCACAACAATCTTTTCTCTGGGATATGGATTGTGTCGCATGAAGTGTATGGCGAGTTGGGCGCCATATACCACCGCCATGTAATCGACATCGGTGCAGATGAACTTGACGAGCTATTATCTGAATTTTCAGCTCACTGGGCCATGATAGGCAATCGCAAGGCAGATTTAGAAATGGATTCTTTTCTCGAAATGTTTCTCGGTCACGACATGCAGATCTGATCCTTTGGGTCCTACATCCATATCAAAGTTACCACCCCTTCGATCCTGGCGGGAACCTCGACATCTTCTTGTTTAGTGACATGTATAGATCCTTTCCCTTGAATATGACATTTATCCTGGCTCGTTCCCGTGATACCTACTATTGAAACACCGCTGGCCACTGTATTGTGTGAGCCCAGCTCTTACAGTATCCCCAAAGCGACAATTCCGGCATTCAATTCATGTAATCATCTTGTGTGTAAAGCAATGCAAATAAAATGTACAAAGACCAGCCAGAACCAATATACATTCCCTCCATCAAAGATATAGTCCATCCATCTGTAATTCCAATATAATGCGAAAGCAAAATGATCACATCTCAATAATATCGATTCCCCGACGAATATCCATTCCCATACGCTTTCTGCGGCACAGGAACCCGCTTATTGTTTTTCCGTTCCTGTCGCAACTGGCGTCGCAGATCTTTATTATATTCTGGCGTTTTCATGTACTCGGACTTGCGACGAGCGGTCCAGCCCTGCCCGTCATCGATGTAGCCCCACCAGTAGGGGTCATCGTCTTTGCTTGAGCCGAAACACATCTGGGTTGCTAGATGGATTAGTTTAAGTTGATATGGTCAATTGACTGCTGGTGCCTTACATTTTGAGTACTTGTGTTGGTTTGAATGATTTGAGGATATTGCTCTTGTTGATTGATGGATGCTTTTTTGAATCTATTGATACCAGGGCAGCTCATGGTTTATATAGAGGTTTGACGTGGCTCAGTTCCTCTGATCAACAATTCATGGCATCATAGCCATCATCATGCACCTGCATCGCTGTCGAAATCTAGCTTTGGTATGCTTCGCCATGGCGTGCCAAGACGCACACTCGTCCTCATTGACCAATCCGAGACCGGCCCCTACTTTCCTAAATGGGACTCTTGTAGCGCCAGAATGAACAGCGTAACTGATTTGATTGGCTGATAATAGATTTTGCCTTGCCTTTCTTTCTAAAAAAAAAGGCACTCAATATAGCAACAGCAGTTCAGGCCTTTAGAGTTGAGGATGTCGCTACATAAAGCAATATTGTGAATCTGCATATTTCAACCAATCCCACCTGGCCAATTAGACTACAACTGCATGTTTTCCGCAGACTAAGAACCCCTTCTACCAAGCCCACAAAACAAAATCCCACTTCTCCAACCCCACCTATTATCCCACAGAAATGTGTCCAATCCTCTCCGTCAAATAGTTCCTTCCCCATCCCTGAATCTGTCGTCGGTACCGACAGTTACACCGTCCAACCACTCACATCCCTCCTGGGTCCAGGGCCCACCGGTACCTGAAAGGCCAGGAACCCTGCGGACCACGGAATCTAGATCCCTGCGAGGCTCGTCGGTTTCAGATTGTCAGGTACAGAGTTTGCTTTGACCCGTCGAGGATGTATGGATGTATCTGTCGTACTGGGGGTATTTCCAGGTCCAAGGTGTACATGTATACCCACAAGAGGTACGTAGAAGGGGTTTGGGACGGTGCTACCCGTTGTGTGGTTGTGGATCCGATCCATCCCCGGTTGCGCTAGTTGTGGCAGCGTACGCGGCAGTAGATTCGGTGTGAATGGATGAGGTGGACGAATGGACCTACGTGGTATTATTGAGATACCGAGTAAAAACAATTGAAAGTAGAGTAGGTAGTCAGCTGTAAATGTCGGATTTTCCGATCTTGCTATAAAATATGTACATGAATTTCCAATGAGAAGGAATGGATTAGATATCCATTACCGGCTTTCCAGTCTGTTTAGATGGTAGACCGAGTACTACAGGTTGAACCCGAGCCCAAGAAAATGCAATGTTGTTCATCACTTCGTTATCACGGAGGGGTAGAGCGATCACAGCCCTTGCCAAACGGACCGGTAGAACCAGTCAAAGGCGCAATGCCTCCCCGAATTCATTTCACCGTTTGAGGGGTTCGATCGTTTTTCTTTTCTTCCCTTCCGAGTCCATACCGCGTTCGTGTCGTTTGCTTGCCACTGCATGGAAATTACCGGCGCCTTTTTGAATCCCCTTCTGTACTGTGTATCCAGATGATTTTGTTTGGGGAGGTCCCGAGGTAGAATGTTAAGGAAAGATCCCCATAATCGTAAATGTTGTCGTCAAATCGTTCGTGTATTCTGTCGAGAGAAGAAAGAATGTATGCAAGAGGACGGAGGTCTAGGAGTTTCGCCGTGGTTGTACCAGGATACTGCTAATTCGTTTCCAGCGCTGTGTTGGCGAGGTCGAGTTGGCGCGGGCAAGATGCGATTTATCCATCCCCTTGGAGGACTGTGTAGAAGAGCGCGGCCGACTAATAGTAGCCTCATGGTCGGCAAGGACATCCTCCAGTCGAACGTCCGAGTCAGACATGCGCAAGTGCGTATCCTTGGGATCGAGGATCTCGATAAACTTGGACGGAGTATCGCGCATGGTGAAGATTCGCCGAAAGACAATGAACGAACGGAGGGGAAGCACGGCGAAAGAAAGAAAAAAACTCCTCGGGGATTATATAGCGCGGCTTTTCTGTTCGGATGAGACAAAGGGTGTTGCGACTAGCGCCGGGTGCACGCGATTGGATGCAGAGCGAGAAATGGAAATAGAACGGGGTTCCAGGGGGTTTCCAGATGGAATTTTAAGGCCCAAATCAATCATTCAGTGCGACAGGAGACTTCTTCCGAACCGTAATTTGGAGACGAATGAGGGGTGTTTATGCGGGAAATTAGCCAGTCTGAAATGGATTCGATGTTCGACGAGTGGGGACGAAGATCGGACGAGTGGAGTTGACAAGACTTTGACTTGGCTGTAGGGCTTTTTTTTTCCCTCTCTGATCATAGGCGGTTGAAAGTGTGCAGAGAAGTACCACGGAGATCCTCTGTACATGGACGATGACAGGGTCATATACGAGATAGCTCCGACTGATGGATCATGCACACGACCTGCTGATGGGCGAAAAGGGTTGTGGATGCACATTATTGGGAGAAGATCAGCATCCGTGGCGTTTTGACTTCTGGCCATTGCGGTGGAGATCGAACTCTCGGTCATTCATGGTTCGTCTGGGTCGTGGTGGAGATGGAGTTGCGCGGCCTTGAGAGGGCAAGAGGGAAAGCCCTGAGCTCCATTCTTTTTCTGCACGGATTGGGTCCAACTGACGTCGATCGATCTCGTTCTATTTATGGTTCGGTACTTCACCTCGACGTGATCAACGTTGTATACTCTCGATCCCAGTCCAGTAGATAAGAGTGTCACCGATTTCGATCGGCTTATTCGTGCCATTGCTGCACCGCCGCGCTGATGGCAAATCCTTCGTCTTCATCCCTTTACCTTGAACATGATGCCGGTCTGCGCCGGCGGGGTCGCAGGGCTTATCCACGACCCTGCAGCAAGGCCCCTCCAGGAGCTTGCCACTCCGCACGTTGTACACCCTCAGGATGGGGTGAATCCGCCACTGATGGGTTTAACCTTCATCCTCCGGGTTTGATCCTTCCGCCCATTCTGCGTCATTTCTGACTACGATGACGATGTTGGCCCCAGCATTCTGTCTAGCGGATCCACCAGTATTGCCATCACGTTCTATTTGTAGGTACGACTATACAGTGGAAATAATGGATAATTGTAGTTGATTTTGGCAGAGGTATGCAAGAAGATCGCACGGAAGAACCATCAAAACGCCTCATGAATCGAATACCAAATCCCATCAACCAGAGCGGCCCGAGGCCAAGCGCGCCGAACTTCAGCCCTCATTTGGCCCGCTGTCCGCTGCATACCATCGGGTATAACCAGCCAGCATCGACAGATGATTGCGATGGGAGTATCAAGCGATGATACCCATCAACGAATCACCACGCGGGAGCATCTATCCCGTAAAAGCCGGGTCGGATCATATTCCAAGCCCCGCCGCAAACGCTCACAGTAGGGCGGCACACCGAGTCACACGCACGTTGGACTTTTATTTTAACCCGAGATCCGTCATTTCCACACTGTCTGCTGAGCCCATCCAGAGGATATTATTACACCTGGAATCGGATTAGCCACTCACATCCAGAACTGCCAATAGCCATTGGATAGATCACATACCGAATCAACACCAAACCCAAGGACCCAGTCTCCTTGCCATCGATGAACTCTTGTGTATCCCGCAGCAGGACGTTCATGTACGAATCGATGCTCTCCAGTGAGCCCTTGTACTCGGTTTGGCCCCATTTCAAGCGGATAATGACCTCACTTCCGACTCTGGACATGTAATAGTTAGCAGATAGCCCGTGACGTATAGTGTAGACTTGATGAATGGCAGGCAATGCAATAGAGGTGTGGGATCTCGTACCGAGCCTGCAGGAACGGGCGGGGGTTGACGGGTTGGAACTGTCCACAAATGTCAGTGAGATCACGCGATTCAGACACTATATCTGTTCTGTGGAAAAGCAGCAAGCGACTTTCGAGCTCAACGGCAGCTGCTCGATTGTCCGAGGGGAAGACGTACACTCATTGTGGCGGAGACGTAGATATCGTAGGCTGTAGGTGCGGCCTAGTTGTCTTCGAAGAAAAGATAGAAAGAATGATTTGGCCGATGAACTCTCTTCTCCCTCGTCCGGTCGTGATGGTCGCGCGTTGAGAGTCTCGGGGTCGACGGTGCACGCGAAAATGTGAGCTGGACGGTTATGCGAGCAACCAATCATCGTGTGTTTGGGCTCACCGCCTACACTTTCCTACAACTCATCCTCGTTCGGCACTTGTCAACATGCATCAAGTCTGACTTTGCTTTTATTTTTCTTATTCACAGTCTCAGCGTGGACTCGTCATGGTCAATTTTCATCTCTCAAGAACAGACTCCTTCCCACTAAATCACTCCCCAGGACGCTCATAATAATACACTCGAAATAGATCGTTTCGCAGAAGAGCAGAGAGTGAAAGATCCCGTTGAACCCGCTTAAAAGTCACTTAAATTTCATCACGCCCGTCCAACATTCCAACTGATCTCCTTGATGCTAACCTCCTCGCTAGCCTTTTCATCGTAGTCATACCACTCACCTTCAGAGAGATCAATGGCCGTGAAAGGTGTAGAGGACTCGGTACCCTTGGCCTCCCATTCGCCCTGTACAATGTCAATCCTGAGCACAAGACGATGGAAGGGGAATACCTACATCTGGCTTGAACTCGATAAACTCTAGACCGCGACAGTCCATATCAATGATTTTCTGGCCCTTTTTCTTTTCATTGGCCTCGTAAGTGTGCGGGCCAGCGGTAATGGACGCGGAGTGGGTTTTCTATGACAGCGTTAGAGTGAGACAATGTAGTCGGTAAAGCAGACAGTCAACAGGATGAGGTTCCCAGATCAATATGGTCCGCATGAGGACATCGTCATTAGAAACTCGATGCTCTTACCGTGCAAAGTCGGCACTTCCACACAAAATTGGCCTCGCCGCGGCTGCCAGGGATCTCATGTTGTTCCTTTTCAAAGTCAATCAACGGCTCTTCCTTTTGGAGGTATTCCATGACCAATATCCACGTACAAATCGGTTGAAGCTGACCCAGTTGGGGTGCGTCTCATGACACGAATTGCATTGCACCCGGAACGTGTAGAAATACGGGTTGTCCTCGGTGTCGCTGGGCTGGAGGCCCGTCACACTATCGCAGATCGTCAGAGCCAGGTAATGAAGACATGCTCGGCGGTTTTGGTAGGTGCCCGCAGACCATGCATGCATGGATAGGATGGTGCGGGGAGGTTTTTGAACGAGACGAGTGAAGTCTTTTCCAAGCGGAGACACGGTGTACTTACCCTTCCAGTTCAGCGGTTAGAACAAGCGAAAGCATACTGTTCTCAGCTAAGTATGGAGTGTGATGTGCAGTAGCAGTGTCACTTTCGTGTTGACGGATCGTGGTGATGCGGGGTGGAGAACAGAAGACTAGGCTTGGCATGTGACCAATGCGGTGCCATGTATTTACTTGGAAGACGCACTATAGTCTCGATTCACTCAAGGACATGGATAGAAAATAAAATGAAAAAATTTGATTCGTCAAGTATCATAACGCAACGCCAGTCATGCTCAAGCAGACGCTCAAACCGAGCCAAGTCAAACAGCTATTTACATCCAGAAGTCTCAAGTATACAAAATATTTCAAAAGCTTAAAGGCGGCTCTGCTGCGAGCCCTGGCCCAGACCCTTGGTCGAGAACGCATTGAAGTACTCGTTCAGGGCATCAACAGTGCCGGTACCCTCAACCAGTTGCACAGTGCAGGCAACGTGGCTGTCAGGGCGGGTCACGATGACACCACCCTTCTCGGCGTCGAGACCAAGCTTCTCGTGAGCCGCGAATTGGGCCTGCGGGACGCGGACATCCGGGATGTCATCGGCGTAGAGGTGGTGGTGGTAGTCGCGCAGAACCTGGGGGATCGAGTCCACATCAATCTCGTTCTTGGCGGCCGAGTAGATGACCGACAGAGTGAAGAGCTTAGAGTGCGGGTTGTGACGCTCGAAGAACGAGACATCGGCAATGTCGGGTCGACGGTAAGCAGAAAGGAACGACCGCTCCTTCTCCAGGTTGGCAGCGAAATCAGCAATGGCCTTCTTGGTCTTGTTCTGGTTACCGGCAAACACGAAGATGCGGAACGAGCCGTTGGCGGGAACCTCCTGCTCCAACTCGACAAAGTTGGAGTCTGCCAGACGAGTGACCATAGTGGGGGTAAAGGCCCGGCCCGGGGTCAGGCGAACACCAGGGATGTTGAAGAGGGGAGACTTGGCAGGGTGAGTGGAATCCCAGTTGAAGACATTGGGCTTGTAGGCAACTCCGTATCCACTGGTGAACTCGCAGGAAGACTTGAAAGTCTTGACGAACTCATCCTCCTCGACATTGCCATCATTGACAGCCTTGCTTGCAGACACCTCGCCAGCATTAGGACGGCGCTTGGAGAAGAGAGCGGCATACTTGGCATCGAAGTTGAGCAGGGTCTCGGCAACATCCTTGCGCTCGGTCTCATAGGTGCTCAGGATGGAGCGGTTGGCAAATCCAGTCTCAACCGCGTGGATCTTCCAAGCCATGTTCAAGGCATCGTGGAAAGCAGTGTTCATACCCTGACCAGCCTTGGGGCTGTGGGTGTGGCAGGCATCACCGCCCATGAAGACACGTTCGTCCAGGGTGTACTTCTCCGAGATACCCTGGCCGATGGGGTAGACCGAGTACCACTCAACGCGGTCCCACTCGAGCCAGTATGGCTTGAGAATGTTCTTCGCAGTCTGCTGGACCTGCTCGGCGGTGGCGGTCTTGCGGGGGTGCCAGTCAGGATCGGTCGACGAAGCGATCTGCACGTACAGGCGGACCATGTTGTCCTCGCGGGGGATGACCATGATGGAACCAGCGTCGGAGTGAATGGTGCATTTGGTCTAGTGACAAGTCAGATCTAGTAATTTGCGCAGGTTTCATGCAATCGATTAACTTACCTCGATGTCAGGGAAGTTGGTGCGCACGACACCATCCATGACACCCCAAACGTAGGCAATGGGGTCCTTGTGGTGGATCTTGATTCCAAGTTGCTCACGGACGAAGCTGCGGGCACCTTCACCACTGAACAAGTACTTGGTACGCATGGTCTGGATCACATTGGTGTCCAGGCACTTCAGCTCGACCTCGACGGGGTACTCGGCGTTGGCGCCATCATTCTTGAAGCCAACAATGGTCCAGGGACGCTCGACCTGAACGCCAGCCTTCTCAATCTCATCCAGGAAGACGCGCTCGATCTTACCCTGGTGGACGAGGGTGGTGAACGGGTAGCGGGTATCAATGAAACGAGGGCAACTAGGCCAGCTGCCGGTGCGTTGGATACCGGAGCCATCGCCCTTGGGATCCCAGAAAGCCACATCGTACACCTTGGCGGGCTCGTAGGCCATGATGGAGCGCTTCAGGCCCAGGTTGCGCAGAATCTCCGTGGAACGCGGCTGGATTCCGTCGGCACGGCCGGTGGCGGTGGGAACGGGGCGGTTGTCAATGTGCTTGACCTTGTATCCCCATCGGGACATGCACAGGGAGAGCAGCAGGCCCACGGGACCCGCGCCGACAATGACGATGTCAAAGTTCTCTTGCACCATGGTGGCGACTAGATTTGTAAAGACGGATGGAGGGTGTATCTGCAGCAGGGAGGACAATCACCGCAGGGTATAATCAAAAGATGAATCACGTATCAAGAGTAGATCAACGGTGTCCTGCTTGATCGCATCGAACCAGAAACGAAAAACAGGGGCCATGGCTGGCATATTAAATACTTGCGACGAAGCCGGGGTAAGCGGGCCGACTAGCACCAGAGCGAGGCGACGGAGAGTAGCCACGGCATTGAGGATCGGTTGAATCGTGGGGAAGTCGTGGGGACGAGCCAATCATCAAGCGCTAAAGCAAGCGATTGTATGAGGGAAAGGACCAGGATGAGTAAGAATCCCTATTGCCGTCGAGCCTCCCGAGCTGGAATGCCCCACGTCATCGTGAAATTTTGCCTCTTTTGCTCTTGATTCTCCAGTCGGGACTGCGCTCGGCATGTGGAGTGCTGGGCACGTGCCCCGGACTCGGTAGCCTCACCCGGGACTTGCATCATAGAGTCCGTAACTTTCTCAGCTTTCCCACGATGTTTATTGGCTCCTGATCGCTTTGGGATGCCGGTGATTTTCATGTCTCTGCCTGATGGATAATGCCCCACTGGACTGGGAAGGAAATCTGGTAGTTGCAGCTAGCAAGTGATCCAAGAATTGCTCAAGCCTAGCTACATAGGTGCGAAATAATTTATTCACTGAGAATAAAAAAAAAAAAAATTTAAGCAATTACTGGTGCTTAGTGGGGTGTGAACCCTGCAAGGTCTTTTTTTCATACTACATAGCGAGTGCGTATGGTGGACGTTGCACTCGTTTCATCAATCCATCTACATCTTTACCAGTGCCCGACTACACATCCGACGCCATGGCAGGTATGAATTCCTTGGTTGTCGGGTTACCTCGGGCATGTTGGCTTGACAATTAGAGCTCCTAGTTCGGAACGGGGCGTGGCAAAGGCGCACTAACATCTGGGGATGGTTCGGCAACCAGGCCGGCTCCATCACTAACCGCCGGGGCCACCGAGCTCTTTTCCTAATTAGGAAGTCTCCACATCTTCATAGATCAAATCTCTATCTCGAAAATTGAATCGATTCTTCGGTTGCATTTCAATTGACGAGCTTCCAGTCTGCTAAAAGAGAGAGCCGGTATTCAGCGTGGGCCTTGATTGACGCCTGTGGTTCAATTAGGGTTGTATAAGCCTTGTGATGTTTAAGAGCCCTGTTTGTGACATTTGTCCTGGATAAAGTGTCACACGTGCTGAATAACTCACTGCAAGGCAGCCGGTGACGATTCGCCAAATTGGGTGAATCGTCACAGGTTGCCTGAATTGAAGCCCTAACTTCGACCCCATTTAAGCAATTGGCACACTTCGTCACCAAACTGTCACCCACGTGCCTATTGATCCTGCGGTGACATTCGTCCCAAAAAGGAAAATAGGCATCCGTCACATCCTATTGTTCTCCCTGTTGAGGTTAGACTTCCAATCCTTCGAGGGCATAAATTGAGGCCTCCTGGCTCTGAATTTCTGACTTCTCTTCTTCAACTTCTCTCCCACTTCTGCTGGATCCTTTGCTTGATCCTCTGCTTCCCTCACCACACCTTGCTCTCTGTCTTCACTTGCTTCCTCAACATCCTTCATCGCCATGTCTCCTCTCTGTCTGCCCTCGCGTGACTACACGCCGGTCATGGACCTGTGCCCTGTTGAGTCCAACGACTCCACCCCTGGCATGAACACCATGTACTTGACCAGTGATGAGTCCTCCGAATACCTGTGCGATGCTCCACCTGTCCAACATGATGCCATGGACTCTTCGACGATGCAAGACACTGCCATGGAATTTTCTTCCACCATCGACATCAATGAAGCGAATGCCTTTGATATGGCCCTCTCCATCTTTGATGCTATGTAAGGCGCCTTCCCATGCTATCAATTGATCCTGCCACTGACCCAATTGCCTAGGGAATATCAAGAGATCATAGCCAGCAACCCCTTTGTCGCCACCGATGAGATGCAGGGTGTACAGCATGCGCAAGACTTTTTTCACCCGTCCACTGCCTCCACCTTGGTCTCGCCCCCAGATGCCCCATGTCCACTTCTCGACGGCATTGTGAATGGGACCAACCCTAGTCAGATGCACCCCGAGATCCCTTCCGACAGCTCTGACTCCATCCCCATCATCGCGCAGTCCCTGGACCTGCCTCATGACACCGTCCACCACCTTCTGCCAACCCTCGTCGACATCCACGACTTGTCCATCAACCCCAGGGGTTGCATGGATACTTGGAAAGCCGGGGTTGATCGAGATAATTACGGCTCGATCAACATCAACCCACCTGACTTTGTGGCCGCCAATGTCATTTCCCTCGGCCACAAAGGATTGTGGAAAGAAAACGGCTTTTTCAATGCGTCGTGCCAGAAGCGGGGTGGACGGCAGTCTGAGAGCAGACACCCAGGCCGAAGCAGCCTGATCGAGACCCTGGGAAGAAAGCTCATGCCAGGGCGCACTGGCAGCAAGGTAAGCGACTATCCCCTGATTGTGATTTCAATTTCTAATCAGTTTATGCAGTCGGGCGACAAAGACCCAGCCTCGGACTTGGCCACCTTCGCGGCCAAGGGAAAGCCGAGAATCTCGCTGCCCCCGGAGGTACAGGCAAGACTGTACGCCGACCTCGAGTTCACGCTCGCAACTTCGGCCAAGAAGTTCCTGCTTCGGCAGTACTACGATGGCCGAATATCCACGGAGCACGTGGAGCGGGCGTCGAAGTCCGCTGGGCAGCGGTCGCCGTTCAACTGCGACCAGGATGCTCAGCGGGAGGTGATTGCCTCCCTCCGGGGGAGACTGCAGTTCGGGCGGGGCATCAAGGGCCCCAAGGTGGACGCCAACTTGCGGGGCTGGAAGCAGATCGGGCTGGATCTGAAGGCCCAGAGCTACTACCAGCCCGATAACGTCGTCGAGAAGCACCTCGAGGACATCGACAACATCCTCGCGATGTTGGACGTGTCCTACGAGGTGCTGAAGGAGTTCGAAGCCCTGAGCTTGTGGGCTCAGGGCTGGATGGTCCAGCGCGCGGGGGACTTCCCCAAGGAGGAACAGGCCAACCCGTTCCGATTCTGACGGTTAGATCGTTTTCATTCGATCTTCAGTTGGAACTCGGATTCGGGTTGGCGGGGGGAGAAAAAGAAAGGGTTAGGTGATATCTGCCTATCAGATATCACAATATTTAGCAGTGAATGAAAGCGCTGCCTGCAATGCTGTGCATGTTCTCCGTAAATACGCGCCAAAAAGCAATTGTACGCGTAGTTGGGATTCTATCAAGGGCGGAGGAGCGCACGTGCTGCGACGTCATCCACGGGAAACATCAGAGCTTCAGTTCGTGAGATCTGGACTTTTGTGGCCTGCATTTTCGATCTTCCCCCCATATGCACCCACGGCCTACTTATCACCCTGGTCGGATATCTCCGAATCACAAGATCGACCAGTCACAGCTCTCGGCCATGACCAGCGTCTAGGGTTCGCTCCTCACGGCATTATTGCCCCGTCATTGGAGAAAAAGTGGGACCTCGCGAGTGTTCGCCATGACAGGCCCTTTTCATACCTACGGCCCAACCTGTCTGGCGGGAGACGATGAACCGGAGCTCTCGAGCTTGTATGCTCTCTCTTCTCCGCCAGAAGTCCGATCTCACTTCTTTTACATATCATCTCTGCCCATCGACGATCCTTTGGCTCCTCTGCCACCGCCAAGTGCCCAAGGAAATGAAAGCCAAAGACTGCCCCCAAAGCCTTTCTCGGCGAGGGATAATCTTGCTCTAGAGACTAAATGGCGTGATATCGGCAACGCGGGTCTGACGAAAGCTACTGACAGGGGTGAAGCGCCCCCCAATCCAGCAAACGGGCACCCTGGGATCGCCGTCCCAAATGCCACTTCCCGTGGAGAAAGTCGCCGCAAGACTGCGCATCAAGATAAATCAAGTTTTCTCAGCAGTAGAAGCAGCAACCCACTTTCATTTCCCGATGAACGTCTTTCTCGGAATCCCAAGGGTCGATCGAGCGATACCCGGGTGGAAAACCATGCGGACAGGCACCGCGTGGTCTCATCTGTTGAAGAGGAATCCAATGATGGGGCCCCGGGTGACAGTGGTACGTTTCAAAAGAGAGATCGTTCGACCTCTTTGACGGAAACTCGAGCAGCGAAACGAAGAAGCAATTCTCCTCCAGAGATTGCCGGAGACGCACAAGATGATGATACTGGCCTTCGCGCAAATCCGTCCCGCGATGCGAGCATCAGTGGATCTCCTTTTGTACGGGCATCTACGTCCCAGCCGCAGAGTCCTCTTGGTCGCTCACTTGAGTCGCTGCCGCCGAAAGACGGGACTAGTGAATGGCAGGCCGAGGTGCGAAGCAGTGCTCCTGGTCGATCTGCACCAAAGCCCTCGGGATTACGGGCCACTGTAGGCCTGGATGAGATGGCCCAAGACGAGCCTGAAGAAGAGCCCTCTAAAGAAAAACCCCAGGAGACCATTCCTGTCGGCGCATCACGTCTTCATTTGGTGGAACTACCAAATTTACAGGTATGCATGCCTTTTGCACTTCAACACATATCTTATTTACTGTGTTGTTAGATGAAACCCATTTATTGGAGCCCTCTCCATGATGTCTCCAGTGTAGTTCGGGCCACCTGGTTTTACAAGAACACGATGATGCCAGTGGAAACGGCGCTTGCAAATCGATTGGAAGAAGGATACAGCTATTTGAAGCCTTGGACCGACACCTGGCAAGATGAGTTGAACAGCTGCGTTGAGAATGGCGCCGACGCTGAAAGCAAAATTGTGCATCGATTATGGCCCAAAGACGAACCGGGCTCGGCCAAACGTCCAGACACGGCGCAAGACTCGGGAGACGGCGTCGAGGTAGACAAAGATCAGGAGCCGAGGTTCGACACAAATCAAGCCGCAGGAGGGGCAACTGCCCATACAGAGGCTGTCAAACCTTACCTAACCTCCAGTGCTATCTTTGTCGATGCAAGAAACGCACAGATTCTTCGACCTAGTCTATTACCCTCCTCCTCAAGAGGAAGACGGCCACTTAGTGCGATTCGCAAGGGACGTCAAATTGGTATCCCTGTAGTGCGCGGCTTCAACCGCAAATTGTGGGATCAGTTTCACCCGTCCAAGCCCAACCCTGTCGACGTGCGTCAATACATTCGACGAAATCAGTCGGGAGACACGGCCCCTGCACCTGGTGAACAAGTTTGCTATGCATGCAAGATGGAAGAGCTGCGTCCTAGCCCGACGGACTTAGTTCTCGTCATCCATGGGATTGGCCAGAAGCTGTCTGAACGAATGGAAAGCTTTCACTTCACGCATGCAATCAATGCGTTTCGTCGACAGGTGAGCCTGGAATTGAACAACGAACCTGTCTGGCCCCATGTTCGCCAGGACCACGGAGGCATCATGGTTCTTCCTGTAAATTGGCGGAGTACGCTTTCATTGGAGGATCCATCGCTCGAGTCAACAGACTCGGATGACCCATTCTCGAATAACTTTTCACTTGGCGATATCACGCCGCAAACACTCCCTGCTGTTCGGTCCTTGATCAGTGATGTGATGCTCGATATTCCCTATTATTTGTCGCATCACAAGCCGAAAATGATTAGGGCTGTTGTTCGAGAGGCAAACCGGATCTACCGTCTGTGGTGCAAGAATAATCCTGGCTTTCAGGACCATGGACGGGTGCATCTGCTGGCGCATTCTTTGGGAAGTGTCATGGCCCTCGATATTTTGAGCCATCAACCAACGGAAGTTCCTCGATTCAATTTTCTGAATACCCCTTTGCACAGTGATATTTTCGAATTTGATACCCGAAACCTGTTCTTATGCGGGAGTCCTGTTGGATTCTTCTTGCTTCTTAATAAAGGTATGTGCTGTGCTGGGGCTTCAAAGGCTTAAACTGACTATTCTTTAGCAAGTCTTCTCCCCCGAAAGGGAAGAAACAAAGCAGGAAGCGAAGGTGATGATCTACTTCGCGGTGTCGCAGGTGAACCAGGTAAATATGGCTGCCTTGCTGTGGATAACCTCTACAACATCATGCACACAACGGACCGTACGTCTCACTCTTATTTGTCCCGCTATCTTGGTATCCTGCCGAGGTACTAACACAGTGTAGCAATCGCCTACCGCGTCAACGCAGCTGTCGACACCGAACTATCCAATTCTCTCAAGATAGCCTCCATCCCCAGCTCAACCTCCTCCTTCTGGGGCTCCTTTGGCGGTGTATTTCGCTGGAGCCCCTCGCAAACATTCAACGCCTCCTCCACTCCAGTCCGCCCAGCAGCAGTCACAAAACTCCCTTCGAATGTCGAATTGGAGACTCACGACTTCACCCGTGAGGAAATCGCCGAGAAACGCATGTCCCTCCTCAACGACAACGGTCAAATCGATTACTACCTCTCCGGCGGCGGCGGGCCTCTAAACATCCAGTATCTCAATATGCTGAGCGCTCACAGCAGTTACTGGACTTTGACGGATTTCGTACGTTTCTTTGTTGTTGAGATTGCGCGGAAGCAGGGGCGAGATGGCACGTTGCTCGCTTTTCGCGCTGAGAAGAAGAAAGGGTGGAAGTATTCCAAGGGTTGAGTCTGATCTGAATGTGGATTTTGACACATGAGGACTCGTTGGCTTTCGGGTATTGGTTCGCACTGGGAACGCTTTGATTACATCTATGGTCTCGGGATTAGACTGGGGGTTTTATTTGAATTGCATGTCATTGGCTCATAGAAACTGGGTGGTACCCAATTGGCAATCTAGACATTGTATCGAGAACATGAAAGATACAGGACATCACCCTTCTGTCTCCCTATAAAACAGACAAAACATAAACATAAAAGAACAGAGAAGAGAATAGATTGGCACGCGAGGATCCAGCCCTCTGGCTTGTACATGGTTAGTCGTTGCTCGTATATCATCGCAAATGCAAGTGTCGCTTTAGCAGATAATCCGCGTGTCGGATCCATACACGCCACCCATCATCAAGGCTTCCACAATCTCGCCCTTGATGCCAACGCCTCGGCCGGGCCGGAGAATTACGAGTGCGTTCGCCGTCGCGAGACTACCCACCCGTGAGCTGCGCTGGCCCACGCCTTCAACGCCCGTGCTGGTGGCGTAGAGCCGGCCGTCTGAGCGGGAAGCTGTCACCACAGCGCGGTGGTATTCCGTGCGCTTGGGATCAAGAGGGAAATGGTGTGTAAGGACAACGGCCACACGCGGGAGACCGAGTTGTGGAGCCATCCACGGCTTCTGGGACAGAGCCTGCGAGCTTTCGCCCAGACCGGAGAGCTTGTGCAGAGATGGTAGGACGAAGAGATTGAGGGTAACCAGGGCTGAAGCCGGGTTCCCGGGAAGGGAGAAGATGAGTTTAGGTTTGCGTTCTTGCTGATTTGTCTCGGCGCCGGTTTCTTTGAAGGGCACTGTTGCAAAGGTCGTCGGCTTGCCCGGTTTCATGGAGACGCGGCCGAAGTGAATTGTGCCGCCAAGAGACCGTTCAATGGTGGGTTTGAGAAGGTCAAGCTCGCCCATTGAAACGCCGCCGGTCGTGACGATCACGTCGACGCTGGATGAGGCCCGGCCTACACCACGCAGGGAGTCTCGCAGGGCATGCTCGAGCTCGCTGGAGGGAGTGTCGCGAGCAATGCCCAGGTCGACTGTCGGGAAGCCCCAGGAAGATAGGCAGGACAGTAGAGATGGGCGGTTGGAGTCCCGAATTTGACCACCCGTCAGGGCCCGTGGATCATTGTGTTGTACGAGCTCATCACCTGTGCTCAAAACGCCTACTGTGGGCTTCTTGAAAACCTTGATAGTACTGGTTCCGGTGGCAGCCAGCAAACCCAGCTCGCCGCCAACGGGCGAGATCATATCTCCGCGTGAGAGGATCTTTGAGCCAAGAGAAATGTCACTCCCGGGTTCGCGCACATTCTCGCCAGGCTGGATATCTTCGGGAAGAATTTCCACGGTTGCTTCCTCTTCACCGTCGGGAGTAGAAGAGGCAAGCTCGGTGTCTTCCACCATGACTACAGCGTTGGCGTTCGGGGGAAGAGGGGCTCCGGTGGTGATTCTAGCAATGCTGCCAGGCTGAAGGGGCTTTAGGGTTTCGCTGACATTGGCATGGGTGATAGATGCTACAGGAAACACGCCCTTGGTGGTTGCACCCGAATTGGAGGGATTGGGTGCAATGATGGCGTATCCATCAACGATGCTGGCTCGGTATGCCGGAACCGCTTCAGCAGCACAGACAAATTCGGCGACCACTGAGCCCACAATGGAGCTGTCCACGGGGGCTTCAATGACAGTGGGCTCAGGGGTATGCTCGCTGATCTTGCGGAGCGCTTCCTCTACGGAAAGCATGGGGTAGGGCGATGTACGGTACCGGCGGTTCGGTCCAGCAGCCGGATCATTGGATTGGTGACGATCCACTGCGGTGTGGGCCTTTGGGGTTGCATGGCCATGACCATGGTGGTGGTGATGGTGGTGATGAAGACCAGCAGAGAGGCCAGCTTCATTTTCCAGCTTCTTTACGCCGCCAGCATGCAGGGTGCGAGAGTTCGCACCGGCAGATTGAACACATGCATGAGGCAGAAGCTTCACAACCGCTTCGAGATTCTCCATAGCGCCTTTAGGGGATCCTGGTAAAGTGATAATCAATGATTTCTCACGAACTCCAGCAACTGGTCTGGACATCAACGCAACTAGAAGGGGGTCAGCCACGAAGTAAATATAGTCGGCATTATCACCAAACCGGACAGGGTGACATCATCTCACATTGGGTTACTTTCAGCGAAGCGGCAATCATGCCATGGCTGGGGAAATTTAGTTTCTTGACTAGCGTGCTCGGATCCAAACGAGGCAGGGTACACTTACACTAGACCCGGGGCATGGCGTTCAATCAGGGGAGAAACCGCCTGTGATGTCATTAGAGCGGCACAGGCTTGGGGTTAGAAGAAATAATGGCGCACCTCTGGCGTATTATCCTTGATTGCGAACCCTGTTCCACCGCTGAGAAGAACCAGATTATACCAATTGGGGCCATCGGTCCAGTCACAGACGGCCTGTTGGATCTGGAACACATTGTCGGGAACGATCTTGACTGTGGGGGGTTCCCACTTTCCCTCGGTAGCGAGAATGGTCGTGAGAGCATCTCCCGTCTTATCAGAAGCGGGGTCCTGCGAGGCAGTGTCCGAGACAATCAGGATGGCTGCCTTGAGTTTGGAATCCATGATGTGAGATTGAAGTGGGTAATGTTAATGCGGGCAAGTGGGGATGGGAACGAGGTCTTTATGGCATTCGACTTGCCGGAGCATCGCGAATCTCCGGAACGGCAGATTGTAACGCAGTCTCCACGAGCGGTCCGTGCTAGACTTTCGCCGCGTGGGAAATGCGGAGTTATACTATCATCATACAGATGGGATATACTTTCCTGGGGTTGTGCTCCATTTGCTATTACTGTACACAGACATGATAGACATGATCTCCAGACCATTGATGCAATCCAGCAACCCGCCCCGGAGAATTCTATGCTATCGAATCCAGACGCCCCAATGCTGTGTATCAAAACAGGAACCACGAAATTGGTGAGAGAAAACAAGCAGAAACGAAATCAGAAGAACGGCCCGAGATCATATGAAGCATGTGGTTGGTGTCGCTCGAGTTTCCTGTTCGGGGATGCAGAACCCTGTTTGGAGAGAAAAGAGACATGACATCAGGCCGCACCCATATCCGCGGCCTTACCACCGACCAAGAGCCCAATAATGAGACCAAACAGACCCAGAACGGAACTAAAGATCTCAATGACCAGAATCTTGACAAATCTATGGATGATAGGTTAGCACCCGCTCGAATCCGGATACGAGAATAATGTAAACACTCACAGACTAGGATCCGATGCATCGGCAAGAGCAGCACCACTACCGTTAATGCCGACAGAGATACCGCAAATCAGGTTGCAGAATCCAACGGTGATACCTCCCCAAAACAGTGCATATCCCGTATAGAAGTTGCTCTTGGTGTAGACTTCGGTCTCCGGAACAGGCGAGAGCTTGGCGGAAAAGACGATCGCCATGATGACACCGTAGATAGCCACAACTTCACAAAAAATGATGGAAATCAAGTTCTTGGTCCGGATTCGTGGGGCCCGGACACCTCCACCGACGATCGATGAGCCTGTGAGGAAGATACCCCTAGAGACGGACGCACATTAGTTGCATGCCCAAAGAGACTTAGGGTCCATTTCAAGCAATTCTTACCAGCCAGCTCCAACCACCGAGCAGCCAATACACAACCCAATGCCAATGTTTGCCCACACGAAAGGAGACGTCTCCTCCAGGAACCGGCCGACCTAAAGCGGATTCCATTAGTTCAACACGCGCGCAGATAGCTTCGATCCAATCAAGTGTATCGACGTACGTTGAAAGCTTCACCTTCTCCCTGGAAAAGCATATCTAAACATCGGCTCATTGGTTAGCAGTCGGCTTCCGGCTCGGGATTGGTTGAACGTACACAGACCGACCACCAGCAGGGCGGTCGTGGAGAGACCCAGCACGTAGCTGAGCGCCATGGTGAGCTGTAGAAACCTGACAATGAAAGAATGAACAGGTCTCGCGGTGGAGAGGGATCGATAGAGCTGAAGCTCGGACGGTGCAAAGGTGGAGGGAATGGACTCGGTGGCCGGAGCGGATTAACTGGTCCGCTCGGGCGGTGGGACGTCGCTCGCCGTTCCCCAGATCCACGCTTTCACCGATATTCAAATTTCCCGTGTGAAAGTGCAAAAGTGGGAGACATTGCTGGGCTTGGTATTGTCTTTGGCTTGCTGCTGTCTTTTCTTTCGCTGCGTGGCGACTATTCTTGTCCCGCCACCTTTCAATCTCCCCTCCCCCTGAGCCCCTTCTCAACAGAACAACATGGCCTCCGCCTCCGGGGTAGGGTCGTATTCGAACCCTTTGAAGAAGTTCAAGTGAGTCAAGTTCTATTGGTGCTGTAATTAGATGCGTCGATCTAACGTGTCTCATAGGTTGGTCTTTTTGGGCGAGCAAAGCGGTACGACTTCCTTGGACATGAACGAAGATAAATCCCCGAGATGAACCTGACAATTCGCTACAGTTGGAAAGACCTCTTTGATCACCCGCTTCATGTACGACTCCTTTGACAACACATACCAGGCCACAATTGGCATCGACTTTTTGTCCAAGGTATGCTCAACGTCCTTCCTCGTGGATCTGTCAACGCACATGTCAGGATGGCAAACAGCTTACAGGAGGGAATATAGACAATGTATTTGGAAGATCGAACCGTTCGTCTCCAGCTTTGGGATACCGCCGGTCAAGAACGATTCCGTTCTTTGATTCCTTCTTACATCCGAGACTCGAGCGTTGCTGTAGTAGTCTATGATATTTCGAACGCCAAGTCATTCCAGAATACCCGAAAATGGATCGATGACGTGCGGGGTGAGCGCGGGAACGATGTGATCATTGTGTTGGTGGGTAACAAGACCGACTTGAATGATAAGCGGGAAGTCACAACGGCGCAAGGCGAAGAGGAAGCCAAGAAGAACGGGTTGATGTTTATCGAGACGAGCGCCAAGGTTGGCCACAACGTGAAGCAGCTCTTCCGAAGAATAGCCCAGGCGCTTCCCGGCATGGAGGGTGAGGCTAAGCAGGGCGAGAGCACAAGTATGTTCAATCCAGGACGGAGAACCTGCCTTGTCTTAAACTGTTACTAATACCTTGCAGTGATCGATGTGAATATCCAACCTAAGGAGACCACCACCAATGACGGCTGTGCCTGCTAGATGTCTCCCTCTGATCTCTGGACCGATGTTGATCGAGTCCTTCTCATGATACCGCACCGGTTCTTTAAAGATGTACATGATCCCTCCACTTTTTCTCTTTGCTCGTCGGGTGAATAGCGTGTGTTTAGATCGTTCAGTGTCGAATGCGGCTGCGTTCAATTCCCTTTTGAGCCCGCAAGGAGGGCGTTATGATTCCCGTTCTTTCTCCGCATTATATCTTGTCTGATTACACTGGCGGTTCTTCTCGTCCTTTTTTCAAACTCCAAGCCACTAGGATATCAGTCTCACATATCGGATACGCTATAAATGAGTTCGCTGTACTATAGAGCCATTCAGAGATCAGGTAAACACTCGATTCTGTCTGAAGTGAAGTAGTCGGGACCAAACCGGTCAGTATCCTGTCCGAGATTCATTCAATTTGAGCACGATCGTCCCATACTCCCGCAGAAACGAATCATGTACATGCGGTAGAATATAACGCATCAAAGATTCCTGCACCGCCGCCGGTAAATTCGCCTTTGCGCCCCAATAATGCCGAACCAATTTCCCTTCACAACCAACCAGTCTCGTCTCCGGACATCCATTCGCTTCGCCACACGGTAGCACCTTCACCTCATCCGGCTGATTAAACTCATACCGAAGGTGATTCCCAAACGCCCCCTGTTCATGCGGCCATCGGTACCTCCACCGCGAACAACCCGGATACCGGACCTCATCCGTACACGAGTCCCACGCATCCAGTAGTTCCAGTGCCCGCGGACTCCGCTGCGCAATGATAAACCCCGTATTCAGCAATGTCCGACCTTGTTCATCTTTGTTGATTGGTTCGTTGGGGTCTTCTGCCAGCGCGACGAGCGTCTCTGCCGTGATGTTCCAGTAGTTGAATAGCCATTCTAGTGGGATATGCGGGTATGGGAACATTGCATCTGCGTCTAGAAAGACGACAAACTCGTAGTGCCGTAGTGCTTCGTCTATCGCGCGTACTTTGGACCAAGTGCCGAATTTTTCGGCCGTCATGGTTACTTGTGCGAGCTTGTAGTCGTAGCCATGGGTTCGCGCTTGTATGTATCAGTCAGTGGCGCGAATACGAGGACAACTCGGTGTTGTATTCTCACCGTAGATGTAGTGGCTCAGTCGGCCTACGCTCGTGAAATCGGTCTCTTCGATGTGTGCCCAGGTCGAGTTCAATATACCCCCCGGACCATCGAGTGGACGATTATCCACATCTAGAATGAGGAGCTTCTTCCCCAGAGACTGAGTGAATCTGATATCCTCAGGCGAGTCGTAGAATGGAAGAGAATATACTTGTCCTGCTGGCCCGGTAAAGTTCTCTGCGTCGACGGGAAGAAGGGAGGCCTGGTAGAGGCGGGTCATTGCCGATGTGACGACTTGCTTGGAAAATCTCCGGCTCCAAAGTAGATCTTCTCTGTGTCTATCGTTTGCGATTGAATGTAGAGTCACTGTTGGGGAGTACTCACTGAGGATAAGCTCGTAACGAACGCATCTCGTCGCGGAAAGCAATGGTAAGCAAGCCGAGGGCGTAAATCACCGCTACTGTGCACAAAGCCCAGCGTTGAAGAATCAGATGCGCAATTCTATCTCGCAAGGCCATCTTCACCGATTGTGAATGCGAAATGAGAGTGTGGAAGGTGTTTCCGGGCAATAGTCTGGGAGGGTTTGGCCGTTGGTTTAGTCGTTTAAACAGACTAAAGGTTCTTGTTAGTCTCGAATCAGAATATCCATCGATTGGGAGAATAAGCTCTGGTGATGCACCTTGAATTTCCAAGACCTTCAGACCCCCTGGGGCCCGAGGCACCCGAACAGGAGGTATTTTAGCCCAGAGGATTGGCAAATTCCTTGCTCAGGAGCCAGGTTATAAGAGCGAGAAATGCGTATCATCATTCGTCTTTGTGTGGGGTTTTTATGGGTATGATGTCGGACGTCGATTCCGGGCCTCAACCATGGTCCAGCATCCAGTATACTCATTGACGGCGAATGCCACCAGTATGGACGGTATACTCAAACCATTGATATTTTCTGCTTCATTTGAATCTAAAGCTAGTCTACTTAAACGTGTGGATAATCAATGTGTGCGCAGTCTTGAGTATTGAACGACATGTATTTTGAGAGCCACTAGCTTGTCCAAGGCTCTGTCCTTGAAATAATTCTAATCTCTTTTCGTTTGACACAAGCTCAATATTCAAAGAGAAAATTTACACATTATATACTAGACTTTTGAAGATTATGTCCGGTGAGGAACCCAGTCCTCCAGCTTCGTGACCGCCAAAGCTTTACTCTTGAACGGCAGGCTCGAAGAAAGGAGCAAACTTGCTCCTCATTCGAAGCTTTTTGCCATACAGCAAGAAAAAGACTGGAATAGGGACCAAGATCGCTGCCACGCATCCAAGAAGAGTAGATGCCCATTGGATGCCCATGCCGTTGAACATTTGACGGGAGAATAGGGGGAAAGCTGCCGCGACCAACGAACGGCAAAAGGTGTTTGCGGCAATAGCCGATGCAGCACTAGGACAGTTATTAGTTTGGAACATCCAGCAGCTAGACATTTGGGCGATGACTCACAACATCAGATAGGTATCGATAAGGTAGTTGAAAAGTTGGATGAAAATGATCAAAAGGCCGAATCCAGTGAAAAGCCCACTCAATGTAGGTACAATCCAGTGGATTGTGCCTGTGAAGCTAGTCCATCCAAACCAGAACAGCCCACCGGCGAAGAGAGCACCAGCAATAATGACCGGAGGAAGACGCCATTCAGGGACGGGTACGCCTCCATTTTTTTCCAGCTTGTGATTGTACGCTCGAGCCGTGAACATTATATATGCAGCGGCAATCAACAATCCTACCGCCAGTCCAAGCAGGGGTAGACCGCCTACACCAGCGTTCATATGGTACACGCCTTGAAACACAAGGGTGTAGGCAGTCAAGAAGCAGTATAGCAGACCGTAGATGAAACTCAGGTAGACAGTCACCGCCAGAATCAGCGGCTCGTTGATCAACAGTCGAATTGGCCGGGAAAAGTTATTCACCACCAGCTCTCGCAAGTCAACCTCGATCTCTTCCTGCTTTGCGTGAATGCCCCAATTTTTGGTTCGACGACGAAGCTCAGAAGCCTTCGCGACCAGAACCACAGGTGGATAGGACTCCTTGAGAAAGAATAGGTTCAACACGAAGGCAGCAAATCCCAGAAAGGCGGGGATGTAGGCAGTCCAGCGCCAGCCAAGATAAGACATATTAATGAACCCGCCGATAAAAGGGGCACCGAGAGGACCTAAGAAGACCGTACTGGCGTAGAAGGCGATGGCAAGACCACGGGTGCGGTTGTCATAGATATCCGAGAAAACGGCAGCCACGACCGCCAGCGGCGAGCTACCAAAGATACCACAGAAGAATCGACAGATCATGATCGTTTGTAGATCTTTAGCAACGGCCACAGCAATGTTAAAAATGCCAAATCCCAGCATAGCCAAGATAATACCGGGGCGGCGGCCTTTCAGTTCCGAAAGAGGCGCCCAGACCAATGGACCTGAAGCAAAGCCAACAATATACAATGAGCTTGACAAACTCGACACCGTAAGACCGACGTCAAAAGCCGAGGATACACTCTGCGACGACGCACTAAATATGGCCGAGTCGAAGGTGGAGCAGATACTGGTGAATGCAAGCATCAGCGTAATGTAAATTCTGATTCGACAGCGTTAGCCATTTTTTTCCCCTTCAACTTTTGGCAATGTGACAAAGCTTACTTGGTCCCCGTTGACCAGTTCTTCGGATAAAGAGGATCATCTGGTCCATCAAACTCAACGACATAGTCGTCACGATTGGGTAAATGTGCCGGATATGGCTTGCCAGCACCAAAGGGCGGTAGAGGAAGCCTGGAAGGTCGCGACTTGATGCTTTCACCGACAGTCAAGGCATGTTGAAGACGCTGGGTTTCGATGCGACTCAAAGCCTCCGAGGTATTTGATCGATTGCGCTCGAGATCGATCTCTGTATTTCGTGATTGCAGTCGACCAACTTGCTGCTCATATTCTACAGAGCTGCTGGAACCTGTCGACCCAGTACCTGAGGTCGTGGGACGATCAATATCGTCAGATTCCCGAGCTTTTTCCGAGCTCCAATTCGTTGCATCGTTCTCAGCACGCTCGACTTCTTTGTCGGTCTGGTTCTCCATGACAGCCAAGTTGCTCGTCACAGGGGATGCAAAGGAGAAATCTGGCCAGGCAGCTGCCTGTCTGGTTCATAAACACGCTCTTTGATAAAAATAAAAGAAAAAAGAAAACGGGGCAGAGATAGGATCCGTGTTAACCGTGTAGACCCACTCGGCGACGGCTTCAAGTTGCGAGTGCAACTGCCGAAAGCAGGTGAGTATACAGCATGCAGATTGAGTATTGATGACCAAAGCATTACCAACTACTGCTTCATAGGCGATCAATCACATTGACTCTTGTCCACCGACACTCTCCAGATGTTCAATGCCGACAACAGTTCCTATCGCCCCCATGCCAAAAGCCATGACCTTGCAGAGTGGAGAAGGTCAAAGTTAGTGGGAAAATTGTGAAATTGTGCACGAGCTTGGAATCTGATGTCATCGATTGGACGCAAATGATTCAACGGGGTTCCACTCCGCTGAGTCATCAGACAGTCCGACGCAGCGACCAATTCCGAAGTCTCCGGAAGCGGATTTCTTGATGGAATCGGTGGAATCAATGCAATCGATGGGTCGATGTGGGGTCAAATCGCCATGCGAAAAAGCTTGGTCTGTCATAAACTATCCAGATTCATTGGGTCCGGCGATCTCCGGATGTTGTCTAACCCGACCTCATTTTGTAGGTACGGAGTTACAAAGCTTGATCTTCATAGTGTCGATGCACAAAGTTATACAACCACGCGGTACCTACACTTGTGCAACATCGTACCTTTTGACGTATTCTGGGCCTCGAACAGACACTAAGGCAGCTAACACTTCCCATGATATGCATCGCATCACCGCACTATGTATGAACCTCGATTCCTTTCATGTTTCCTTCAGCACGCCATGCCTCTAGAATTGCAACATAACTCTCAATTCCAGTTCCGAGAAGTCCAGAGCGCGCAACGAGTGCCTGGTACTCGGGCGGTATGCGATCAATCTCGCCGTGTAGATTGAAATATCCGGGCGTGCACCCATAGATCACACCAAAAACCGCCGCATGCTTCATAATACACTTGGCCCAATCTTCCGCAGCCGCAGGAGTCAACTTCACTATACATCTTTTCCCGCCCGCCCTGCGCTTTGACTCTGTGAGTATATATGCCACATGCTTCGAAAATTGATCGAGACCAAAGCAATAGTTCCCGCTAAGGGATGCCTGCCCAGGTCCTGAAAGGAATAGATTCGGAAACTTGGAGTCTATCAATCCATGTAAAGTGGTCGGTCCCGTGCGAGCCCATTCTTCGCTCATTGAAATACCGTCACTGCCAATCACTGAAAGATTTGCTTTGTCGGCCGGGGAGCCACTAGGTGGTGCACGAAAGCCCGTTGCAAATACAATGACATCGACTGGATAAGATTCATTGCCTATCATAATCGAATCGGCGGTGATCTCATCGACGCCCTTGCCATCAGTGTCAAGGAGAGTGACATTTTCCCGGTTGAAGGTTTCGAGGTATTCATCATGGAACAATGGTCGCTTGCACCAGGACGGATACCAGGGTTTCAACTTCGCGGCTATCGCTGGGTCTTTGACATGCTCATTCACGCGGGCGCGGATATAATGCTGTCGCGGCAGATCAATTTCATTCAGCATTTGAACATAGGCCGGAAGTTCTTCGGGGTTCTTGGGACCATGGCTATTCCCCGCAATGGCCACTAGTCCAGGCGCACGAGTCCAGGCATCATCCACGAGATTGATTTCAGGGCGCTTGCCGGTGCTGATATGCTGGTGGAAGTTTCTCATTCGCTCTCTTTGCCATCCTTGAGACCGTGCTACTTCTCGACGGAACCATTCCTCGTCTGTTTCCCTCTGTCCTCGTACATCAACTGCGGCGGGGGTCCGCTGGACAACATATAGATGCTTGGACCAGCGAGCGAGTTCTGGAACGATTTGAACAGATGTTGCTCCTGTGCCAATGATGGCCACTCGTTTGTCTTGTAGCTTTACAAGAGATGGGTCAGAAGGAGATCCACCAGTGATGTCGTATGCCCAGCGGGAAGAATGAAAAGTTTCCCCGTTGTAGGCCAAAACTCCAGGGATATCAGGAAGCTGAGGGTTATTGAGCACGCCGGAACCGATGGTCACAAAGGTGGAACGAACTTCCAGGTTTCGTGGAGATTCACCTTTGCGCTGCTGAATCAAATCAACTCGCCACTCTTTCGAGCTTTCATTCCAAGTGATCTTTTGAGCTTTGGTTTGAAAGACACCGCAATCTGATAATCCCCACTTCCGAGCCACAATATTGGCATAGTTCCGAATCTCCTCCCCGGTCGAATAACGGTGCTTGGGTACATACCCAGTTTCTTCGAGAAGAGGAAGATAGCAGTAACTTTCAATGTCGCATGTCAAGCCAGGATACCGATTCCAGTACCAAGTGCCACCAAAGCCACCTGCAGGATCGACGATGCGGATATTGTCTGCGCAAATGCCCGCCTGGATCATGCGTACTGCGTATAAGATGCCGCACCATCCAGCCCCAATTATGAGTATTTCGCAGCGCTTGTTGGGAAACTTGGTCTCTATTTCTTGGATTGCTGTTGGATCAACCCATGGATCTTCTGCGAAATGTTCATGCTGCTTTGAATGGGATATGTCGATGAATTGCTTGAGGCCATCATCCCGAAGGCGTTTTGTCCTTTCTTCTTCATAGTGTATCTGTGCTTGGGACATAACATCTTGGTCGATATCTTGGTTGGCAGTAGGATCATACATTGCGTTGTAGGAAAGGAAGCAATCTGGTCCACGTAATGCGGGGGAAGAGCATTATAAGAGTTTCTCGGCAGGGGACACAATCTTATGATTGGATCGTCAATCTGACCATCTGTCAATGGTGGTACTGCATGGACGCCCTGATATCAGCTCTTTTGATTGGATCATATCATTTGAGCTCCGAAATAGACACAAGGCTGTGTGAAAGGCTCTCTCCATATACCCCGTAGGGTAATCAAGATGGTAGAGTGACGTGGAAACAAATCATGGCGAGTACATATTCTACAAGCCCCATTTTGATCAAGCCTTGCCAGATCATCCGGCGTGTGACTATTCCGTAATTTAGTGGCTCGGCCACCCACGTCCCGTTTTTCAAGGCCAATTAGATGGCGACTTCCTGACTTGCAAAGGCGATGCGGCTGAATTGAATTCACCCAAGTATACATACATATGATCCCCGGCTAGTGGGGGCCTGGCAGCATCCCGACCTCGTAGTCAGGCAGGCCACGCACAGCCACCGTTACGATCTGGCCAGATCGACGATAAAACAGCCTTATCACGTTCAACCGCGGACGGGTATCCAGGAGCTTTAATCCATAGTTGATCTTCAACTAAAAAGCGACCTAAGCCGTGAGCCATCGGGGCTGTGGATATGGGGCTAACAGGCATCTTGGGAGCGGAGGAAGCATTCATAGCAGCAATAAAGTTAATCACCTACAGGCAATCAACCTTCCTATTCATTGCAATTCTTTCCTATGTGCCGCGAAACCAATGATGTCGTAGCACTTCATCCACCGGGATTCGGTCCTCCGACTGATATCTGAGCATTTTCCCCAGCAAATCGTGCAGGTCAGCCACGTCTTTCTCGGCTAATCGCGTCCCTGGTCTCTCCATGATTAACTCGCTGGTCGCACCCCTATCAGCATAGCCCAAACCATCATCCTCAGCACCGATATCTCGAATCTGTTTGAGCAGGGGATACTCGATCGCTAAGGTAATCCCATCGGGCCACTCGCGGTGAGGTCGGCCCTCTCCGTCGAAGTATCGCGATCGATCGTACCACGCCGACCACCAGGGCTCCGGGAACTTTCCGAGCGTCTGGCACATCTGCCGAAGGATTTCATCATGGCTGCCGAAGAACGACGCGAATAGCTGCGTCCCCGCGCGGATCTCGTATATAGTGCAGGCTAGCGCCCAGATCTCGGCTGCTAGATCTGGCTGCTTAGTATTGAAGAGAACTTCAGGAGCGCAGTAAGGTAATGAGATTGCCGTCTCTTGCGGGCGAGGCGCGGGAGATTTGGCGTGGAACGAGTGCCCAAAATCGGTTAGCAAAATCTCCTCGCTTAGAATGTGGGAATGCCCGAGATGTGCAGGCTCTACCAGGTACCGTGGCCCGGACAGGTCGGACGTATTCCCCGGTGCGAGTTGGACGTCGTCCTTGACTGGGTCACCGAGTCTCGAGTAGATTTGCTCGTCGGACCAAAAATTTAAGTCGGCGAGTTTCACAAGAACGTTCGAGGTCGTAAGATCTGGAGTGCGCGCGAAGTATCCGTAGATGAAGTGATTGATACATAATAAGGTACTCACCTCCATGAACAAACCCTGCGATATGTAAGAATCCTACGGCCTGCGCCGTCTGTCGGGCGATTGACCGTGCAACATCACCGCGCAATCTGCGACAACCTGCAACTTTTCCGGGAGAAAATGACAGGTCAACAATGTTTGGGCCTGCGACCTATGAAACGAGACAGACATGAGAGCCGTTGGGGCCTTGGATCGCGAAATGGTCGAGAATAAACATGATATGCCGACGGCCTGGGTGATTCAAGGGATTTGCTTTCAGTGCCTGAAGAATTTCAACTTCTGGGCAGGAACTTGACGCCTCGGCCGTTAGGATCTTAAGGGACACGAGCTGGTTGTGAGTCTGATCCCGAGCGAGCCAGACCGTAGAAAACCCGCCATATCCGAGTTTATGGAGGATACGATACGGACCGTCTGCGAATGTCTCGCCTAAATGTACTGGATGGAAACCGCCAATTCGGTAATCCTCGACTTGTTCGACCTCGTCGATGAACAGAGGTCTATAAGTTGCCATAGGAGAATGGCCATGACAAATGCTTCTGATTCTCAGAGGACAGAACTTCCTGGTGACAGGTAACGATCATAACGAGCAACTCGAGAACATCGGAATGTGTACAATGTATCGGTCGTTCAACGTGGCTGCATAAATGGGATTTAATAATCTTATGCCTCCGACCGAACAGGAATCGATCGGCGCGGATCTCCCGGAAAACTGCGCCCCTGGACCATTTGCACCGCCATAATCCAATCCTCTTTTCCCTTTGCAACTCCCTCTCCACGGCACCAACCCCCATTTCCACATTCCACATCCCCCCAACGGTTGCTATCACCAGTCGCCAGGATGGGGTTCTCATCCCGATATCTCCGCATTCCCCGGCCGGAGGTGAGTGGCGTTGCTCGTCACTATCCGATGCCATGCTAACCTGGTGGCCAGACCTTTCTTTACCTGATGAGTCTGGAGACGGGCGCTTCGCTGATCACCCTCTCCCTGCTACTTAACAAGATCAGTGGTCTCTATGGCCTCCTTGCTTTATTGACCGGCTATCATCTGTCACCGGTTCAGCTGTCCATGTACCTTTACTCTCTAATCGCCCTCGCCCTCGCCGCTCTCCTCTTCCCGCACATCCGGAAGCAGTCCCCGCTCGAATGTCTCGCCCTAGCGTGGCTCTATCTCCTCGATAGTCTCATCAACGCCGCTTACACCGCTGCGTTTGGTGTGACCTGGTTCCTCGTCATCTCGCAAGATTACGATAGTGACAAGGCGCCCGGGAGTGAGACGATCGAACAGACCGCCGGCTTCACCAGCCCCAAATACGATGCCGCCTATGTCGAGATCCAAAACACCAAGGATGGAAACAAATTCGTTGCTCATCCTCCCCGGAGCGCCGACAACCTCAGCAATGTGGTCATGCAGCCGGAGAGTTTCCAGAGCATCATCTTCATCTCGCTTCTGTGGGCCGTGCGTGTCTACTTCGTCCTCGTAATGCTTGCCTTCGCCCGGCAGACTCTACGCCTCTGGATTGCGATCCCACGTCACACTCAGTTGCCCACCCATAGCCGCAATGTCTCGGTCGCAAGTGTGGCAGATATTGATCGTGAACCTTTCTCGCCTTACAGCCCTGATGGACAGGGGTGGAAGGGCAAGCTTGGCCGAGTGATGGTTGGCGTCGGCCGTAGCTACTGGTTGGGTGATGAGGAGGATGGCAACTGGCTCAGCGGTATTGGTCACAAGTTCCGGACCCGTAATAATAATAACGACGAGCTTCCGGGTCCCCTTGAGCGAGAGCGGAGACGTCGGTCGGGTACTGGTCCTCCTCAGCCATCTCAATCCATCGTTCGCTCCGGTGTTCTCCAGCAGCCTATTCAGGAGCACGTTCCGGGTATGAACGTCAAGATGCAAGATTGGACTGAGACCCGCTAAGCGCATGCACCCACACCCAGCTGGCCCACAGCCCAGCTCGCGGCGATACAACTGCCATCCTCTGACATGATCTCATGGCCAACTCATCTCTTGCCGACCCAACTTCGGGGTCGGTTCATGAATTTGGCAACATGAAGTAAAACCCAGCTGGGTTTCGTTTCGTGTGCGTTCCATCGCTTTGAGCAATACCTCGGTCCAGATTTCGCCGGCGCTGCGTTTTCAGGCCATCTATTGCAAGACATACGGTTCATGCAAATCTATGACTACCAAATCACTGGCTCTGGTTTCTTGTGGAGTTCGGCACCTTGCTGCCTTTTTCTGTCGTTATCGTTGCCAGTCATCTTCGACTCCGCATGCGGCGTTCGTTATTGGCCTCGGAGTTGATGTGGATGAAAATGGTCTCGAGGCCAGCTGGCCGCCATTCTCTCGGTGTGCATTCATCTTTGGCGTCTGGTATGTACATTGGCTTAATATGGGATGGGTTGTTATCTTTGGGGCCCTTCATGATCATCATTTTTGGGTTTGGATGATTTCTATTGTACACAACACAATACTTTGGCTATATACCACATGCATAAATTTATGACCTCGTTTATGGTGTGTGAGACAGCATTTTGAACAACCGAGTAATAATATGGTCGTGCTCGCTCGCATGGTGATCGACTTGGCCCAAATATAGCACAGTGAGATGTGCACGCGGGTAATCCGAATCTGGCAAGATTCAGTCCATTTCTATCCTGATGGTGACGTACGTATAATGAATCACACCTCACCTTACTTATCCACTTCTATCTATAATAAAGATCTCGATGTCGGCATCGTCATCCCACGCTTACGCAGACTCACGGGTTAAGGGGCAGCCCCTGCCAAGGTATCAGGCCTCTTTCTGGACGCCTGGCTTCTGTGTTTAGGTATCCATTTTCATTCACGTCCAATGAGATGGATCCATGCTCCCATTGGTATGTACGACAGGCAAGGTAGCCCCCACCTTATTCGAGCGAGCTTGGTCATGCACAATCCAGAAGTTCGCAGGATAGAGTTGAAGGCAGTGTCGGTATATGAAGAAAGTCGGGATTAGTCATGAGATATACGGCTTCTTGCTAACCCCTACTCCGTACTCATGGCTACTCTCAGCCTGGTGATGTAGCACGGCTCTCGAGCCATCGGAGCCAGGCTGGGGCTTTGGTAAATATGTCACACAGCGTCTTGATGAACAGAGTATCCCAAATACAGTTTGTGTTGGACTTTCCGGTGTGATTCGCAATGCTTGCTGCCTAGGTATGAGTATGGAGTTGATAATGGCGTAACTTTTAGAATTTTCTTGCGGGAGCACTGCCTAGTACACCACCAATTTTTCTCCCCTGTTACAGAAGTGGGTAGTTTAAGAATTGAGGAGTTCTATATCCATACCGTTTCATTCCAAGGTTGTTGAAGTCCCTAGGAGAAAATTTTATTACCTACCATCTGTCAGGATTCCAATGTTATAATCCTTATATCTTTCGAATTATAGCTCATAGAGTTCCCGAGGTCATGACCTTCGAGTCTCTAAAATCTATATGTCTCTAATTTTAGCTCGTGCATATATATGTTTTGGCAACGGTATCATCACTCCAAAAGATGTTCCTAAAATAATACCGTATTGATGAAAACAGATGATAATTTACAGCCTGGAAAAAAGCAAGTCTAATAAGAAATCATTAATATAGACCAAGCCAAATATGAAAAGAAGACCTCCGCGACTCTTTTGTTGGGGTCATCGCTCCTTCCGGTCATCAATCAAAAGGTAGGTTAGTCATCCCTGATCGATCGACTGGCCCAGTGGTGAAGGCGCCCGTCTTACACACGGGAGATCGCAGGTTCGAACCCTGCGTCGATCATAAATGTCCTTGTTTTGTCCTTTTTTATAAAATTTATGATATTCTTCTACTTCTGATAATTGCTATCTTCTCGGGAGGCAAATCCACCAAAAAATAGGTAAAACAAATGGTCCCAGAGGGGGTCGAACCCTCGACATCTGCGTAGCGAACTCATGATTCATATTAGCACAGCGCTCTAACCAACTGAGCTATGGAACCGTGTTGTTCTGGCTGCGATTCCTGTAGGAAAACAGGAAGAAAAACCCTTTGTGGCCGGGGGTTCCTATGCGATCAAGTTCTATTTGGGGTACATTCATCTCTTCATTTTCCCTTCTCTGCTTTACAAAAGAACGTTAAGACTCATATCTTGCTACTATTCGTGAGCCTTATTCAAATATTACCTACAATTCATGACCTTTGTTTGTTTCTTCCATATCGAAGCTATCCTCTTTACATTGAAAATGAACAATCGGTAATCAGGGCCATACGATTGGCACAAAGTGCCGATATTATTTTCGAGTGCGGTGAGAAAACATAGATCATTCACGCACAGAATTTGATATGCCGATTATTATCCCGACATTGAGATATTTCAATTTCCAATTCTCCAATCGGCAGTATACCATTCAAATTGCTCTTAGGGTATTTTTTCAAACTAAATTTCCACCATTCTCATGTATTGCCGCGGGATTCATGCAAATGCCGACGCTGACGTGCTCGAGCTGAGTCACGGGATCCCCCGCACCCCTCCCAAAACGGCAAGTTTGCAGTCCCGTGCAACTGAGTTTGCATTGATGTCGTGATCGATGACCAATCACAGTGCTGCTGATCGAGTCCCGATGGCGGAGAAGTGACTGGACGCTAGGAAGAAAACTGATGGAACTTTTTTTTTTTTCTTTTTAAGTACTGTTGGATAGATCCAGAGCAGATTGCGAGGACTATCAATTGTTCGTTTTTTTGTGCCTTCCCTCTACCTCCCTGGGGATCTGCGCTCAGAGTGGGAGATCGCTGCATGCGCTGATAAGGCTATATCGCAAGCGATTTTCCCATCCCGCCGCTGTGATCCTCACAGCACTTGCCCGCCATGGCTTCCATCTCAACTGCGGGCGAAGCAGGTATTTTCTACCGCTAGTCCTAGATGATTGTTCAATTACTAATTCACTTCTTTTTGCAGTGGCCAGAATCGCCTACCTGGCCAGTGACCTCGTTCTTTCCGTGCAGCCGTCCTTGCAAACCGACTCGATCTTCTCCAAGTCGCTCAAGAGCTTGAAGGCAGGCAAAACAAAGAGCGCCCTTTCAAGAGGCACCACAGAGGTATCCCATAGCAATCACACCAAAGCCGCACTGCGAGCGTGATCTAATTAAGTTTTCAGGTGCAAGCTGTGCGTTTCAACGAAGACCCTCTTCTCTCAACCTTCTACCCCCTACAAAAAGGCGAGACTGTCTCCGTCGTCACTGGATCGTCTATCCTTATTTCCTCCGTACCGCACCTCTACCGCCTAGCCAACTATCCCGTGGTTATCCATGTCGCCTTGGAGCCTTCCCCATTCCCGGACTACTCGGTCATCAGCTCGATCCGGCAATGCGGCTTTGCATTCCTTCACTCAGAGACCGTGCAAGAGGCCCAGGACATTGCATTGACCGCGCATGCGTTGGCACTGAAGTCAGGAAAAGGTGTTATCCACTTTTTTGACCCCGCGAACTCTGCTAGGGATCCGGCAGTCACTGCCGAAGATGCCCAGGTCGTCAAGAAAATCCTGAGTTTGGGTGGAAATACCGCTTCGCATATTCCTTCAGCCACAGAGACACTGTATACCGACTCGGGTCGTGTGGCAACTGTTGCTGCCGAAGGCGTTGAGGTTGCTCAAGGACAGGGAGATGCCTCAGCCAGCGTGCCGGGGACCTCCCAAATCCAAACCCCGTCCAACATCAGTCTTGACAATTCGTCCGTTGGTTCTTCACGTCGTGACAGCAGTGCGGGAAGCGAGGCTCCTAGCTCGACTGCTACTACCGTGGACAACGCCAGCGTCCGACCCGTCAACGCAGCCGATATCTTTGAGTGGGCCTCCCAGATCTGGACTGCCTTGTCGAAGGAGGTTGGACGCAGCTACAAGGCCATCGAGTACACTGGCCCCGCTGATGCCAAGTCTGCTATCTTCGTTTTCGGATCAACTGGTGTCTTTGTGGATGTTCTGTCTGGTGCCGATGCCAACAATGAACTTGAGAACATCGGTCTCATTACCGCTCGCTTATATCGCCCATGGGTTGGTGGCCAAATTGCAAACGCGATCCCTAACTCGGTCGAGAAGATTGCTGTTTTGGAGCAAGTTCGCAAGACCACCAAGTGGGGACCGTCTTTTATGGATCTTCTTTCGAGCCTGACCCCATCTACTGCACGTGGACAAGCCATCAAAGTTGTTGGATACCGTCTTGGATTTGTTGAGCCTTCTACTGCTGTTCAGGCTCTACGCGGTATTCTTCAGAACCTGAATGCCCCCTCCCCCATTCAAAACTTGGACGTTGGAAGTTCCAAGGCTCCAGCGGTTGAGAGTACCCTCGAACAACCTCACATTGAGAATGCGTATCTGAAAATTCTGAATCAATTGTTTGGCGATCGTCTCTACATTGCAAACCAGCTTGATTCCAAGAATGCTGGTGTTTCGTCAACCATTGCCGCCAGCCCTGAATATGGCTTTGGCTCTTTGCTTGCTCGCAAGGAGCACCGTATTCGATTCATCCGGGAGGTTGAGCAGGCCTCTAAGTCAGGCAGCTTTGCCACTGATGTTCCCAAGTCTTGGCTATCTCGTTGGGCCTTGAGTGTCAACGAAGCCTCTAAGGCTAACAAGCTTGCTCCGGATGTCATCGCTCGTCTCTCGACTGATGGCTCTCAGATTTCCCGTCAGCTGTTGCAATCAAAGAAACTTTTTTACAATGAATCCCAATGGCTTATTGGTTCCGACGCTTGGGCCTACGATCTTGGCAACTCGGGTGTCCATCATGTTCTCGCCTCTGGCGCTAATGTGAACATGCTCATCATTGACTCGCAACCCTACTCCGAGCGGGCTGCTGCCGACCCCACTCGCCGCAAGAAGGATATTGGTCTCTATGCCATGAACTTTGGCAATGCCTATGTTGCTTCCACTGCTGTGTATGGCTCGTACACTCAGGTCCTTCAGGCCATGGCAGAGGCTGAGCAATACAAGGGTCCTTCTGTCATTGTCGCATATCTGCCTTACCACCAGGAGAATGACTCCGCTCTGACCGTTCTCCAAGAGACCAAGAAGGCCGTTGACCTCGGCTACTGGCCTCTGTACCGCTGGAATCCCGAGAACGAAGAGAAGGGCGAGCCAAAGTTTGCTCTCGACTCAGATCGCATCAAGCGTGAACTTGAAGAATTCCTGCGCCGGGACAACCAGCTTACCCAGCTTATGAACCGGCATCCGAAGTTCTCGCCTGTGCTCTCGGAATCGTATGGCACTGAGGTTCGTGCTTTGCAGAAGCGCAAGGCGAAGGACTCTTATGAGAAATTACTGGAGGGCCTTTTCGGTGCTCCGTTGACGATTCTCTTCGCCTCTGACAATGGAAATGCCCAGAATATCGCCAAGCGACTGGGTAACCGTGGCCGTGCACGTGGCTTGAAGACAATGGTCATGGCCATGGATGATTATCCTGCCGAAGATCTTTCTACCGAAGAAAACGTTGTTTTCGTTAGCAGTACTGCCGGCCAGGGTGAATTCCCCCAGAATGGCCGTACCCTGTGGGAATTCATCAAGAATTCGGGTGATTTGGATTTGTCTACCATTAACTACTCTGTCTTTGGTCTTGGTGACAGCCACTACTGGCCGCGAAAGGAGGATCGCATCTATTACAACAAGCCCGCCAAGGACCTGGATGCTCGCGTTGCCTTCCTTGGTGGCCGCAAGCTGACAGATATTGGTCTCGGAGATGACCAAGATCCAGATGCTTACCAGACCGGATACTCTGAGTGGGAACCGCGTCTCTGGCAGTCCCTGGGTGTCGATAAGGTTGAGGGTCTTCCAGAAGAGCCTGCGCCTTTGACAAACGAGGACATCAAGATCCAGTCAAATTACCTGCGGGGCACCATCAACGAGGGTCTCCTCGATGAGAGCACTGGTGCCATCTCCGCCAGCGATGCCCAGTTGACCAAGTTCCACGGCACATACATGCAGGACGATCGTGATATTCGTGATGAGCGTAAGGCTCAGGGCCTTGAGCCTGCCTACAGCTTCATGATCCGTTGCCGTCTTCCGGGTGGCGTCGCGACTCCCAAGCAGTGGCTCCAGATGGATGCTATCAGCAGCTCTCATGGTAACGAGACCATGAAGCTCACAACTCGCCAGACCTTCCAGTTCCACGGTGTGATTAAAAGCAAGCTTCGGGGTGCGATGCGGGCCATCAACCAATCCCTCATGGATACCATCGCCGCCTGCGGTGATGTTAACCGAAATGTCATGTGCAGTTCCCTCCCGGAACTCTCCAGCTTCCACCGTGAAACTTGGGCCTTTTCGAAAAAGATCAGTGAACATCTTCTTCCATCTACCACTGCCTACCATGAGATCTGGCTGAAGGACGACAACGACAAGAAGGTCCAGGTTGCCGGAGATGCCGTCGTCGACCATGAGCCCCTCTATGGCCCTACTTACCTTCCCCGCAAGTTCAAGATCACCATTGCCATTCCCCCTCACAACGATACTGATGTCTACGCGCATGATATTGGATTGATTGCCATCAAGGGCGCCGACGGAAACTTGGAGGGCTTCAATCTGTTGGCTGGTGGTGGTATGGGCTCTACCCACAACAACACCAAGACCTACCCCCAGACTGGTCGCATGTTTGGGTTCGTCCCGAAGGACCATGTGCACACTTTCTGTGAGAAGATCATGCTGGTCCAGCGTGATAACGGCGACCGCAAGAACCGTAAGCATGCCCGTATGAAGTATACCATCGATGATATGGGCGTCGATGTCTTCAAACAGAAGGTTGAGGAGCTCATGCCGGATGGCTTGCGCTTCGGTGAGCCCCGTCCTTTCAAGTTTGATTCGAATGTCGATACCTTCGGCTGGCAAAAGGATGAGAAGGGTTTGAATCACTTCACCTTCTTCATCGAGAACGGTCGCATTGAGGACACTGCTGATTTCACCATGCGCACTGGTCTCCGAGAGCTGGCTGAGCTGAACAAGGGCGAGTTCCGTCTCACCGGTAACCAGCACTTGATTCTCTCCAACGTTGCCGATGAAGATTTGCCTCCCATCAAGGAGCTCATGGCCAAGCATAAGCTTGACAACACCGCCTTCTCTGGCCTCCGTCTCTCCTCCTCTGCCTGTGTTGCGTTCCCCACCTGTGGTCTCGCGATGGCCGAGTCCGAGCGCTACCTTCCCGTTTTGATCTCAAAGCTCGAGTCCACCCTCGAGGAGAATGGCCTGGCTCGGGACAGCATTGTCATGCGTATGACAGGTTGCCCCAACGGCTGTGCTCGCCCATGGCTTGCTGAAGTTGCCTTTGTCGGTAAGGCCTATGGTGCCTACAATATGTACCTCGGCGGTGGCTATCACGGCCAGCGTCTCAACAAGCGCTTCCGCTCTTCTATCAAGGAGGATGAGATCGTAGAGATCATGCAGGATCTCCTCAAGCGCTACTCGAAGGAACGTAACACCGATGGCGAGACTCCCGAGCGCTTCGGCGACTGGTGTATTCGTGCTGGAGTCATCAAGGCGACCACCGATGGAACTAACTTCCACGAAGGTGTAAGTGCATCCTAGCTCTACATTGGCTATTTTGATTCTAACATAATCGTACTATAGGTTGCTGAAGATGAGGAAGAGGAGTAAATAAATATTTACGAAACGATTTAGAATATCCGACGTGTCATGCCCATCATGGAAGTCTGAAAATGTCTTGCAATAATACTGTTTTCATGCCCAGTTCATCTCTCTCGATGCATTTTTGGTTGGCGAACCATTGATTCCGCTCGTGCAAAAGATCTTGCGATTTGAAACTTGTCTCTTTATGCATGTACAAGATGTCTCTTAAGATATCTCGCGAAAAATACCAATGTGCTGTAATTTCTGATGTGTGTCTGCTCTTGCCTTTAAATTCCTAGCATGCCTGTACTCCGTAGTTATAGTGAAGAGAGCACGGCTCAGGTCATGCGCTGACCGAAGGCGGTGAAAGACCAGGGCGGTGAAAAGAGCCCCATGTTCTGCCGCTGTCCCCGCTGAACGAGAAAAAAAGCAGCAGTTCGATTGCTTCGTCTGCTGGCAAGTTGTGATACCTTGATTGTTCTCGCTCGCCCTGTTCGGAAGGGTCCTCATTGCACCGCAAGTCATGGCCTCTGTCGAAGACGATCCCGTCATCGCATCTTATGATGTCTTCCTTACCGACTCCGAGATCTCTCGCTATGTCCTTCAGTACTTGGACCGACCTGGAAGCCTCCCTTACAATGAGCGCAGGGGCCAGAAGCCCACTGCCCTACGCATGAAACCGTCTACAGGTCTGGTTGAAGTCGATGTACCACTCAACACCCGACAGAGCTACGATGTCACCAAGGGAGTACGATATGGAGAGGCTATGAAGAAGAGTCGCTCCGCTCGGGACGGAGGCGCTTATGGTATGGCCGGGGGGTTTACCGCAGGCAGCCTGGCCACTGGAGGAGCTAGGATCAAGTCAGAAGGGAACGGAGACGTCGAAATTGTGGATAATAAAAAGATGGTGGACACATCCTCAATAATTCGGACAAAGACCCTCGGAGGCCGGATCAAGCCCCCAGAGGAGGGCGATCCCGTGTACATGCTGGCTACATTTAAAGAAAGTAAGTGCAAAGCTTGTTTGTTCTTACATTTCCCACAGAGAGTCTCTCGCCAATTGACCAGTGCTAACGGTTGTACTCAGAAAACTTGCACCTCTCGCCCGTCTCTGCCGTGGTCCAATTACAGCCCCAGCTTCACCATCTGGATGCCTTGGATGAAATTCCAAAAAGAGGAGCCTCTCGGGGCAAAAAGGATGACGATGAGCGGCCTGAGCCAGAGGCGCGTGCTATTGATGTCAAGGTCAAGGGTGCGGAGGATGAGGGTGCAATGCTTGCGGGGAACTTGGATCTTCTGAAGAGAATGCAAGAAGAGAAATGGAAGACCTATGAATGGGTAGATGCTGAGGTAAGTGCCTTGTTACCAGGTGGATTCCTAACCCATTGGCATATTCTAATCATTTATCTTTTACCTCACAGACCGAAGAATCCTGGTTCACTTACGAGAATTTCATGATGAACCAGAAGCCAGATGAACTGCCGCAGCTCGAGACCACTATCAACAGCGAAGGTTACTTAGATGGCATGAGTGCTCCACGGATTGATCCCGCACGCCCGGAAATGACTGGCTGGGCCATGAAACAAAATCGACAAAAGCAAAGAGAAGGGCAATCCGATAGTGAGGATGAAGGTTAGAATCGATAGTTTTGCTTTTAAACATAGATCTCATGAAGCATGGCCATAAATACAACGTTCTACATTCCGGTTCCAACCAAATTTCACTTGCTAAGAATATTTTCAAATGACTATCTTTATGCGCTGGAGTTACAGCTGCGTACCTTGAAGCATCCAGAAATCCATTCTGATACGTCAATTCGATCTTGTTCGAAGGCATTGCCACCCATACTTCTTTCCGCCAATCAACGCGTGGCAGATCAGATACGGTCACGTGCTTATCGCGACTTTTTCTCCCCGAATCGCCAGCACTTTTCATTACTCGACACCCCCTACCCCTACCCTCACCCTCACCCTCTGTCTTTCTTTTTTGTCGCATTTGCTCGGGTTGAGAGGGCTGCAGGACGGCATTGCAATAGAGCTAGGAAGACTTTTGTTTGACTAAGCCAACCTGTCTCGTGTTGTCTTCTGCTCTTGTGCATTTATCCAAACTTGCATTTTGCCCTTTTGTATTATACATCTAATTGCTCCCTTCTTCGCTTGACCACTTTTTTGTTATATCTTTAATCCTTCGATTTCCAAGCGACATTTATGCATCATGTTATCTCGTGTGGCTCGCCAGAAAAATGCGCTCTTCCACCTGCGGAAAATCCATGCCTACCGGGCATTGGGTGCCTCCTCATCTCTCCGCTGGCAGTCGAGTTCAATCCGCTCGAGTCCTATCACAGGATCGCCACATAGCTCGACACCCGAACGGCGCCGACGACCTTCCTTCCAATCGCAACGCCATCTTGCTACCGCCGCCGACGCATCCGCCCTCGAACAAGATTCCCACCCTCTGTCCTTCGAAGACCCCTGGCAGTCTGCCATGGACCAGTCGCCCTTCGGGCTGACCGATTCATTCGATACATCCTCTCTCATCATTCTCGACGAGACGCCTCAGACAAAGCCGATATATCTCCGAAAGGTTCGAGGTGTCGGCGGCGACCCGGACGAAATGCTGGCCAATTTTGACATGTCTTTAAAAGTTGGGAAGCTCGATCGAGCGGCTGCTCTGGTTACTCGACTTGGCAGCTATTACCCGCCTGATTCCCCGGAGTATTTGTCATTCCACAATCGCTACTTGTTGGCTGTCGTATCTCAAGCCATCATCACCCGGCAGCAGGAGATGGTTCCGCCACTTCAAAAATGGTTTGAAGTTGATATGCCGGCGGCAGGTGTTAAGCCAGACGCTACGACGCTCGCAGCTATGATTCGCCTGGCATTGCGAATGCTCCACGGGTCTAAGAGAGATCGATCTGTCCGTCGGTACTGGGATCTTGCGAAAAGTGCAAATCTTCATGAGGAGCTGTTGGCAGTTGAAGTGCTCACTGATCTAGATCTGGGTGAATTGTCAAGGGTAAGTCCTTCGCATGGTCTAGCGCTGGTCTTTCATCAAGCTAATTGTTCTCTTAAGATTTGTCACTCTGACCTTCGCCTACCCAACCTCGATACGATCGCCTTTGAAGATGCTTCCACCGAACCGAACAATCAAGATTTAGATGACGTTGCAGAAGTGCTCGCTGCGGAGCAGAAGGGATTAGGCTTGTCATCCTTGCGAGAATCGCTCTCTTTATTTTCAGGAAATTCTCATGTCCCTCTGCCTGAGAACTTCCAGGACTCTAAAGAAGGATGGGAGTCCTATAACATCTTACGGCAGCAACGTCTTGAAGCCGATACACTTGCTTCTGCTATCAATCGCTGGCGTGCAGAGTTCGACCAAAGATCAAAGTCTTTCGGGAAGAAAAACCTGAACGGAATGATGGCACAATGGCACTCAGACCTCGTCTCGCGTATCAAGCAAGAGCTGAAAGAGGCCGATGAGGATGCGGATAAGCCTATTCGTTCCCAGGAGCAAAAGGATCGCCTTGAGTATGAAGTTTACCTGCGATCCTTGGACCCGGATCGTCTGGCCGCCATCACAATCTTAGCTGTGATGAACGCTTTCACCAGGGCAGGAATAGACCGTGGGATGAAGCTTTCTTCATTGGCTTCATTCATTGGCCGTGAGTTGCAAGAGGAGATTACTGCCGACAGTCTCCTCAAAAAGAGTCCAGATCGTAGCCCTGGACGCTTGAAAGTGCTAAGGAAGATGGTTGCGGATCGCAATCGCAAAGAGGGCCGGTTGCGATGGAAGGGTATCTCTGAAAGCTTGCAAAAGGAGGATAGTACCTTGAATTGGTCCCCGACAGTCGTCCTTCGAATCGGCGTATGTCTGATGAGTTTCTTGATTGATGTGAGCAGAACCACGATTTCGAGCAAGGATCAGTCTGGGCGCACTACGACTACCACCCATCCTGCCTTCCAGCATGCCTACACCATCACATTCGGAAAACGTCTTGGTCTCATCCACATGCACCCGGACCTTGTGAAGCGTATCAATCGTGAACCCTCGTCCAACTTGATTGACCGCCATTTACCCATGGTATCCCCACCCAAACCATGGACAGGAATGAAAGAGGGTGGATATATGCTGTATGAGACAGAACTAGTCCGCACGACTCCTGGCGAGAGCCTGCAGCCAGCATATGTGAAAGCTGCACTTGAGAAAGCTGGTCTTGATGATGTCCGGGCGGGACTTGATGTCCTTGGCAACACGGGTTGGGTCATCAATCCTGATGTCTTGGAAGTGATGATTGAAGCATGGAATTCTGGAGATGGAATTGCAAACCTAGCTCCTTTGGAGCCAGACCTCCCATTGCCCCCGAAGCCTAAAGCCGATGCTGGTCGAGCAGCTGAGAAAGAGTGGGAAAATCTTGTTCGTGAAGCTGAGAATCAAAGATCTGGTTTCCACTCTCAACGATGCTTCCAAAACTTTCAGATCGAAGTTGCACGGGCGTTCCGCAACGAAACCTTCTATCTCCCTCACAACCTAGACTTCCGTGGTCGTGCCTATCCACTTCCGCCCTATCTCAATCAGATGGGCGCCGACAACGCCCGAGGCTTGCTTTTATTCAGTAAAAGCAAGCCTTTAGGCACGAGCGGCTTGCGTTGGTTGAAAGTCCAGATTGCGAATTTGTCTGGGTTTGATAAAGCAAGCATGTCCGAGCGAGAGCAATTTGCCAATGACCACATCGAGGATATATTGGACTCTGCCAACAACGGCCTCCATGGCAAGCGGTGGTGGTTGAAGGCCGAAGATCCGTGGCAGTGCTTGGCAGCATGCTGCGAACTTCGCAATGCTTTGAAATATCCCGACCCAACTGAATACCCCTCTCGCCTCCCTATCCACCAGGACGGTTCTTGTAACGGTCTTCAGCACTACGCTGCTCTCGGAGGTGACACCGTCGGTGCTCAGCAAGTCAATCTCGAACCTTCCGATCGCCCTTCCGATGTTTACACTGGTGTTTCAGAGTTCGTTAAGCAAAAGGTGGCCGAAGAAGCAGCTGCTGGTGATGAGGTTGCCCAAGCCTTGAACGGCAAGATCACTCGAAAGATTGTCAAGCAGACGGTCATGACCAATGTTTATGGCGTTACGTTCATGGGAGCCATGAGACAAGTGCGTAAGCAACTTGTTGATCATTACCCAGACATGCCTTACGAGATGAAGAAGCTCGGCGCGCTTTACATCGCCCGGAAGATCTTCGAGGCCCTGGGCTCAATGTTCACCGGTGCTCATGACATCCAATATTGGCTTGGTGACTGCGCTAGTCGCATCACCCAATCCTTGTCGCCGGAGCAAATCGAGCGTTTCGCAAACGAAGGGCTGAAGATCGCTCCTGATGGTGATGGTCGAAAGTCTCAGTATACTGATCCCAGCACAGCTTTCCGCACAACTGTCATCTGGACAACTCCTCTCGGTCTACCTGTGGTCCAACCTTACCGCGCACGAAAGACTCGCCGCATCTACACCTCATTGCAAGACCTCAGCGTGGTGGATTCCAATTCTGATAATGTCGTATCCAAACGAAAGCAACTTCAGGCATTCCCTCCGAATTTCATTCATTCTCTTGACGCCACTCATATGATGTTGTCGGCCAATGCATGCCACAAAGCCGGTCTCACTTTTTCCGCTGTCCATGACTCGTTCTGGACGCATGCTGGCGATGTCGACTCGATGAACGAAATTCTCCGTGATGCTTTCGTCCGTATGCATTCAGACGACATTATCGGTCGCCTTGCCGCAGAGTTCAATGTTCGCTTTGGAAATCACTTGTTCTTGGCGAGAGTGAATCGTACCAGCCCCATTGGCCGAGCCGTGCATGCTTCTCGTGCGAGAGTTAAGAATGCAAAGCTTCTTGAGCTCCTTGAAGAGCACCGACGACAGAAGCTCTTGCGGTCCGATGACCCTGCATCACAAGCCGAAGGTCGGGCTATGGAAACAGCCGCCAGTATTTTTGAGAAAATGGGTGGCAGTGACGCAGATCTTGACATTGCTAGCACCCTTGGAGAAACGGGAGTTGGGCATGTTCCCGCAGACCTAGCGGTTTCTGAGCGGCGACCCGATACCCATATTGACACCAGTGACCCGGCCATTGGGACATTGTTCAGTGATATCGAACGCATGGAATCCAAACTATCGAAAGACAACATGGCTGCGGAATCTGTTGACGAAGATGCCGAGGAGGCCGAGTCTTCGCCCCGAAAAGCTCCCAAGAAGCTTTACACATGGATCTGGATGCCTCTCCGCCTTCGTCAACTCCCCGTTAAAGGTGCCTGGGACTTGACTCGCATCCGGGACAGCAAATATTTCTTCTCATAAAAGCGTTTGCACCCGACGGAGGTTTTTGGATATCCCTTGGACTTGTACATCTATGTTTTTGCTGTCCCATGATTTTTGACGTGCATCTCCTGCCACATATGTATATTACCTGAACGACCAAGCATCTGCGAAATCAAATGTAAATATTATTATCGCATCACCTATGCCTTCTCTGTCTACTCGGGTGCATCGTTTCCTTTTTTGTCTCTGGAGACGTGGGGAATCTTTCGCCCCCAAACGAGCCGAGTCAGTGGAGAAGGCTGACCCTGACCATAGGCTCCTTCTGTTGGCTCCAAAAATTAGGTCTTTACCGCTAGACCCAAAGGATGACCATTACTTTGTCCTGTTCGGATATTGGGCAATCGAATGAAACCCCTCATTGCGGCTTTAAGAAGCTCGAATTCGCTCCAAACCTGAGAAACCATATCTCCTCCCGCAATTCACTCTGATTGATTCCACACGATGGCACCACCCACCCTCATCTTTGTCCACGGCGCCTGGCACACTTCCGAGTGCTGGGGCAATGTCCTCTCTGCTCTACAACAGCAGGGATATCGCTGTCTTGCTCCCCAGATGGAATTCGCTGGCACCGAACAGCCCGTCCCATCTCTCGCGGGCAGCGTGCAACAAGTCCAGGATCTGATTGCCACAGAAACGAGCGCAGGCAATAATGTCCTTCTCGTCAACCACTCTTTCGGCGGATGCGTGGGCTGTAGCGCCGTCAAAGGATTCACCGAGAAGAACCCCACCAGGCTGACATCGAATTCGGGCAAAGTTCTCGGGATTATCCAGCTTTGCGCGTTCATGCCCGCTGTGAACATGGCCTTGTATGATGTGCTTGATCCGTCAAAGACGTTCCATCATGCTCGTGATGATGGCTGGGAGCACATTGATGCCGGCGAGCCGGAGAATTTGTTCTACAATGATCTTTCCCCTGAGCAGGCGCAATACTGGAAGGCTCGCTTAGTGAAGCAGTCGACTGCTTCACTGAAGGATCGAGAGCCTATCTATGCTGGGTGGGCTGATGTGCCGGTTTGGTACCTTCTCTGTACTCGCGACCAGGCTATTCCGATTCATGTGCAGGAAGGAATGGTCGCTTCGGTCCGTGAGGCGGGTGGATCGGTCACGACCAAGACTCTTGATGCTGGGCATTCGCCTTTCTTGAGCAGGACAGATGAAACGGTTGGATTTATTGTGGATGCTGTGAAGTATTTTCAGGGATAGACAGACTTGTATAGATTTTCTCGAGTGTCGAGTGGTGTGGATCGGTGTATGTACTGCAAGGCCTTTGCTGAGGACAAAGCATAGTCAATATTTGGTACTACATTCGATGCCAATGATTCGGTCAGAAGAGAGCTAGATGCATTTACTACCTAGGTCTCAATCTTAAAATTTTGCCACCAAAAAGCACCTTCTTTTATATGCTCTATCATCTTCGAGACCCACCAAGACCGAATCACACGTGGTTCGCCCGTGTTGAGATAAGATTCAACAAGAGATATTTGAGGTAAAGCATGCTCAAACGAAATACTCAATGTATAATATTGTCCAGTAGTTTATGGCTTCGATGTCTATCTGGTTAAGTGATTTACAGTTTGCTTAAAACCACCTTCGACGTCTAAAGTTGCTGATTATAGTCCCTCGGCTGATGCGCAGAGAATCATAGCCGATGCATAGAATCCTTATCATGATCAGCACAATCCGTTGGTGAAATCCAGACCGCGAGAGATCCTGTCAACACAATGACATCAGTGATCTGCAGAAAATCAAACATCGGAAAATCATCGGATCGACAGAGATGACCTGAAATAAATGATCGAGGTAATTCTGGTTCCCCTAATTTCACAAATGAATGCATATATTATGTTCGCTCACTTCCGATGAAATAATTCCGAATTTTGTTCGGCAATTCGGCCCGACAGCATTTTACCGGTTTCGGGTCACAACAAACCATCAAATCACAAAACATCGATGCAAATAGTTTGAGCCCGATGATCCACGGACCCACTCGACTAAATGCATTTTTCATCTCAATCCCCTTTTAATTTCATCCCGTCTCGACTTTTAATATTCATGATTCTCTTGGCTTGATTCCACATTTCCACATTCTCTTGGCAAGCCTTATCTCATGGCATCAAAACCCGGGGAAGGGGTGCCGATTCCATCGAGGATTCCCTTTTGGCGTCTGATTCTCGATCAAGGTGCCGTCGATCAAAACATTGTCAATGCTACCTATGAGGGAAAGGGAACCGATGAGAATCCCTTTATTGTCACTTGGATTCCCAATGATCCGCGAGATCCTGTAGGATTCAAGATCGGTTTGAAATGGTCCATCACCTTCTTGGCCTCAATGGCCAGTCTGGCAGTCGCGATGGGCTCATCTACCTATTCGGGAGGCATGGGCGATATTATGGCCCATTTCCAATGCGGTCGTGAGGTTGCCATCTTGGGAATTTCGCTGTTTGTTTTGGGGTTTGCGCTGGGCCCCTTGCTGTGGGCACCCATCAGCGAGGCATATGGGCGTCGGTTGGTGTTGAACTTGAGTGTCATGTCCTTTACCGCAATGTCTGCTGGTTCCGCCGGTGCCCAGAATATTGAGACGCTCCTCATTTTGCGATTCTTTGCCGGTGGTCTTGGATCTGCTCCGATGGCGGTCTCGGGTGGTGTCATCTCTGACACGTTCTCTGCTATTGATCGTGGTTTGTACAGCAGTCTGTACGCGGCAACGGCATTTATTGGACCAACCATTGGACCGATTGTCGGTGGATTCCTCGGCGAGAGTGGTGGATGGCGGTGGTGTCAAGGCTTGCAGGCGGCTTTTGCAGGTGTTTTGTGGCTGTTGATGCTGGCGTTCCTTCCCGAGACATATGGACCGGTGCTCCTACAAGAACGAGCCAAGAGGCTGTCCAAGATTACTGGTCGAGTATATCGTACAAGACGGGAGCTGGAGCAAGGCCATGTCCCGACGAGTACTAAAGTGAAGCTCCTCTTATCTCGTCCCTTCATTTTGCTCTTCCGTGAACCGATTGTCTTGCTACTGAGCATCTACATTGCCATTATCTATGGAACCCTCTACCTTCTCTTTGATGCATACCCGATCGTGTTTCAAGATGTTCGTGGCTGGAGCCCCGGCATCGGTGGTCTCGCCTTCTTGGGCGTGTTGGTGGGAATCATAGGTTCGGTCGCCTACAGCGTTCCCGTCTACTACAGTTACAAGAAGAAGACCCTTCAGACTACTGGTCGCCTCCCTCCCGAAGCCCGTCTTCCGTCTACATTCGTCGGGAGTGTCGCCCTTCCAGTGGGTCTCTTTTGGTTTGCCTGGACGAACTACCCATCCATTCACTGGATGGCGTCGATTGCAGCCGGTGTACCATTTGGTTTCGGCATGGTGACGGTCTATATGCCGGTACTGAACTACCTGATGGACTCATACACCATATACGCCGCTTCAGTGCTCGCTGGAAACTGTCTCCTTCGATCCACCTTCGGCTTCGCCTTCCCTCTCTTTACCTCATATATGTACCAGAATCTTGGTATCCACTGGGCATCATCGATCCCAGCTTTCATGGCCCTGGCATGCACACCGATGCCCTTCTTCTTTTACAAGTATGGGCCGAAGATTCGAGAGAAGTGTTACTACGCTGCAGAGGCCGAGGCATATATGCAGAGCCTCACAGGCAGTGCCACGGTGCCTGGCAAGAATAATTCCATCACGTCAACGAGTGGAGGTCAGGCTCGCGACTCGGATGAGAAAACTATCCAATAAGAACATACAGGCCTTGGGTCTCAAATGTTGAAATATATAGAATTGCTTTAAGATACCATAGAAGCCATGAGATAGACTTTGATCGTTATTCATGTGATCATCACAGAGAAGATACCCAGGTTGGATATATTCTTTTTCATTTGCAGCTTTGTATGATTGAGGCAGTGCATCATCGCTGAATTGACCATCTAAGCACGCTTATTGGGTGTCAGCATGAACTTCATCGACGACGCAATTAAGTTGAGCATGGACATTGAAGATCTGCATTCAGCCGCACTCCGCATGAATTGATCAATGAACAGAGTGAACGAAACCTCGTGTCTCTATGATTATTACGGTCGGCCCCAATGCGCCCCGCTTGTCATTGATAAATTTAGAGCATTAAGGTTCTCCGGCCAGGCCTTAGCATGGGGCCTTAATCGTCAGCTTATCAAGTGCTGATAGGCCAGACGAGTCGATCAACTCCTTCACTACTATTTCTGCACCAACTGACGACGACGACTACGCAAGAGATGGAATACGCAAAAGGAAAACAATGCGTCGCTTGGACTCTACTCGGCACTTATAAAAGGCCGAATCAATCACGTCTTCATTCCATCAAAACAAATCCAAGCACTTGGCATTGCTAGTATGAAGCTTGGCGCTGAATTCCTTCTGCCTTTCCTCTTGGGGACATCGGCCCTTGCGGCTGATGCGGCCAAGAATCCGAATTTCGTGGTGATTCTCACGGATGACCAGGATCATCAGTTGAAGTCGATGGATTACCTTCCAAAGATTAAGAAGTACTTGACTGAGGAAGGAATGTACTTTAACCATCACTATGCGACTGTTGCGTTGTGTTGTCCATCGCGAGCTAGCATGTGGACGGGGAAGGCTGCGCACAACACGAGGATTACTGATCTCAAGCCTCCCCATGGTAAGTACAATAATATTCTTACTAGCATATGCAATGTATAGCTAATGGTAAACAGGTGGATATCCGAAATTCGTCAGCGAGGGTTGGAACAAGAAATGGTTACCAGCAATCCTCCATGAAGCTGGATACAACACCTACTTCACAGGGAAACTGATGAACGAGCATAATTCTGACAACTACATGGAAGGACTTGAGGATTTGGGTCTGACTGGTCATGATTTCATGATCCAGCCAGGCGCATATCAATACCTGAACACGACGATGCAGCACAATATGGAGAAACCCAAGCAGTACCCCGGCAAATACGCGACAGATCTCCTCGCAAACAAGTCCATGGCTTGGATTGATGATGCAGCCAAAAGCAAGGACTCTAAGCCTTTCTTTCTTGCCATCAACCCTGTCAACCCACACGGCAATTTCGATGAGAAGACGGGATGGGGTCCCCCAATTCCTGCACAAAGACACAAGAATAAGTTCCCCGATGCAATCGTTCCCCGGGACATGGACAGCTTCAATCCTGACAAGGTATGTATGAACTTCTATAAGAATGGCAAATTGCTAATTCAAGTGCAGCCGAGCGGTGCTAGCTGGGTACGTAAGTCGCCAAAACTCAGCGAGAAAAGGATTAAAGAAGGCGATGAAATGTATCGGCTTCGCCTCCAAGCTATGCAATCAATTGATGATCTCGTGGAAGAAACGATTAAGAAGCTGGAAGAGCACAACATGCTTGACAATACTTATATCATCTACACAAGTGACAATGGTTTCCACATTAGTCAACATCGTCTGACACCTGGAAAACGCTGTCCATACGAGGAGGACGTGAATGTACCAATGGTAATTCGTGGCCCTGGTGTGCCAAAGGGTAAGAAAGTGGACTTTGTCACCTCCCATCTTGACATTGTTCCGACCATCGTGAACTGGGCCGGTGCCAAGTCATCGATGGATTTCGATGGCAAGCAGATTCCAGCAAATGGGGATCCTGACTCTAAAGAGCCATGGGAGCATGTCCAGGTCGAACATTGGGGTCTGGCATCTGACAAGAGGAATGTGCCACATGCTGGGATAGTCAACACATACAAGGCAGCTCGGGTCATCGGGTCCAAGTATAATCTCTACTACTCGGTCTGGTGCGATGGAGATCATGAAGTATATGATATGAAAGTGAGTGTTTCCATCATCTACCGACTCCAACCCCTTCTGACGCCATCAAGTCCGATCCACACCAGATGAACAACCTGTACAACACAACGAAGCCTATCCTGGATGTCCCGATGAAGAAACTCGAGCAAAGGCTCGACGCAATGCTGCTTGTTCTCAAGTCATGCTCTGGAAAAACTTGCCATCGTCCTTGGGAAGCGCTACACCCCGATGGCAAAGTCAAGACCCTCATTCAGGCATTGAAACCAGAGTATGATGACTTTTACAAGAAGCAGAACAAAGTCAAATTTGCCGAGTGTGAAAAGTCATACATTGTCAAGAATGAGATGCCGATGAAATACCACACCTATGGCAATAGCACATCTCTGGAGGACCGGGATATAGAAGAGTGGATGCATGTGGGTTAAATGGAGATAGTCGTTCTGCATAGATCTTATCTCAATGGACCGAGAATGAGCTTTGGTTGCGAGGAATTTTTGAGACTGTCAATCTGCCATACTCGATTACAAGAAGACTTAAATATTAAATTGATTTTGAAAAAAATCTCATGTTTGCGCGTCGCATCTCATCTCAGACTAAACCGGGTCGGATTAATTTGGCCCGGTTGTTGACATCCAACATCCTTGCACTTTGACTCAATTTCGCGACTAACTTCGCAAATCCATGAGACGTCCATCAGTCATTCTAGCCAGAAAATGGCTCTTTGGGTCATCAGCAAGACCACTACCGTGCTTACACAACGCATCTTGTTCATTTAAACTACCATTCCGTCCGATGAGGCTCAACTCCACCGCGTCTCCACTCACAGACACAGACTATTATGTGTACAGTTTTCTGAGCGATGACGTGGAACGCCCTGGGAGTTATCGACCCGGCGGGTACCATCCAGTTATGATCGGCGACACCTTCAACAATAGATACCACATTGTCCATAAGCTTGGGCATGGGACTTTCTCTACTATCTGGCTTGCACATGATGAGAAGACCCGAAGATATGTTGCCGTGAAGATATGCACCGCTTCCAACTCTCAGAAGTCTCAAGAGACAGAAGTCATCCGTGATCTGTCGAATATATCTTTTGTCGAGGAACCGGGCTGGTCGATGATTCCTCATATCCATGACCAGTTTGAGTCTCGTAGTGTGAACGGTCGCCATGTTTGCTACGTGACATCACCTGCACGATGCAGTTTAGCCGATATTGCTGAGGATTCTATATTCGAACTCGAAGTCGCGCGCAGATTGGTTGCTGGCCTCATTCAAGCTGTTGCGTATATACACAGCCGCGGGTTTGTTCATGGAGGTGAGCGCTTCTGAACATGTTTCAATATCCCATGTTACGACAGGCAGCCTTGAAATCCCGCTAATGATCATGGATAGACATTCATTTTGGTAATATTCTGATCCGACTACCTTCAACCCTGGACAAGCTTTCCATCGCGCAGCTCTACCGTGAATACGGCGAGCCTCGCGTCGAGCCGATTGAACGATATGACGAGAAGCCTCTTGATCCCGGTGTACCGCCCTATGCCACGGAACCAATCTGGCTAGGCAAGCAAGCTGAGGAAATGACTCTGGTAGATGCACACATTAAGCTATGCGACTTTGGCGAAGCATTCTATCCCGCAGATCCCCATAAAATCAAACTTGGCGAGGACTGCTGCGCACCTCGTATGATGGCACCGCCCGAAGCCTACTTTGAGCCGAAGACGCCCATGTCCTTCGCATCTGATATCTGGACGTTAGCCAATTCGATCTGGTGTCTTCTGGGTCAATGGCCACTGACGTACTCCTTTTTCGCCAACACGGATGATGTCACGGCGCAGAGGATAGGGATATTGGGTCCACTACCTCCCGAGTGGTGGGCCAGATGGGAGGCACGGGGAAAATTCTTCAATGGAGAAGGGGGCTTCAAGACTGACGAATATGAGTTTTCATCACTGGATGAGAGGTTCGAAAAGCATATCCAAAAACGGCGAGAAGATGATGGTAAGCCCAAATTCTGCGAGAGGGAGAAGAAGGTCTTGCTGGCTATGCTTCGACCAATGCTTGCTTTTAGACCGGAGAATCGACCAACGGCGAGAATGGTCCTCGAGTCTGATTGGATGCAGAATTGGGGGCTGTCTGCCCATGGATTGGGAAGACAGCAAGTTGAGCCGTGGTTACCATTGACGACAGCTTTATCTGGCTCATGATTGTCATGAGCTGAGTGTATTTTTTAACTCATTGAAAGTCTCCACTTCACTCTCTCCTCCAAAATACAAGATGGCTTATATATCTTTTTCTTCCATCAATTGTCGACCCAAGATTCGATAGAACTCAATGATGATACTCAATGGAGCTTGACAAAGTCTATCCCTTTCGCCAACATACATCCACATTTGAAGCCCTGGATGACACCAGCTCCATCTCTATAGAACGCCAGCGTCCAGTCTCCGGGTGCTGGTGCATCAAGACCGCGTGGACATGTGAACGACCAGACATCATCACCGAGATATCGCATAGGACTTGCTGCGCCTTGTCCCAAATACCCAGCAAATGACCCATAGAGCATTCCAGCCTCTCCAGTGCAGTAAAATACCGAATCGATTCCAGCGCATCGGTATTTCCCTTGGAGTGCTGCTTCACGCAAATTGGGTGCTCGCTGGGTTAATCTCTGAGCCTTCAGCTTCCGGTTCTCTGCAATTCGATGGACATGTAGGATGTCTCCCTCGATGTTTGCCGCCATCGAGCGAGATTCGCCGTGCGTGGGATCTCTCAATCTGATTTTTTCAGGGCTCCCTGCATAGCTTATGAGAATTTCTCCTGCTTGCGATCCCTTGCTCACTGTAATTGCCAGCTGAGAGTCATGGTCGAGGAAGACTCCTATCCAATCCTCACTCGAAACCACGTTGCTTATTTCGGGCTTCGGTGGACTCAGAATAGCGCGTACGATATCATCGACGGCCCCCGAAGCATCGGCCTCGTGGTTGAACATTACTACCACTGACAACCGCTCCTGTGGTACGTGACGCCGATGAAGCCGGTAGCCTCTGAGGGCGCCGCCGTGCCCGATTGTATCGATACCATCAACATCCACATGGCTCAATCCATAGTGGTAAGGTGCAGAAGCACCTTCTCTGAAATGATGTGGTTGAATTGCCACATTATACCAGCTTTTTGAATCCGACGAAATCTGATCCAAGTGCTTTTCATAGGCGATCATATCGACTAGCGAAGCGACTAGTCCCGCATCGCCAGACCATTCCATGCGGTTCACAGCCTCGAAGAATCCAAGGTTTTCATTACCTTCATATCCCACACAAGGTGGAGGATGTTTGGCGGTGTTTGGACACAAAGCAGCCGTTTTCATCCCAGCGGGACCAAGAATACGTTCTGCAAGCAATGTCTCGAGTGGCTCTTGGGTGACTCGCTCGATAATCCGGGCCAGAATGTGAAAGTTGACATTGGAGTATGAGTACTCCATCCCCGGCTGAAAATGAAACGATTTGGTCTGCGCCAATGCCGGGGGACAATCTCTTTCGATTAGAAACTCATCGTCAGGTTTGGCGCCCCAGAGTGTGGTCATGGCCCAGTAATCGCGAATTCCCGACTGCATGTCACAGAGATTTTCGATTGTCAACCCGGTGTCCCGAGTCATCTCTGGCGGAAGCAACTCGGCTAGCGCCTCCATTAATTGCTTGCGGATATCTCCCTTGATGATCATTGCAGGCGTTGGCCTGCGTTGGAGATCGATCAAAAGGGCACAGACAAACTGTTTTGTGATGGAGCAAATGGGCATTTGTGTTTCGGCCGTGAGAGGAATTCGTTGTTGAATATCGGCGAATCCCCAAATACGCTGACCGACGAGTTCGCCATCTTCAAGGACTGCAATTGCACCACCGGGTCCTCGATAGCGAAGGGAAATTGTATTTAGAATGTCATGGATGGTCTTGTGATTGGGCTGTGGCATCGCTGGTTGGATGGACAGTTAGAGATTAACTGCGATCCGCTTTATGTGTAAGTAGTAGGACAAGTATGAGTATGAAGACTCGACAATTGTTTACTTTTCATCCGAGTTTGGCAGTTCATCTATCAAGTGCGGAGTCTCCGTGCCTGAAAAGGGAAAGAAAGCGGGAGTAAAAGCGGTCAATTTCGGACAGTCCTTGCTGCATTGTACATACTGTGCATAAGATCTACATTTTTTCGTATAAACATAGATTCTGGGGTTGGTACTGAGCAAGCCTTGAGCCTCCTTCCTGCAGATTCGTGGCTTCCTATGTTATCTTCAAGCCAGCGTGCAAACCAGGTACATTGGAAGCTAGAAATTTGTCCACTTACATCTGGTCCGATTTTTAATATTGACATCATTCTATGTCCCAGTATTCTAATTAGAATAATCCTCTATATCTAGACTAGCCCGATAGTATCGCCCTCTACTTCTATCCTATGATGATCTTGTAATTAAAATCCTTTGCGAAATCAATAGTTATTAAGGAAGTAGGTACTCGGTTTATCTGCAATGTGATCCCGGATGCTCCACGTGCTTACGTGCCGCTCCCCCGCCTCCCCAGATTTTTATCCCCGATGCATTCTTCAAGGCCCCGGCAATGTGCCCAACTGCTGACTTTATACGGTCGCCGACCTTTCTTTTGCTTGGTCTTACTCCTTTGTCGGCCCAAGTCTGGGAATCCTGGTTTCCAGTTGGCGATTGATGCCTCGGTCGATTGGCCCGATGCAAATCAAGGCGACGACCTTCCTCAAATCTGACTGATTTCTACCCCATCACGACCGTCCAGCCGACTCGAATGTCCCATCAACAAGGCGCCAACCTCGATACCCTTTTGGGAGGGTCTCGGTATATGTTTGACCCGGTACAATCAGAATGGCAAGCCGGCGCATCCCCCAATCCCCCAACCGACCTCAAAAGAAATCCATTCGACGATTCGATACCATCACCCTCGCGACAGTACCAATTCCACAGCAAACAGAATGCGACGGCTTCACAAGAGCGGGATGAGCTAGCCAAGGCGCGCTCGACAATTCGCAAGTCCTCCGCCACCCCAGTTCGCCGGAGAATAAGTCGCGCTTGCGATCAATGTAATCAGTTGCGCACCAAATGCGACGGACAACAACCATGCGCGCATTGTCTTGGTAACCTCTCTTGTTGCAACAAGAACGTTTATACTGAAGTACTAATACGGGGTAGAGTTCGGGCTCAATTGCGAATATGCGCGGCAACAAAAGAAGCGTGGCAAGGCTTCGAAAAAGGAACTTGCCGCAGCGGCCATTTCTCACCCAGAGAAAGAGGCGCAAGATAGTGCGTCTGGACAAGAGAGCTCTCCGGGTGGTCATCCTTCGCGCGAGACTATAGAATCATACGATCCAATTTTTGACGCTGATCGCGCAGTACCAGCCAACTCAACAAGATCGCATTTGCGCAACGCAGAAGGCCCAGTTCCAGTCAGCGGGCAGCAAATGTCTCGCCCAAAACAACTTTCTCCACAGCATTCGTTGGGATCAAATGTGAACAGAATGCCTTTGAATCATGAAAGCGTGTCAGAATCGAACAGAGCTCCTGGGCTTGTTCCCGACCTACGGTCGTTGCAGATGATGCATCATGCCAGCGGAAATCCTCGATCGCCATCTGCAATACTTCACACCCAAGACTTTGGAGCTGGCTTCCGGGATAATGCATATACATCATTGAATACACACGAGGGAAACTCGGCATCAATCAGCCAATTTCACCTCGGAGCTCCGACTGACAACCCGTCTGCTCCTTTCCTGGGATTCACCCCGCCAGCTGGCTCGCCCAGCTGGCTCCCTCTTCCGCCAGCCTCTCCTGCCAACTTTCCGTCTTTTAGCATGGCGCCATTTTCAAGTTCGTTGAGATACCCTGTTTTGCAGCCTGTTCTCCCACATATAGCTTCCATTCTCCCGCAATCTCTTGCTTGTGATCTCCTCGATGTATATTTTACCAGCTCATCTTCCTCGCATTTCTCACCTCTGTCGCCTTATGTTGTCGGATTTGTATTCCGCAAGCAGTCATTTCTCCATCCTACAAACCCACGAACATGCAGCCCAGGTCTTCTTGCTAGCATGCTATGGGTAGCAGCCCAAACAAGCGAGGCCGCATTTTTAACCTCCCCTCCGTCAGCCCGCGGCCGGGTTTGCCAGAAACTTCTTGAGTTGACGGTTGGTCTTCTTCGACCTCTCATTCATGGCCCAGCTACCGGAGAGGCCTCACCGAACTATGCAGCGAATATGGTCATAAACGGAGTGGCTCTTGGTGGCTTTGGGGTTTCGATGGATCAGTTGGGTGCTCAAAGTAGTGCTACCGGGGCTGTGGACGATGTCGCCACATACGTTCATCTCGCAACGGTTGTCTCTGCAAGCGAGTATAAAGCAGCCAGTATGCGCTGGTGGACTGCTGCATGGTCCCTTGCTCGGGAGCTGAAATTGGGTCGCGAGCTGCCGCCAAATGCCACTAGTCGCCAAGATGGTGAATTGGAAGGCGAGCCCGAGCTTGAAATCAACGGTAGCAACAGACAGGCCTCTTCGCTTCTCAACTCCATGGCAAATGGTCCCGGGAGCACTGCAGTCTGCCTCACCGAAGAAGAGCGAGAAGAGCGCCGGCGCATTTGGTGGTTGCTCTACACCATGGACCGACATCTCTCACTCTGTTATAATCGTCCACTGACACTCTTGGATAAGGAATGTGAGGGGCTATTGCAGCCGATGAATGATGACCTCTGGCAAGCTGGTGATTTCTCATCTGTCGGCTATCGGCAACCAGGGCCAGCTTTTGAATGCACTAGCCATAGCATGTTTGGCTACTTTTTGCCCCTAATGAGTATCCTCGGAGAGATCGTGGATTTGCAGCATGCACGGAATCACCCGCGCTTTGGTCTGCATTTCCGCAGCAGTGGCGAGTGGGATATTCAAGCTGCAGAGATAACCCGGCAACTAGATATCTACGCGCAGAGCCTCAAGAAGTTCGAGGCCCGGTATACTACCTCGCTGGGTCTGGGGAATGGTGACAAGGATGCCACCATAGAAGGGTCACGGATTAACCATCAAAGTCCATCTGGTGGCTCAAATGGCAGCGCAATCGGATCCCCTACCAGCGAGTCTATCGTTCATACGAGAATGGTTGTCGCATATGGTACGCACATTATGCACGTCCTTCATATATTGATCGCCGGCAAATGGGACCCGATCGATCTTCTTGACGACAATGATCTTTGGATTTCTTCCGACTCTTTTATGTCTGCCATGGGCCATGCCGTGAGTGCCGCAGAAGCCGCGTCCGATATCTTGGAATATGACCCAGATTTGAGTTTTATGCCTTTCTTCTTCGGCATCTATCTCTTGCAGGGCAGTTTCTTGCTTCTTTTGACAGCCGACAAGCTCGCAGGCGATGCCAGTCCCAGAGTGATCAGAGCTTGTGAAACGATCGTGCGGGCGCATGAGGTGTGCGTGGTGACATTGAACACCGAGTACCAGGTAGGCTTCGATCTGTGCAATTGTTCCACTCTCTCACTAATCACCCACCAGAGAACATTCCGCAAGGTGATGCGCTCGGCTCTTGCTCAAGTGCGTGGGCGGGTCCCAGAGGATTTTGGCGAGCAGCAGCAACGCAGGCGTGAAGTACTAGCTCTCTACAGATGGAGTGGAGATGGCAGCGGGCTTGCTCTATGAGAATGAAGCAATGTATTTTGCAGTTTGACAAGCTGGTCACTTCCGATATGGTCTGGCTGTTCATGATTTTCCCTACTACAGCTGTGGGATGATGAGCCTGGCAAGCAAATGCTCTATTTACTAATTTCTTGTATCTTATTTTGGTTGATACTGAGCATCTATGCTACAAAGGGCAGATCTTGGTGATATTCGACATCTATCAGGTTTCGCTGCCACTAATTTAGACTTGAAATGTATTACGCATAAGAAAGGAACCAGGAGATATTAAGAATGATCATCAAAAAGGAAACAAAAAGCTGTCTAGTGGCCGTTTTAGTTCCAGTAAGAATTTGTTCATTCCATGTGCCCGCGGAGACCATGACGTCAGCGGTCGGATAAGCCGATAACTAAGACGCGCCCATCATTCGTGCATCTCAACTTCACACTCGACACTCGCAAACTTGGGCGGATTCGAAGTCATAATTCTAGAAATGGACCGATAACACAATCATGCCAGTGTTCAACCGGAAACCGCCTCACATCTTCGGCATCCCTCGCCGTTGTTTCCCACCCAGCCTTCCGCGAGTACACAAACGCTTCCTCGGCATTCCCTCGGCATTTCTATTAGATGACTACCTGCCCAAATACCACCTCCTCACGTCCATCGATGCCGCCAAAAAGCGCGCGCGGGCCTATGCGCATCTTCGGGAATGCAATTTGTGCCCGCGACAGTGCGGGGTTAATCGGTACGAGACAACGGGCATGTGTCTGATTGGAGCGGAGACTGCCAAGGTCAATGTGATCGCGCCGCATCGCGGGGAGGAGCCATGCATTCAGGGGTTTCATGGGAGTGGATCGGTGTTCTTTTCGGGGTGCAATCTTCGATGTGTGTTTTGTCAGAACCATGTAGGTTTTGGAAGGTGACTTGGAGATTTGGCAGAGGGCTGATGAATGTGATATGGTTAGGATATTGCTCACCAGCGTAATGGGTTTGATTTAACTCCTGAAGAACTGGCCGAGTGGTATGTCAAGCTTCAGCAGATTGGCAATGTGCATAATATCAATCTCGTCACGCCCGAGCATGTTGTGCCGCAGGTTGCGTTGTCGATTCTTGCGGCCCGGGAAATGGGTCTTCGAGTTCCCATCATCTATAACTCGTCGTCCTTTGACTCTTTGGAGTCATTGGAGTTACTCGATGGTCTTGTCGATATCTATCTACCGGATTTTAAGGTCTGGCGAAGTAGCACGTCTAAACGCCTTCTCAAAGCAGATGACTACACCTCGACAGCGATGGAAAGTATCAAAGAGATGCATCGCCAGGTTGGCGACTTATCCTTTACGTCTGATGGAATCGCTAAAAAGGGCGTGCTACTACGACACCTTGTGATGCCGGGGAAAGAAGACGAAGGACGAGAGATTATGCGCTGGCTCGCGGAGAACGTCTCTCGTGATCTATATGTCCATATCATGGAGCAGTATCACCCAGATGCACACGTTGGGAAGAAACGACGAGTTACAAGACGAGTGCGAATGGGCGAGGGCGAAGAAACGGCCAAAGAAGAGGTTCGATATGCTGAGATCAATCGTGCGGTACGCGATGATGAGCTTGGTTCTGTTCGCGACGCGGCCGTGAACGCGGGCTTATGGCGTTTCTGTGAGGTCAATGAGAATAGCGAGTTTCATCTCTGATTATTGTCATCTTGGATACATTTGGATAGATAGTTGCATGTCTATAATAGGATCAACAAATTCTATGTATTCACATGATCTATATGTTTCGATCAATTTTCTTCTAGAAAATAAAAATTAACGTACCAGTAAGAGTGCGACTAAAACCAACAAACTACCGAACAGAGTACTCCGCGAGTAAAAATAGGTGATTAGTAGACTATTAGTAAAATGATCCTGGATTGCCCGCCTATTTTAGGATAGCTCTAGTTCATCGAGCTAGAACCAATCAATTTTGCATTTCGCAGCGCTAGTGCAATCATCCCTGTTCATCACCAGATCTGATCGGCCCCACTTCAGCTTCCACTTCATCCTCCGATCACACCAACCAACTCCAACTCTTTGCCTTCCCAACCATGAAACCCTGGATCGGCATCCCCGCCGTCGCGGGCCTAGTCTATCGTGCTTGGACTCGGAAGTCGCTCACTCCACTTGGACTGGTGGTCGCAGCATTGACGGCATCTGCGCATGCCATACACCCATGGTCGACGCCGTTTCTCCTTTTGGGGGTGTTCTATGCCGGCGGGACCAAGGCAACAAAGGTATCGTGGACGACACTACTACTCCGTAGATCGGAGATACTTTCGGCTCGGAATCGCCGAAGCTAATGTGATTCCTCCGATAGGTGAAACATAATGTCAAGGCGCGTTTGACACTATCTGCGACCGGGGCAAAGGGGGGCGAGGGCCCACGCAACCACATCCAAGTTCTGGCAAATGCCGGTGTCGCGACGGTGTTGAGTCTAGCCCATACGATTCTTCTGGCCAGGAATCCATCAGACTCGTGTTTGTCGATTAATCATGGTACAGCGGCGGATTGTTTAATGGTGGGAATCGTGGCGTAGGACTTCCCACGGCCTGAGTTGTGGACATTCATACTGATTTTAGCTTTTTTTTTTCCGAGCAGAAATTATGTGGCTGTTGCCGCGGATACATTCTCTTCCGAACTAGGCATTCTTTCCAAGTCGAAACCGCGGCTGATCACATCTCTCACTTTGCGTGAGGTACCACCAGGTACTAATGGTGGTGTGACGGCTACAGGATTGGCGGCAGGCCTACTGGGGTCATTTCTTCTTGCATTGACATCTGCTCTATTCCTTCCATTCTGCTCAGCTCGTTCCGGTTTGAAAGACCGTGTGTTGTGGACCATTGCCTTTTCGCTCTGGGGTGTTCTCGGAAGTATCTTGGATAGTGTTTTGGGTGGTCTCTTGCAGGCAAGCGTAGTAGACAAACGCAGTGGCAAAGTGGTCGAGGGCAGTGGCGGCCGAAAGGTAAAGGATTCTTCCGTGCCAGTGATCTGTTTACATGGCTGACATGGTTCATGCAGGTTCTCGTCCATCCCGGCTCAACCAAGCCGGCTGGCACTTCGGGTCACACTCTGCAGCCGGGCGATTCTACAGGAAGTGTCCACTTGCGCAGTACGGAATCGGTGGTCAATGCTGCGACTTTGCGAGGAAGTCGGGCGACCGGCACCTCCGTGGGAAGTCAAAGCGGACCTAGCCACGAGGAAGGTCATGAGAGCCGGCGAGTGGAGACGGGGCACGACTGGCTCGACAATAATGGAGTCAACGCGCTCATGGCTGTTAGCATGAGTTTGGGGGCGATGGGAATTGCCCGGTGGATGTGGGGAATAGATGTTCGAGAAGTATGATGGAAGCTGAATTGATGAAACAACACCCGTGACTTCGAATCACAATCGCCGAAACTTCTATTTATTTTATTATACTTTCGAGATCAGCACACAGCGCGGCAAATACGAAAAAGCTTGCCATTTCTTGACTATTGCTTGACTTTGCTTGTCTTTGCTTGGTTTTTGCTTGGTTTTCGCCTTTGGTTCCAATTGCGCCTCTTGCTGGACGCACGTGGGTCAATCTCGGAAGGTGCCAAGTTCTGGTTCGATCCACTTCAACTCCATACGCTGATGTTTTGACCTTTGCAGCCCGCATCAACTGCGCATCACTCTCATTTCCTTGGTTCGCCAAGGGGTGCCAAGCTCGCCGTTGATGCTTCGCCCGCCACCAAACCCGGGTTGTTCTGCCCCATACATGGCCACCAAACCCAGCGGAGATTTGTTGCTTCCACTCATGAATGCTCTCCTCACCACGTGTGGCCTCATGGTTCCCGAAATGAGTCGGAGGATCCAAGGCGTTGCTCGTGCTCTGACAGGGGACCGAGTGCACAGGTCCATGTAATTTGCACGCGGGCTGGACTCTGTATATAAATGCTGCCAGTCTCAGCTGAAACTTGTTTCTGATTCTGTCCATCCCGCTGATCGAGTGATCGAGTGATCGAGTGACTTTTGGCGCCAAGATGTATCTTCATCAGTATGATTATATCTTTGGCATTGGCACGGTGTTTGCCATGCTGGATGCCTACAACAACGGTGCCAGTAAGTCCTTGTTTGATCCCTCGGTCCCGATAACGTTTCTAATTCATATGCAGACGATGTCGCCAACTCCTGGGCCACCAGTGTCTCCTCGAGATCCGTTTCCTACCGATGGGCCATGGTCCTAGGTACTATCTTTGAGTTCCTGGGTGCCGTGACCGTCGGCTCTCGTACCGCGGACACGATCAAGAACGGTATCATCCCCAGCTCGGTCTTCGAGGGTAATGCCGGTGTCCAGATGTTGGCTTTCACTTGTGCCTTGGCTGCCGCCTCCTCCTGGGTGATGTGGTGTACCCGTCACTCTGCTCATGTCTCGTCGACTTACTCTTTGATCTCGGCCGTGGCAGGTGTCGGTGTCGCCACCGCTGGTGCATCCAAGGTCCAGTGGGGATGGAATGATGGCAAGGGTCTTGGTGCTATTTTTGCTGGCCTGGGCATGGCGCCGGCCATCTCAGGCTGCTTCGGCGCCATCATCTTTACCATCATCAAGTTGGTTGTGCACATGCGTCGCAACCCGGTGCCATGGGCCGTCTACACCTCTCCACTTTGGTTCTTGGTGGCTGCTACCATCTGTACCCTGTCCGTTGTCTACAAGGGCTCTCCCAACTTGGGTCTGAAAGATAAGCCAGCCTGGTACATTGCCGCTGTTACTCTCGGCTGCGGTTTTGGAGTTTGCCTCCTCTCTGCCCTTTTCTTCCTCCCCTTCGTGCACGCCCGCGTCATCAAGAAGGATCACTCGGTCAAGTGGTGGATGTTCATCTACGGTCCCTTGCTCTTGACACGTCCTGCTCCGGCCGTGTCGGAGACCGCCAAGGTTCCCAACTATGCTGTCGTCCAAAACGACTCCGAGGATGATGATTCCACTCACTCCCAAGGTGCTGAGGGCTCTATCAACAAGGATCCTCATGCTACTACCACCCCCGTTGATGACAAGGAGAGGAACCTTGTCGCCGCTGAGACCCAACAGTTGACCTACAGGGAGCTCATGGCTCTGTCGGAGCAGAAGCACCATGCTAAGCTTCTGAAGAACCGCGGTCCGATTGGTTGGGCCATGCGCTTCCTGCGTGACAACCCCATGGGCGCCGGTGAAATCTATGAGCCCCGTAACATGTGGACTCTTCTCAAGCGTATCCCTGCCATGGTTGTCTGCGGTCTGCTCTATGGTTTCCACTACGACATTCACACCGCTCAGAGTGGTACCGAAGGTACTCCCGAAGGCGAGCGGATGAAGCGAGTATACGCCGCAGCTACGAAGTACCCGAACGAAGTCGAACACACCTATGCCTTCGTCCAGGTTATCACCGCCTGTACTGCGTCGTTTGCCCACGGTGCCAATGATATCGGTAATTCCGTCGGTCCCTGGGCCGCCATCTACTCCGCCTGGTCGACCGGCAAAGCGTCTTCCTCCGAGAACCCCGTTCCCGTCTGGCAGCTTGCCGTCCTGGCCATCTGTATTTCGATTGGTCTGGCTACCTACGGTTACAACATCATGAAGGGTATGTTCACCTCGCACATTATTATTTATCTCAATACTAATCCGCATCTATAGTCATGGGCAACAAGATCACCTACCACTCCCCGAGCCGTGGCTCCTCCATGGAGCTGGGTGCCGCCATCACCGTCATGGTCTTCTCGCAATATTCCCTCCCCGTCTCCACCTCCATGTGCATCACTGGTGCGACCGTCGGTGTCGGACTTTGCAACGGTACCCTCCGTGCCGTCAATTTCCAGCGTATCGCCCTTTTGCTGACTGCCTGGATTATGACAATCCCCATTGCTGGAACCATTGGTGGATGTCTCATGGGTCTGTTTATTAATGCGCCGCATTTTCTTTAGGTGGTGACTTGATGATGTGAACGTTTACAGTATTGGTTCCACGGAGGTTTCCTTAATGTCTGGCTTTTTGCAAATATGATCAAAAATCTATTCTTTCCTTGATTTTCTCTAGAGGTAAATGGTCTACCTCGTGCCTGGGTCTTAGGTTTAAGAACAATCACATAGTATATCTTCCACGTCTTGTTATTTGGGGGGAAAAAAACTTCCCTGTCATTTTATTAATTACCTGGAAGCTTGGAAGAACCTTTGACTTCTCTTCAATTTCTCAAGTCTTGTTAACTATGTCATTCTTGAGCGGCGATGTATAGTTCATCGGAATATCATTATTCCGGCCCGAGACTCATCACATGTTTTGTACCGCACTCTAAGTTTCCTACCGCTCTCCCGCCATTGGTACACATCACGTGAATAACCAATTATCTCAGAGAAAATTTCCGCTCGCATCTCTTCCAGCCCAACTCACTACCCTCCGATTTATTCTCGGCCGTGAACCTTTTACCCAGGTGAGCCTTTTTCAAACAATGGATTCTGAAGGTGCAGGTAAGCTAGTCTACTTCCCGATCACCATCTCCGTCCACTGACCATCTGCTCAGCCTGGCCGATGGCCGATGAGGCTCTGACGCAGGAGCTTCTTGACATCCTGCAGCAAGGTACTCACTCGCGACAAGTGAAGAAGGGTGCCAACGAAGGTTAGTCGGGCTCAGTTCTTCCCTCTGTGGTTTTGGCTAATTTTTTGTAGCTACGAAAGCTGTCAACCGCGGTGTGTCCGAGATGGTCATTATGGCCGGCGATACCACCCCCCTCGCTATCGTGATGCACCTGCCCCTCCTCTGCGAAGACAAGAACGTCCCTTATGTTTTTGTTCCGAGTAAGACCGCGCTCGGACGAGCATGTGGCGTGAGCCGGCCCATCATCGCTGCCAGCATCAACTCCAACGACGCTAGTGATCTGGCTTCCCAGATTCAGCAGCTCAAGACCAAGGTTGAGAGACTTGCTATCTAAGACCATGTCTCTGCTATTCGATAATTTCTCGCTTCAAAGGCTCTTTTCCTTGGGGTGCTGAAGTCTTCGAAATTCGGGGTGCGAGAACTTAGCTATTGATACCTTGGTCTACTCTAGTGTCGCAGAATACATGGATTATGCACCATATGCTAGTCTTCTAGTATTTTTCCCCGGTCTTTATACTAACATGCAATGCTTTGCTTGTCTAGTTGCGTAATTAAGAATCCAAACGCCATGCTACCGAGTACTGTGAGAACACTTTACTTCCTGTCGCAAATTAAAGCATAGTATAATATGACTAGCCCAATGCAGCAAAATAAACACATCCAATAAACATTGTGGGCCAATTTGGTGCCCAACTCTTGTCTTCAACTAGTCATCATCAAATATCAAAAACTTACTGCAGCGCTCCTGGACAAACCACCAGGACACTTGCTTGGGAAAATACCTTTCGGGTTCACCTTCCTAGTCAATGGTAGCAAAAGGTCTTAAAAAGTTTACTTGGGAAGTGCTATCCCTCGAGTCCGATTTTTTGTCTTTGCAAAATTGCCTTTCCTGTGAGTTGTCTACTACGTCTGAGCGTGGTTGATTCAAAAAAACGCCCAAAACCTAAAAATTCAATTCATCAAGCTGTGATAACCCGAAGAATGATCCCAGAGACATTTTTGAAAGCTTCGCTACAATGGGACTGGACAGCTGAGGTTCGTATTAAATGCTGATCCTGTCTGTTTCAATTAAGCCGACATGGCCAAGGAAATATTTGCTAATGATAAACAGCTTTCAGCGTGGCAGTGTCATCACTCTTCTTGGCAATTGTTATTGTTCAAGAAGCTCATTTGTTGCATGGATTCTACGTATGTCTAGATCATCCATGTCCTTCGTATTTTGATGATCTCCCCCACACAACGGAGTGACAGCGAGACTACGATTCGTTGTGTGCTAGGATCATAGATCGTATTCACATTCCCCGCACACGGCATTCGTGAGGCTGATGAGGCTCAAGGGTAGGTGGCATCGACAACGGGGCAATGCATTCGAGGGACGTGATGGAGCACGGGTCCAGGATTTGGGTATAAAAGGCGACATGAACCAAGCCGTGTCTACAATTCTTCTTCTATCAGCTACCAAGTCATTTAACTACATTTTAAGTTTTTCAAACTACCAACACCATGAAGCTCCTTTCCGTTGTTTCTCTTGCCGCCATGGCTACCTTTGCCGGCGCCACCAGAGTTCAAATGTGCAAGGCACTCAACAAAGCCGACTGCATTCCTGTCGATGTCAACTTTGTCCAGTGTGTCAATCTTGCTTCCGAAGGTATGGAAAGCGCTACTCGAAATTTGCACCTTTCTAGGTTCCTAATATGTTCATTTTACCCGTCTAGATGGCCGTCCCTACATCTCCGGACACACCGAGGGAGGTTCCTGTGATATCTACCGGGACCCTGGATGTACCGGTCTCGCAAACACTGTTGATCAACAGGGATGGGACAGGTTCCCATTCCCAGTTGGCTCTATTGACTGTTAAATGCTTCTGATGATACAAAGTATGAGGCTCTTCCATGGAATAACCTCATGATTTTGTGGCCTGTGATTGTTTTGACTGGTTTCATTGGAACGAGTGTTTCTAGTCACTCATTAGTGTTTGACGCAAATTCTCGATATAGTCAATCTTTGATTGTCTTTCATTATATCATTTCTCTTCGAGCTTTTCGTATTGTAGTTGTAGTATCTCATGCTTCATGATAGCCAATTGTCATGCTACCAGTGACAACTGGGAGTCAAGAGGCCATGAGGCTATATGCGGCTGCGAGAAGTGAGAGTGAGTCTCAGCTCTGAAATTGACAGTAAGGGCACCGTGTATATGCAGGGATCTACCACATTCTACCAATGAAAAGATAGTATGAAGGAACGGGAACAGGGCCCAAACACCTGGATCTTCTTCACTCGGAAGATCATTGAGACAATTCAGATTAGAATTATACCAGTCTTCTACCGACCCATCAGCAGCTAGCAAATTTAACTCCCATCCAAAATATTCATATTCAATGTCACATTGAACAAGACTGCCATCCCGTCAAAGTTCGTGTTGAGCAAGGATCATAGTCTGCATGCCTAGAAATGATCGACATGTGAATACGAACACCTGAAGGCATCAGGAATCAAGGATTCAGCTTGTATCATAGGTATTATTTTTCTCATAGCATTACTGAGTATTATGTGTTGGTCATCGCGTTTTCAATCCACCTTACACTTCATACTACGTCTCTGACCACCCAGGCCATTAAAGTTTGATAGTTGATACTAGTTAATACATACTAGCAACAGCGCATCAGGCAGCGGTGTCACTTCCAGCCTCGTGTCCATGCAATGCTTCTTGGTCGGGGACTTGACCTTCTTTGAGCCTCAACCACTAACGTGGAATAATAGTCTTACACCTGCTCGAGGTCCTCTAGCGCACCCTCTGCTTTTTGAAATGCTTCGCTATGTGTGCCTCGGTGGAATTTTGAAACCAACTCTATACCAGGAAAACGCTCTTTTCTATTAGGTATGTTGATGAATGAAATGTTTTTTGTCGGGTTTGACCTAGCTATGGGTGAACCGCCGCCAATGTTCGATTCCATCAAGCAATCTCTATATCGCCAAAGGTTTAAGAATTGTCATTGCTCCAGAAACTCGGGATGGTAGTCTTGGAGTATCATATCATGCAGCTCCTATTATATGACAGGCCATGTGCCTGCCTGAGGCGCCTCTGCATGGTGATGTTCTTACAATGTCAACCATCTCCCCTGCTTCAATTCATCCAATCCATCCCATCCAATTTGCAATCTGACCTCGCCACATACCCCCTCAACCATATGTCATCTCTCTCTGAACTTCAATCATTTTTGATCCATTTTCTTGCACTGCCATCTGTCACCACGGTAGTAAATCACGATGATCTCACTGCATCTGTGGCCCTTTTGGTAGTCATTCGTTGGACTCAGGAGAAAGTTGGACCTCCCTTTCGTCTTCGGGTATAGCATTATCCACTCTGATCTCGCGCTACGACAATTCTTCGTTGACGATGAAATGAATATACGACTCGGTGATTTCAACGCTTCCCAATACTTGGATCATCCTGCTCTTGGCTATGAGAAAGCAACACACTGGTTACCACGGGAATATGAGCAACCGAACACCGTCGCTTCTGATCTCGCTATTCTGTACTATCAAAGTGAATGGCGGAAAAAGAAACAACTGCCATGCACATATATGGATGCAAGATGCTTAGAGCTACCCCATACTTTGAAGCAGTGCTAAGTCATAAGTGACACAACCTGATCTAAGAGATCAATACGGTTAGTGGAGTCATGTTGTGGTCGTTTTGAAGCTGAGCTTGCACCGGGGTCTTTGTATTGTGATAATCATCAGGGGCTGATAGATGGCACAAGGAGTAAAAACTCGCTATTGCGGGAGTTCGTCTAAGATGGGAATTGTATTACCTATCATTGCATGCTTGTGACATGGATGCTCATAGCTTAAAAGTGAGATACAGCATCTAACTATTGAGATGTTTGTTTATACTTAGCAGTTCCACCAATGATGTTTAGACCGCAACCCACATGTTCTCGGCGACGAAATCAAGACTGAATCTTCAAGATCATACCGAGAGAATGTCAATCATTTTCGAGTCGATATGCATAGGTTCTCAGCCTATTGGTTACCCCGCATAAATGTGGCTCCAACGGGAGCGATTGAATGAAGATGGGACCATTCTAGCAGTGAATTTCTAGATTTAGACCAAGAATTTTCTATTGAGCTCTTCACACTGGTATCCTTACGACCGGTCGCGACATCTTTATTGTTGATAATCTAAGAAGATTTGCTTCACGAGCCATAGAAACCTATTCGATGTTTGCTTTATCATCCTACATCTTACTATGTACTCGGAGCTCCACCTGGTTACTGTCTTGGTAGTACCAATAAAATATCACCACTAAAACTTCATATTCCCAAATATTACTCGTCAAGATATGAATATAGTACCACAAGTTAGCTCTGGGTGAATAATTGCTTCTGTATGCAAGAACATCAGCTTTTTCGGTCAATAATGAGGCTGATCTCCTACCTAGAGGACCACTGCCAATTGGCCCAATCCATGACACCAATAGAAGCGAGTTTTATTTTTTTATTTTTCTTACTTTTATTTTCTTTTCTCTGGCAGAGAAGCAATATCACCAAGGTATAAAGAGATCACTCTTCACCCTCTTGATCCCAGTTCTTCAGATCCCAACTCTTCACATCCTAATTCTTCACATCCATCCTATTCTACATCCTAATTCAAAATGCAGTTCAAGCTCTCCGTCTTCAGCGCCATTTTGGCAGCTTCGAGCTCAGCTTTTGCAGCTCCCACAGACCTGGTCGATGGACAGGAAGTCATCAAGGCTATCGGGTCTCTTACGACTGCCTCTGGAAAGTTGGATGCCACGATTGGGTCTACCAGTGATGCCGCATCGATTGGACGGGTGAGCAAAGTTTTGAGATTAAAGAAGAACCACATACACTAAGCTTGGATCAGATCATCCTCCTTGGAATGCAGGACTTGGTCACTGACAAGGCCGATGATAATGCCAAATTCGGATTTGCCGGAGATCAAGATGTTAAAATCAGCGGCTCGTCCGATGACGAGCAACAGTCTCTCTGCCAGGCAATGATCACCGTGAGTCTTCCTTTCAATCTGACCTTCTATATGAGCGGCATCAATGGCTAACCAAGAGTAGTATGTCCACGTTGATCAGAATTTGACCCAAACAATCATCGGCCAAAGTGAAACTGTCTCTTCTGACTCCATCACTAAGCCAATCGCTGCTGTTCTGCGCACTGACCAGGGTCTCACTGGTGTATGTTTTGCCCTATGACATGTTGAGGATTGCTTGCTATTTCCGAGAAGAGTTATCACTGATCAATTATTGCAGACTCTCTTCAATGGCCTCTTGGAATATATTCCTGCCTGTGTAGATGACATCAGCTCTATGGCTGAGTCAGTTCAGGGCGCCAAAGGCCAGGCCGCCCAGGCTTACTCTTCTGCTTGATTTTTCAAAGAGTAGCGCCTTTAATACGCAAGAATCTGGCGTGGTCTCGGTCAAGAATGGTCTTCAAGATGTACACGTTTCTAGTCAGAATCATGAGTAATATCTAGGGGTATATACCTTGCACTGTTTGTTGTAATCAACACAGCGAAACTATGTATACTGGATAAATCTCCAAGGATAAGTAGTGGTAGCTTCATACTTTTTTGTACATGAATACTTTTGCTCACCTGGGCATCGGGTTGATAAAAGAACCGTTCATGTGCCAATTATTAAAGATAATAAATGGGATTTTCACATCAACTATGAAGAGATGATCCTAGGGTTAATTGTAGTGGAAAGATGACAATTTAAACACCAATAGCTCTCTAATTCTTCAAACATAATTGTGGAACAACTATATTCAACATATATCAATCCATCCACACACCCTGTCGCCTCACACGATCTCAAATCAAAACCCCCACACACGTTGATGCGGACCCTTGGATCCCTAAAATCCAGCAGTAAGCCACGGCTAAACAGTGCACTCCTTGATCCATTGAATCTCATTGTGGGGACTAGCGTAAGGCTCCCCCTCCTGCAAAGTAATGTAACCAGCAGTTGCAAGATTGCCTTTGTCGTCAAGATCCCGGATGTCATAGCAGAAGACTCCTTGGTTGGCAAAAATCGATCGGTCGGATTGCTCCACGATGTGACGCGGGAAATTGGAATCGTGGGCTAATTGTCATCATTTGAGATTAGTGCACTTGACAGATGAAGAATGTACAGTAGGAGCATACCTAGATCGCGCTCATCATCGAAATTGTTGTTTTTAAATCTATATTCACCAAAAAGCCTATGCTGGCGGTCTTTTGGATGATTCTTGTCAGCGGCGTCAGCGACTTGGTCGAGGTCGGGATCGCCTCTTTCCTGCAGAGTAGAGGAGTTATGACGAGGGCTGGCAGAGATAGTATGGATGAGATCGCCGGCAGTATCTTTCATGTGGGAGTAGTGGACTTGATGGCAGCCTGGACCAAAGCAGTCGCTATGAGCGACAAGCAGAGGAGTACCTTGATACGCGTCGTGGAGTTGCTTCAGCGTCGACAGTCCCTTTTGGTATGGATAGTAGTGGATAAGCTGGGAAGGCAGACGCGGATCGGCGCCGGCTTCATCACGGGTGAAAAGACCACGCAGGGTGGTGAGAACAGCAAAGACCATGGTAGTAATGACCGACATTGCCTGATTTCTTTAGTAAGTGTCAATGGTGCGAGTTGAGACGGACATACACAAATGGCCGCCTTGGTTGGGGGATGAATATCTGCTATACAGCCAGTAGCCGTAATAGCCCCTAGCGTAAGCAAGCCCCTAGTAACGAGTTCGACATTGACTCGTTTGATCAGATCGGGCTGACTGAAATGCTCAGCAACTCCGGTTCCGGTTGGGGCTCTGATGGCCAGAGAGGAGGTCTCATCCACGACGGGAAAGGCTTGGGTCAAACCAATGATTGCAAAACCAAAGACCCCAGAAAGCAGACAAGCAGTATAAACTTGACGAGAAAGCATGGTGTTGGCTCCTCGGGATACAGCGAATGAGTATATAGAACAAGGAAGGCTAAGGTGCCCGAAAGAAAGGTCTGAAGGGAAAGTAAAGAAGTAAGATCAGGTCTTGCAGAATGATTTGTATCCTTCATGATTGCGAGATGTAGTCGAAGTGTCGCTTTTTATATCTGCCAAAGACTCGTCGGAAATTTGCGTGAGACCAACCAACAGAAGAACTCTAAGGGTATGATGGCCCTCGCATCGTGGAACATGTTCTGAGAGTAGAAGGATGATCCATTCAGGAAGTCGAGGCCGTACCGAGTATAGTGTGCCCGACAGGTGTGAGATCTCCTACCAATGGGTTGGCTGTAACGCTAAATGTCTCGATCAGCAGATGTGGCTCTGGATCTTCCACCCAACTCGCAATGATGCATGCTGATCTGTTGGGTTGTGGACCTATGAAAGAAATTATCTCGCGTGACTCAGTAGAGTATGCAACCTGTTGATAAATCCCCAACAGCTCAAAATGGCAGCCGAGAGACATGCGGCGATGGTAACTCTTGTAGAAATGGTAGAAGGAAAATGATGCACGACGGGAGGAACTCGATCGGTTTCTAGTACTGCAGTCGTGCCTCAGGCACTCGATTGAGCAGGGCGTTCACAGGATCTGGTTGCACGGTTGGACCAACAGGTCCGCATTTAGTCAACTAATATTCCGTGAAGATCGATCATCAGATGCTAAGAATCCTTCAGCAGCGATACTCGTTACTTTATTGCGGGTTCCAATGGCTAAATCAGCGCCCCAGTTGGAAGCGCTCCTTATCAGATTTTGAAAGGAAGTATATTCCTCAGCCTTTTTAACCATATCAAAGGAATGTTACATTTGGCATCTTGCGTAGCACCCAAGGAGCACAATTACTCGTACGGAGGTGTTCATTTCCGCCATTTTCTGACAAAAATCGGACCCTAAACATTAGGTCCAACTATACGAAGTTGACAGAGATATACTTGAGCATAAATGAGTGTTAGATAGAAAAGAAACAGAATGAATACAGTCAACGTTCTTGTGGTTGCAGTAGAAAGAATACTCACTCACAGAACCTTGGTGGATAACCACATTGGATTTAAGCCCAACTCACGACACGCATAAACATAAACTAAGTAGGTATTCCGACGTTAGACGAAATGATACAATTCATGTTTTTCCCAAGGACAAACCATGCAAAATGGTCAGCGCAAGGAACCTTCCAAAAGCAGTAAACCCTACGAGCGATGTGGAACCTTCGATGAAGTGAAGCTGGAATGTAAACCAGCTCCACTTGAACCGATTGCCCGGATCAAATGTCCTTGATTGACCGCCGCAAGTGCGCTGACATACCTCCATGGCCTTGCATCATGGCTTTGGTTTCCACATACCAGCGCGGTACTTGCTGTGTAGGGACATGGGGGTTCTTGAAGAGCTCTTGTTTTTCCGGCTGTTCTGATTCGTCAATGTGAATTTATAAGTTATTATTATCTACACCGATCATCTAGGAATCGGCTGAAAGATTTGAGTAGCAAAGAATGCCTCGATCTTCAATTTGTTGATGTCGCGTGTTTATCACCAGTCGCGATCTGGGATTTCTCCCGCTAAAGACGCCACTCTACCAGTCATCCAATTAGTAACCCTCGGCCTTTCACCTTTCAATCAGCTAGAAATTTAGACTTTATTTTTGAATTCCTTGAGAATGCGTACCTGCGTCAAGATTGTGTGTCGGAGACAACCGGAATCATCTTTGTGAGGTGTTCTTTATCGCGACATTGCTCCGACGCAAGGGAGATGCAAGAGAAAAATACGCGAATATTTCGAGCCCTCATCAACTGCAAGGAATCATTAACTTTGCCTTTTGTGAAATCATTCAACCATGGAAGACCCGATATTCAATGTGAGTTGTCCTAGTCTTCGAAAGAAATAAACTTGAGTTTCGACCTTCTTTCAAGGAACTTGGTCGTTTAGGCCGACAGAAACAGTGATTTACGTCATCCGAAAAAAGAATTAGCGTTCGCGATATCGGAACTATTGTTGGAGATGCGCTTGCGTATGTGTGGCACGTAGTTTGTTGAACATGATCGATCGTCAACGAGGTCGACTACTCATGATCGAGTGTAAAATGAACATGGCGTGCCAATAGAACTTCCAAGCGAGAAGAGTCAATCCCAGAATAGATTTCGGTAAATTCATGCCCCCATAGGCTACCTCTGCATAACGAATAAAGGTACACCCAAACTCGCGGTATGGTATGTCCTTCTGTCTAATAACGGATCTAGCAAACGGTGCGTGTCTCGATGTCATCACGACCGCAAGACTTCGCACTAGTGTCAAGCCTTGAAAATGACATGAGTAGCCCCTTTGACCAGAAAGGGCTAAGAATGAGATACACAGTGTTTATAGGACACGAGGGTGCGACTGGCAGTCTCCCTTTTGCCCTTTCGGGAGACTTCTCTCCACTTTCTCCACTGATGCTCAAGTGCCGCATATGCACGGGTTTCCTAATGCATTGTCACCCCTGCAGCCTGCAAGTCAAAGAGACCTTACCGTCTGGCCAGTGAAAATGAATTGACGCGTATCTTTCCGTGGGGTGGTGAGCTAAGACTCGAAGGAAATTTGGCGTAATCGGATTCAACCGCGTCAACAGGCATCCATGTGCCTACACGCTGACGAGCATCATGTAGGCAACATCCCAGAAACCCGGCAAACTGGGTGCTTGCTCCCTTTCAGTAGTTGATCCTCGATAATCGAAGATCGACGATGAGAAATCCGCCAGCAAGTGCCCCCAGGAGAGACGATGGACAGATTGGAATGTGTCACAAATTGAACAAAGGGATTGCGTGGGCGATATCTGCCGAACCTGTCACTGTGGTGGTCCTTTCTCATGCCAAAGGAGCAGCCGGCTGTCGCCTAGTTCAACCTGCATAGTGGGTCGCCCTATCCTTGACAAACCATGCTTAGTATGGATGTGCATACTGCATGCACTGCCTAGGACTTGCCTGACACGCCAACTTTCTATATGTACCCCGGTCTGGCCACTTTTTCTTTCTTCGACCAGCGCTTCAATGGAATAGCGCCTGCAGATTTTGTCGACTTATCTTTATGTTCTTGTTGAGCGTCGTTTGTCGCTAGTCTCTCCTTTTGCATCTTGTCCTTCATTGTTTAGCATTTGATTTTTTCCGCCGAGCGTTTTGATTCCTATCATTTATTGAACGCCACAGCACACATTCGACTGTGCTTTCCAAGCCGCTCACGGCAGTTGTCTCCAATCCTATACATCATTGCGGACCATTCGACCACCCAGAATGGAGTGCTTTCGGCAAATCTTCCGGTGCATCAAGGCTCCTTTCACTCGCAAACAAAGAGGGCTGGAAATCGTAAGTTCACGGTGCCAATCCCCCAGCATGAGAACTACTATTGACGGGAGGATTTCTAGGGCCACCCAACCGACTTCCGGAGAGAAGAGCTGCCTGCCTGCTTCTCCGATGCCGAGTCAGTCTTATCGCCTAGCCAGACCACAACCGAACGACCAACTCTGACAAAACAGCCACAGCACGATGAAGTCTCAGGACAGTCACGGACCGACAGTGGAGAAAGACGGGACGATGATCGAGATGGTCACCCTCTAGCTATTCTCGAAAAGGAAGTCGATTCATCTTCGGGTCATGAACATCGAGTTTTGCCGCGCCTACGGGATCGTATGAACGTATCTCGTTGGTTCCGTTCGAGCCCACACGCTTCCGATGGAAAATAAGCCGTGATCGCAAACGCAAGATTGAACGCAGGTGGAGACAATTACTCTGGTTGGGGATATAATAGGGTGAAGTGATAATTTCATCACATCAAAAAAGTTGGGACGTCGTTATATCGGGAATTATTGGACTCAAAATTGTTCTTTGAAGGGGCGGCCTTGGGTGTTTCGTCTGCTGAGGGAGGCTCAATATTTTGGTCAGAAATAGTAGACTGTGGTGGCTCTGGTAGCTCATCAAGATCATCAAATAATGATTGAACTCTAGACTTGAGCCCTTTTGTATGCTGATGACATTGTCGCGCCGACTTTGAAATTGCTTTCGGCGTGGATAACCCTTTTTCAGCCTTTTTGAGCTCAGTCTTAGGGGTTTCGATCCGAGTGGTGGTTTCCTCGCGCCTGAGAGGTAGCACAGTAGTTGAGTCATCTCGTCCGTCCAGGTCGTCATCCTCTGATGCTGTTTCATCAACGGTAAATACTTGCGCATCTGCCGCTCTGGAAGGAACAGCCGATTGCGATCCAGATTGTGCGAATCCCGCCGCAGCCCTGGTCGAGGACTTCAGCTTGTGCACACCCACCAAGCGACGAGCCTTTCTAGGACTAGTTATAAACCCTTGAAGATGGGTTCCAGCCCAAGTATCTTCATCATTTTCGTCATCCTCATTCTCTTTGTCCTGCTGTCCCGTAATCTGCTCCAGTCCAGCTCTCTGACGCGCCGCTAGGGCATTTGCGTCCTTTTGGCGCTGAAGATCTTTTGACATCACCGTCCTGCCATCCGTGGGCCGCTCGATTTCGCGTATGGCTTCGGCACTCTGCGCTTTAGCTTCTTTCTTCCGCCGAATATATTCTGCATAATGTAGATGCTTAGTGAAGGATTGCGCGACGGCGTAGAATTCATCTTCGACCATAACCCAAGCGTCATCATGATCTAAGCCTTCAACAAGGAATCTGTACAGCATGTGATTAGCGCGGCTGTTCCACGCGTAGGCCTGGAGTGGTGGACACACTCTTCCTGTGGACATGCTCGAGCGGGTGACGTAGGCGGACTTTGAGCTGACGATAGAATGACCAATTAGTCTCATCTTCAAAGTCAGGCGAATGAGAGCGCACATGATCTAAAGAAATCTTTTTTGTCGGGCGAAGCTGGAGCATTCTTGGGAGTGAGATTGGTGTTCGGTGATTCCCGTTTGATGCCTTTTCGCGGTGTTGAATCCCTCTTAATTTCCTTTGAATTATCCTGTTCAAGGAGCCAAGGTAGTGTCCTAGGCATGATGGCCCTGAGCAGCTCGCGTCGACTTTGGTTGGCGGAGGATATGGAGAAGGGAAGTTTGATCGGCGCTGATAAGAGATGAGATCACCTGCCATATCGGGTCTACCTTACTAAATTTACAGCAATCGAACCTGATACGCTTTGTCTTAATCGAGTTTCACATATCTGATTGGGGAATTCTCTATGCATATGTAGAATAGAAAGAACTAAATCCGCAACTCCGTCCAAAGACCCATGTCAAGGAATTGTGCCCGCACAACGCCGATGCGACCGTCCTTTATGAAACGCCAAAACATCATCCATGATAAATTTAAGCCTCGCCAGGCCGCTTGCTGTTGCAGCTGACAATCTTGACCTTGTCCGCGGTCACAGTGTTCTGGTTATCAAGCTTGAAAGAGACGTCCTTGATCAAGAAGGTCCACACTTCGTCGCAGAACCGGTAGGTGTCGAGATGGCCCTGCAAGAGTAGAAAGAATAGAGTATTAGCCGAAAAGTTTGCCCTGATAATATCCCCGTGTTTCCTCCCAAAAAGAGTGTGCGAAACAAAGATGTTACCTTGAACGTCAGCCTGGCTCGAACCTTGTCGGCCAGGACTTCTGTGACCACCTGGTCGAAAGTTGACAGGATTTTCATCGCTAGCTGAGGCTCGATGCGACCCTCATTGATCAGATCATCGAGGGTGTCAGTCAAAGACAGGCCGAGGCTGTTCGCATCCAAGTCAGCTTGTACTCTATCTCTAGGCTGGACCCGCTCATCTCGTACCTGCTTCCACGGTATAGCTCATAATAAGATTGCTGGGACATCCTCGCGAGCTCAACGGATATTGAGGATGGGGATGAAGTGAGTGTCGAACGCTAAGTTCCCCATGTTCAGTTGATCGCGGGGACAAAGGACACCACGTGATGTCACATGACAGTCCCTTTATCTGCGGTTACGTCAGGCTCGATCTACGATTCTCTGAACTTCAACTTTTCATGAATTCGGCCAAAATGTTGACAAAGACACCCGAACTCATGAGGAAATGTGGCTCTTTGAAACAATTGCATCAAAGATTACATAGATCCTTGCATTCGACATCGCCCTCATTATCAGCATCCAAACGTGAGATCATACCCAAATCTAAGCCATTTCAACGCGCCTTTAACCAACAACTTAAAGAATCAAACCAAGAGAGTACCAATGCACCAGGCGAGAACCATCAGAAGTCTTCAGAGTCCCACTCTGAAAATCACCCCAGCACAACTAAGGCGAAATCTGTACCCCAATCCGACGCCGAGCTTCGCGAGCGACTGGAACAAATGTCAGGCGAAGGCGGAGCTGCAGGGATTGAATATGAAGACGGAAAACCAAACGCCATGAAACGCAGCGTAAGAAATAATATGTTCAGGTTGATCTAAGCTTCGATGTCGAATTGAGAAAGAGAAACCTAGCTCAGTACACGCATGCGAAATCATGAATGGTTGGAAATCAAAGCTCCTGACAACTAGCCTTTGGGTTTGCATACTTGGGATTATGTCAAGAGCATGATTCGCGTTGCGTTCAAGCGTGGAAATTACTCGAATCCAATTTCGCTGGGACTTGTATGCTGTTGTGGACCGGCCGAGGTACAGAATGTGCGTCTTGATCAGAGACATTCCCGGTATCTCAGATATCCGACATTCCTTATGACGGTATCAGAAGAGCTGCGCAAGCTGGTGAAATCATCATAAGCACTGCCTTGCTGGAGTCGTCGTGTTCTTGATGGCGTGTCATTGAGAGCCATCATTCCTGTCTTGGCTCTACACGCAGCAGTTAGACAAATTATCTGTTGTATAGCGAGCCTGCTCAATATCCAACGCACAAGTTCAATGACCAGAAGCACATTCCATTTCTACGTGGAGAATCATAAATCAACACCCTCGTAGTGAATTCAGCCCAGACTCTTTTCTCACCGCAAAACTCCAGAAGCCAGAATGTGGTCAAATCGTAAAGGGTCTTTTCACTTGCTAACAACCATGCCTGCCAAAACGCCTGCACCAATCACACCACCATCGGAAGCTTCGCGGAGGAAAACCGACTTTCCTCCCCGTTGCGGACCAGTCCGCATAATGAGACGGTCAATGTATTGTTGGCACATTTCCTTGAATTGAGGGTATTTTTGGATAATGCCACCGGTGTATGCCACCACGAGCTCCTCGGGGCCGGACTGCCAGTCTGCGGAGTGCTGTTCAAGGATGGGGACAACGTGACCATGAAAATTATTGGCAGTGGTAATCGATGAATTTGTCACAGTTGGGGCCGTCTTGTCGGCAATTGGGATGTCACCATTGCTTTGTGGCGAGGCCGCGTTCTCTGGGGTATTGGAGTTGCTATCTTCCTTCAACTCAATTTCCCGACAGCAGGCCAGTAATCCAATCACGGCGGCTGCGATCAGACCAGCTGAGCGCCGTTGCACCGTTCGAGCAATACTGCGGAATGCCCCTGCCGCGCGCGCATCCCAGCGCCAGTCGCTGCTCTCCGGGGGCGGAAGAGTATGATTCAAATCCGCTGCAAGGTCTTCGTCAGATCGAGCCCGTGCGACATGGTCGGAAATATAAGTAGTGGTTAATGCATATTCCTGGACAAGATTTGCGGGAAGAATTCGTTTTGATAGTCCGGCCACTGAAGTCAAGTAGTCAAAAAGGATGAGACGGATAAGCTCGCCAATGTATCGCCCGCCCGTCATGTACTCGAATGGTTGAAATCCAGGACGCGCACACGCTTTGTCCAGTTCAACGTCCCAGTCAGTGGTAATATTGAGGTCGCGCAAGGGCGGCGCGGCTCCGGAGATAGTCCATTCGGTGTTGACGATGGTCTCCACGGCCGAGGGATCCATCACATTGACGTTCTTGGCTTTGGTTTCGTGTAGCGCATCAAGTTTCATTGGAATCGTTGCGTTACATCCGGTCCCCACAATGATACCCATAGCGACTCGGCTATTCGGAAGAGATTTGACCGCATAGGCGAGGGAGGCCAGCGTCGCGACAGTGTCGTTAGTAATAGCTTGGATCTTCAACTTGGGCAGGGCAAATAATTTTCGGCGCTTAGAGGAAGGTTCATCTTCGTCATCAGGCCGTCTCGTGTGTTTCTCGTATCCATTCAGCAGAATTTTGCGCAGATTGAGGTTGGACGTGATGGCGAATCCCTTGCCCATAGGCATCAGCGTTGCCTCCGCGAGCGATTCTTGCCTGAAGAAATATTAACACTGGAATTTTTCAGAACTAGAGAAAAGGCTGAAATATACTCACATAATGGGAAAACTAAAGGTGATTCCCATATCTAGTTCGGCCGGGATGTCCTTCTTGGTGGAATCGGAGATAAGGCTCTCGGCCACCACTTCTGCGATACAATCACCGATCCAGGCGAACAGATCCTCAGCCTTGTCCATTTTTAGATGCTCCTGGATCGGCCATGCTCGCTCCAGCGTGCGCTGCACACGCTGGCGCTGGGCTTTACGGATTGTATCGCGCGATCTTTCCGAAGCATCAGTTGGTGGATTGTCCGATTCCACTGCCTCCCCTAATAACTCGATAAAGGCCACGCGCAAATTGCTTCCACCCACATCGATGGCCAGGTAACGGCCAGTTTCCTGGCCTGTGGGGAGCTGAGTCACAGGGGTCGGCAGGAATTGCTGATCGGAGGTCAAGGCCAAGTGTCGGTATGTACCGGAGAAGGAGCGCGCTAGGCGATACAACACTGCCTCATCTAGGCACAGGGGGGCGAGAAATTCATCTAATCGCTGATGATATTCGAGATTTTCTCGTTGCGCTGCATCCATTTCCGACACGTCCTGGTCTTCGTCATCCAGGACCTCGTCATGCATGATGTCACGTTCTTCGTCTTTTTCCGACGATATTGAGTTGAGGGAAGTCATTGTGAGGAACGCGTAAGAGGAAATGAAAATGAAAATGAAAATGAAAAGAAAAAAAGAAAAGAAAAAAAAAAGAGAATGACAAGAAAAAGCAAGGATTGTACTCCGTAGATCAGATGGATTTGCCGCCAAACACTGTATCGACCAGTACCCGCTCCGCTTGTCGGAGTGGAAAGTCGAAGCAGGTACCGAATAAAAGGTGGTGGGGAGCGGCTAAAATTAAAGCCTGACCAGGGACTAGAAAAGTTGGGTTAGTGAGGTTGCAATTAAGGGACGGGAGAACATTTCGGTGACGCGGTCTGCAGAGCCATGGGTGCGGGGGAAAGACGATCATGCCGGTGGGAAACCACGATCTTCAAGCTGTCATGTTTGACGTACCCTGGGAATTCTGGACAATAATGGGAGGAAGGCGAGGGAAAGAGAAAAAAAAAAAAGTCAAAAAGAACGGGAATAAGGGGGGATGTGCATATAATAATAATGGCGATCGTCGTGCTCTGATATCCCTTGGATGCGGCCTAAGGCAGGCCTACCGGGCTACTATACAATCCAAATCCAGATGAAAACAGTGCCCCGGTGGGGATTATGTGCAGGTCGAGAATCATTACCCATGGAGGGATTTGAAGATTTTAATCTCGCACCGTAAGTGTTTCGTTCACGACATCCCGGTGCTTTTATAGAGATTGGGGATGCGACCATCGGAGGACACGAGGCGATGCGACGCTGCTTTTCCGACGAGTTGGAAATCTCGGCAATCGATTGGATCATTGAACCTCTGCCGATCTACAGGAAACGACCACGAGGAAGACGATCGCGGTCGCAGTTCCACTCGGGGTTTCCACCCCTCAACTATGTAACCCTACTTCCGTCTATACCCATCCACAGTGGGGAGGGGAAGGCAGCCGCCAATACTAAATCAGTCTCGTAGCGAGGAGAATCATATCGAGGGAGAAAGATAGACAATCGTATCCACCATCACGGGTTGAGGTCTCGATCAAGCCACCGTCAGCACCTCGCCCTAATCTCATCCTTATTGGTGCGGGTTGGGAGGGGCGCGGAAGAAGTCACCGGCTCCCGGGATGCATGATGAATTGGACATTACAGCTTGAAAAAGATGGTTCAGAGAATAGTTCGTGATGTATAGTTGTGGTTGACTAAGGGTAATGGGAGAATGAGTTCTTGTCAAAATAAACTAATTTTAGCGTCGTTGACACCGACGAGCTCATCCAACTCGACTGCCCATTTCACGGGCTAGTTCTGATTCTACTCTGGTCCCTGCTTTGAGAAGTACTTATGAGACCTTGACGGAAAATATCTCAGACCTGATTGTATTAAGACCATTGAAACCACACTGAATTCTGCACCAGTACCAAGAGGTTGAGATCATGGGCTTTGATCGATTTTGCGCACTAGATGGAGGAATCCATTGCTGAATTGCTGAAAGACATAATCACCCATTTCATGGGCAACAACATAATTTCAATTTCATTCTCAATCGAGGGCCCGAGTTGATAATCATATTCCCTAGACATCGACCATGGTTTGTCATTTAATGGATTTAATGGTCCTGATGTCTTTTATGCCTTACTTGCTGTCTTGGTGCTCTGGTTGCAAGGTATGTCTGAGCTTTGATATTAAAAGTTGGTATTCCCTGAAAAATTCCCAAAAGCAAAGACTAAAGACAGATTAAAGACCCAAACAACAAAAACAGGGTGTGTTGTGTGATGCAGAATGTTGGATTGCTGTCACTGGTGTGGGGGTAATTATAAGGGCACCACCATTTTTTTACTAGGGGCACCACAATCATGTGACTACGACCAATCTTACCCAACTTGGTTCTAATATCACTGTAGCAACTGATACTATACGCATAGTATATGTAGTATGTCTCTCTTTCACTTCTCTCCATCACCCCTCCTAATTATTCTGCTGCTTACCACCTATTTTATCTGCCGGTTTATCACGCACTACATCATGCAAACCCCCGCCAACCTCCCTACTAGCCCCCCTACTAGCGCACCAACAAGCGTACAAGCTAATCTCCCTTTGCCAGAAGTTGCTAGAAAATTGGACATATATGTCAAATATACCCTATTGCCAGATAGGGACGTTAAATTGCTTTCTATAGTAGGGTTGAATAATCAGATTGGGTTGGCTGGGTTTGAATCACCAAATTAGGTTAGGCTTGACCCAAATTGGGTTAGATTGGCCTTAGTCATATGATTGTGGTGCCCATAGTAAAAAAATGGTGGTGCCCTTATAATTACCCCTGGTGTGGGGGCCGCTGACATAAGGCGGGCCGCATGAACTTCCAGGGATCCGCATCTACTGTACGTCAACACTTCCCCTCATCGCTATGGAGAAGCTACCTACTCACACAGGTGACGGGCCTGGTGGCTCCTCGCAAACCCGATGGACACAGCCCAGATACTGCAAATGTAAGCTTTGGCGCCGCCTATTGCTTGCTACATGTGTGGTCATCGCGCTATATGTCTTCACCAGGCCCTTGTCCCTAGACTGTGTTTGGCCTGTGGATCTTCCAGCCAGTGTCGCAGACCATATACCTGTGGTGTACCACCCTCGACAGCTCAGACAGTGCCCAACTTTCCAGCCTGAAGAGGAGCCAAAGAAGATTCCGCTGGAGGCTCACATCATGAGCAAGTGCCCGGATGCCCAAGAATGTCTCCAGGACTTGGTACTGCCAGCCATGGAGCAGATCAGCGACAAGGTTGACTTTCGATTATCGTTTATCGCTGAGTGAGTTAGCCCTGGCTTTTTATCTGCCATCGTCATGACAGAATTCACTAACGAGACGTCTTCATCAGTGCCATAGAAGATTCCTCGGAGATTGAATGCAAGCATGGCCCGGCCGAGTGCATTGGAGACATGCTCATGCTCTGCGCGGCAAATCTACCTTTCCCACCCGCCGCGGACGAATCGGTCTTGCCCTTGACATACCCTCGCACCCCAATTATCAGGTCGCTTGGGTTCTCCAACTGTCTCATCAACGAATATGAACGAATTCCCGAGCGCGAGTTTGTATATCAGTGTGCCATGGAGCATGGTATTGACTTTGATGCTCTGAATCGGTGCGCCAGTCAACAAAGCGATGATCCTGGTGCTGGTCCAGGTGGCAAACCCCCTTTAAGTGGTCTTGCGCTTTTGCGGGAGGATGCCCTGCGTGGCCAGAAATTAGGAATCAAAATCAGCTGCACGGTGCGCTTGAATGATGCGGTCTGGTGTGTCCGAGATGGTGGTCAATGGAAGAACTGTGCTCAGGATGGGCAAGGTGCAAAGCCTGGAGTATTGGCTGACGAGGTCAAGCGACTCTGGGATGGAAGGAACTGAGTCTTACTTATTGATACCCCGACTCAATGAATTGGAAGATGATTAAGGCATTATGAAACTTGCGTGGTAGCTATGCTTGATATTCTGTAAGCTTTTTATTGATAATCATCAGGATACGCCACTAGATAATGCTAACCCGGAGGCTTTATCTAGACTACTAAGTCTGTGCAGTCACTAACTATAGTAGACTGATCAGTCTAGATGGTCGCAGACTATTCTAGGCGCGTGCTCAAGTAGATCGCGTTATTCGCGTGTCCTAACTATATGGATGAATCCAGATGGACCTCTTGCCTTTTTAGCCTGTTGGTCGATGCTCTTTCTATTTCTTTGGAAATCTAAAGTCATTACCATTGGTGCACGCGTTCACGCGCGTTCTGATTTTCCACTTACCTGCTTCTGTCCCCATCTCTCCATTTTGATTCTTTCCATTTGACCGTTCATCTCTACTTCCATTAACCTTCTCAGTTCCACCTTCGCTTACTTCGATTTCCACACGCGTATCAAATCCACAATGGAGACCAAGGAGCTTTCTCTGCATGATCAACTGATCAAGAAGTACAAGGCACAGAAGCCTAGTGAGTGCCTCAAATGGCTGTCTAAGAATCCCGAAAAGCTCCTCCTTCTCCTGCAGGCAATCAAGCGTCAGGTTGAGTGGACTCTTGACCATGTTGAAAACACCTCTCCATACCATGATGCCTTGACCAGTCTTTACCATGAAGAGAATCGTTTTCAGGACAACGCCCTATGTGACCTGTTCATCGATGAATTTGTTCCTGGCATGCGCTCTTGCGAAACCCCAGCGCAGAAGCTAAAGGCTTTGAAAGCAGTCCTCGCTGCCCAAGATGCATGGAATGAAAGTCAGTATCCCCATC
>JAXQJW010000104.1:0-186334 GCA_037042135.1 Penicillium sp. PG113-03A | reverse complement strand
TATTATAATCTAGTAAATACTAGTAAATACTAGTAAATATGCAATTTGGCTCGCAAGGTCGCTATGTATATTACGCCTAGGTTACCTTATCACCCAATAGCCCCGGACCTAGGTATTAGGTGATTTCTCTAATACTAGGTATACAGCAATCTTCGAAATCAGACTATCATATGTACTCTCACGAATTGTTTCCCGAACCCCTAACCTGAAATACTAACTTAGGACAAATTCGACTCGAAGTCAACTCGAACTTATCCGGGACTGCATCTTCCCAAGGTACTGATCTGTTCCTTCATCATCAACTCCAAACGCCAGCCGCACTATCTCGCGGACATGGTCTGCATCCTGTTCCGGGATATCTCCAAGCTTGCTGAAGCAAGCATGGATTTTTGACACCGGGCTCTCCAACACCTCAGCAAATGTACCTTCGACAAGTCCTTCCCCTCTTAGTATCATCTCAGCTTCTCGGAACTTCTGGCAGTACAGTTCCCGAGCAGAATGCTGCTTCAACATGTTCCTGTGTGCAATATGTGCCGGGTCATCGAGAGCATTCTTGATCTTTCGGTCTGGCCAAAGGAGTGGGAAGGGCATTGGGTAGTGGTTAACCTGCCATGGGGCTGTTTGGGCGAACTCCCAGTCAATGAGGCCTAGAAAATTAAAGTCGTCGTCAACAATGATGGTTTGCATGCCGAGATCTATGTGATTGAGGGGGAAGAGATCTTGCGATGCCCCGAAAAGGCCTGTCGTTTGTATAATATCAAGGAAAACGAAGGCACCAAGCCTACTGAAGACCGAGTCTCTATTGCACTCGTGCTCTGCCCTCCGCAACGCAGCTTTCCCAATAGCAGTGAAATATTCGGTGGTCGTGGAAAATGGTCCCTGAGGAACGAGCCCTTCTGCTGCCGCTGTGGACAATTTACCAATGACAGGCTCTCCCGATTCAGTTATGGCAGTTATGGAACCAATCTGGGGATATTCTAAAGTCGCAAGCTGCGCTTGAGCCATTGTCCACTGAGCCATGATGTGGTCCTGACTTGCAACCTGGGTCTGGTCAGGGAGAGTACAGCGAAACAAAGTGAAAGATGCCAAGGAGAAAAACATGAAAGAAAGCAGTGGAAAGCAAAACAGAAAAGAGGGCTCTTATCTACCGGCAAATTGCAGAGATCAAATGCAACATCTTGCAACGTATTTCCATAGAAGCCTTCTAACAGCATGTAAATGGCACCTGCAGCGGCGGCACGTCGAGACCCGGGACCTTCGTAGGCGTAGACTTTGGGAACCACCACAGATGGTAGGTTTTTCCGGCCTACGAAATGCATTGTTGACACCTCACACGAAATTGCATAAAGTTCGTCTTCTTCGCTGACTGTTGGCAGCGTATTGGGATGCCGGGGCAAGCGAACGCGAGCAATCACTAAACTGCCGTCCTCGGCTACCATCTCAAGACAGACCCAGAATTGCCCTGCCGAGAAGTTCTCACTCATAGAAAGTTTCTGGCCTTTTATGAGCTCGGCATGGGACAAAAGGACGTCCTTATTGAGTCCAGCGAGTGCTGTCTCCAAGCGCTCTTTCATGCCGTTGTAATCCCAGCCCTCGAAAGAGGTCCATCGTGCGCTTGGATACATTCTGGGATTTGAGACTTGTTCCATGGTTGAATACACTCGGGTCTTGCTTTGAATGAAATGTTTGGGGCCTGCTGGGCATTGGATGTTGTGACGGTGTTCATTTACGGCCGTGCTCAGTTCTACTTTGTGAGCAAAAAGGCGGCGGGGTCTAAGCACTAACTACCTAATGCTTCTACTGTAATTTGTTTAATTCCCAACTAAGTCCATACATACAGTAGAGTTTTGCTTACAGGTATGTATCAGTACAAATACACAAGGTACTCTCTATATTCGTACCTATGATGGCAATATTCACAATCAGTCAATGTAAATCTGAATAACCAAAATCCGATCAGAATGGATGTGGATGTGGTGATCGGTGATATCATCCTATTAAGGTGTGTATCTGGAACATACATACTGCAGAATACCCACATACGCCAATCGAATATCTCGGAAAATATGAAGAAATTATGCTTGATTAAGACTATCATACCGCAATAAGGTCCGATTGTCATCCATGCAGAACAGCTATGCTTCGATGCCGATCCTTCGGCCCTCCCGACATGTGGTATCTAGGGACGCCGATCCAGGTAATCGCCGCTGCATCTGCACATCATGACGTCGTGGTGTTTCTTACAAGACTTGCTTGTTTGGAATCTGGGATTTTGATGGATTCATGCTGTCCGAATGCAACAGTCGATCCCCCTCCGCTGCAGTTCATCGCCCATGTGCGCCAGTTCTTGCGCATAATACGGTTGGCCTTGCAGTCGCAGCTCCCACGATGCGCGTGTAAGACCCACACGCCCCTTGGAAGTGGCTACTGGTCTAGAATCGGTCGGATCGAAGGTGGCGCAGGAAAAGGCGCAGGTGCATGGTCGTGATGATGCGGTGCTAGCTGGTGACGAGCTACTGGAGCTTGACTCCTTATCGAATCTGTCAAACCTTGTCAATGATTCTTGTACTTCCTCTGCATCTTGATATGGTCGTCGACGCTGGACCCGGAGCCCGCGCAGCGGCTCGAGGAAGATGGGTAATTTCTCGATCGGCTCGCTGAACCAGCTGCTGCTCAGGACAAAGACGAAGGATTGCAGTGCCGGAATTTCCATCAGCGCGCGGCACGTCTCGAGCCATTGGGCACGTCCTGCGGAGACATAGATTGTTCTCACTGGGTCTTTGCTGGGTAGCCAGTGGCCTGGAAATGACCAGCGCAGCTCGATAGCGCGGAGACAGTCCCAGTGCTCGGATGGAATGGTCGGACGCAGGTAGGGCAGAGACCAGGGATTGCTAAATTCGAAAGTATTCATGCTGTATAGGAGGTGGATGGATTCACAGTATCTGGTATTGGCAAGATTAGATGGCGAGGACAAGTTCAGGTGCAGGTGCCTTGACTTGCGGCTGGGCTAGCAAGTTGAGATGTTCACTCATACATTTGTCGACATGTTAATGAAAGACCTAGCAGCCAGTGCTCGTCTCGACCACGCAGCAGGTCACCTTCTTTCATCGGCTGAGGAATACCTCCGCCATTGCAGATTTCGCAGAATATCTCGCGTGCCTGCCATCTCGTCTTATCTGATGATGCCGACACGGCAAGAGGACACACGACATGGCCGAGTCGCTGCTGGCTCCGCTGAATAATATGCAAGCGCATATCTCCCATGATCATCTCCCATATCATCAGACGCAGCTCCGGTGACAGTCGTGAAAGCAGCTGACATTGAGGCTGCGATGCAGTCGAGAATATTCGACGCCGTGAGTACGGGAGAGGTGCAGGTTTATTACCTATTCACTGGATCAGTCAACAGGCTTTTATTTCACGGAAACCCACTTACTCTGGTATCGCTGGGCGAGCACATCCTCCCAAGAAAACACGCCCGGCTTGATTCGAGCCATTGGGTGGAGTGGATCTATCCAGCCAAAGTGCAACGCGGGGTGAGAATCTCATAAATAGCGAAGTTGGCCATACGATCCAGCTGACCCAGCCATTTTCGGCTACAGCTAAGTGAGATCCATTCAATTTGGGCAACACCGGGGTAAATATAAGCGTGGTCGACTGTCCGACCTCGGATTGGGTCGGTGAGCGCGATAAAGGCTGAGATAAGAAGCAGAATGTAGATTGGTCCAGCTTCATCCTTTCATTCATCCTTCCTACATCTCGACTTGAAAGGTCTTGTTAGGAGCTCGTGCTGACACTGCGCCTGCTCGCAGGTAGTGATTGTTGGGTGAGACTGGAGCTCGTCGGAAAGCATGGGATTCGTCCGGCTGGAGTCGGTCAATCATGGTTCGCGCCGGCATCTCCACATACACTGTACGTGGAGTAGACGCAGGTCGACTATACCTTCGTCTGGGATTTCATACATAGTTGTGCTGGTCGCGTCGTAGTCTACAAAATACCATGATGGAATCGGGCTGAGTACGGTGGAAAGAGACGTCGCAGGAGATTAATCGAGATGCGCAAGAGTCTGGGAAAGATGCCCGTAGGAGAAGAACAGGCAGTCTATCTACCGGGGAATCATTGATAGCAGGAAGATTCACATCGGAGTCTGTTCAAAGCGTCTAGACAAAAGGGGACCCCTTAAGTAGACAAGTCATTCGTGTTCTATGTACATGGTTCATGGCTTCGAGACATTCATCGAAGGCTGCATAATCTCTTTATCGGAACTGTTCCTGACCGGGAAAGACTCTGGTATTCCAGATTCAGAGTCCATGACCGCGGTCTCGGGCAAAAAGTCCAGTCCCATAGGTTCCATAGGCGCTGTCACTTGATCACCTTCAGATTTCCGATGAGGAGGGATGCAGATATCGTAGTATCGTGGCAGAATCACACCGAGAAGGATCATGAGGAGAACAATGTGGGCCAGAATGAACCCGGCGATCATCATTGGGTCGTAGCGAAGGGAATAAAACTCGGGATAGGCGAAGCTGAAGACAATAGCCAGGATGGGCGCACTGGCATATCGCAGACAGACCGGCCAGAAACGAGGGATTCTCCAGTTGCCATTGCCGCCAACGACGCCATTCAAATCTCGTCTCAATTGATTTCCCTGCACAAGTTAGATTGCTTTCGTCCAAATGAACCAATCGCAAGACTTACCGAGTAGAAGGCTAGATACCAGAATCGACTGAGAAAAGGGTTCTGCTTCCAGAAGCCAAGCGCTTCGATGTACGGGGTCGTGGCGATGAGAACGGAAACAATCGAACAAACAATGTACCAACCGAATCCTGCACCAGCGCCGGCAGACGGATTCGAGATACCGTGTGCGACAGCAACTCCGATGATCTGGCCACCAAAGTATCCCAGATTATACACAATAAACGCTGGGAGTCCTGTCTGGCCGACCACATCGTGCCAGCGATAAACAGTCGTTGCACCGATAACCTCTGACCACACCACAAAGATCAACGCCACGTTGTTAATCCATCGATCGATTCCATCCAAAAGATAGAATCCGAATTCGGTGCAGTACGGCAAGCACATGAGGAACGAGACCAGGGTGAGACCAGTCACAATCACAGGTCGAGAAAATTTCACGCCGGCATCGACGGCCAGAGTCGCTGCCGCGTCAAGCATCACAAACGCCGAACTAAACCCAAGAACCACCAGGGTGAAGAAAAGAAGAAAAGCCCAAAAGTTTGCACCAGGCATGTGGAGGACGGCCTCGGGGAGGGTTAAGAAACCAACCACGAATGCTCCTAATCTTTCACCGTCTTCTGGCCAGCGTCGTAGATAGCCTACCACGCCAAACACCGCAAATGCAGCGACGTTTTCGAATAGGACATTACTTCCGCAGATGAGGATGGCGTCCATGACAGCATTGGAATGCTTGGAGTTGTAAGAAGCATAGGAAGTAAAATAACCGAAGCCGATGCCGGTGGAAAAAAAAACCTGTCCCACGGCGGTTTGCCAGACAGTTCCTGAAGCCAACTGGTCACCTCTCCATGTGGCCCATAGCAGTCGGACACCCTCGTTAGCATTCTCCAGGGAACAAGACCGGCCGACGAGAATGAGGGTCGTCACAATCGGCAGACCCATTGTCCAGTATACAACGCGACCAGTCAGGCCCACTCCACGGAAAATGGAGATCCAGATCAAAAACCAGATGAAGGCACTCCAGCCGACTGTCTCGCCGATGAGCGCCACACTGGGGTACTCGGTGTACTTGGCGACAGCATCATTCCCGGCCGTGAGACTGCCCGAGATCGGATCGGGGTTGGCGACGACATCACCCATGTAGAACTCCTCGATTCGGTTCTCCCAAGGGAGCGGACTGCGAAAGGAATTGCGGAAATAGTTCATGATCCAGGCGAGATTGACGGTAAAGTATTGAGTCACGATGAAGCTGACCAAAATCGGGCCCAGACCAACACCTTTCAGCCGCTTGTTGATGTTGTTGAACGCAATGACCGTGCCGCCACGATACGCTTGTCCGATTGAAATCTCGAGAATGAGGGCCGGAATGGCGACCACGAACACGGCCAAGAGGTATGGGATGAACCATTGCAGACCGTGGTTGTTGTAGACCACCGAGGGATATCGAAGCAGGTTCCCTTGACCGGCACAGCCTCCCATAGCAGCGAGCAGGAAAGCCGCTCGCGAAGGCCATTGATCACGTCCATCTGCGGATTGTTGTGGAGGAGGAGCGATCCAACCTACAACCTTCCTCACATATGGGACGAACCAACTTACCAACTTTCTCGGAAACTGGATGAAGACCATCCTGACGCCGAGACAAGAGGAATGAGATGAAACGACTGAAGACTGTCTGGTTCCATGCGGCAAGAAAGCACGCAAATCTGACTTGAGGGAAGTAGTAGGGGAAAAAGGATTCCACCCGGACCAAATTTCGCAGCAGAGGGTCACTTTTTCAATGAGAATCGGTGCCAAGGGACTTGCCACTTATCCAATCCTGCTTGCGCCCATCGCGTTAGTCCTACGCCTAGTGGAAATCTCATCCTGTTCCCTGGACTCGCGGACTGCCCGAAGGTTCGTGCGGAGGAAAAGCCCCGCCAAGAGTCTTGGAAGATGCCGCCATAGGGCCCGACAAGGCTGGTGGGATTTACAATACGAAATCAGAGGCTCGGTAAGATAGATTGATTACCATTGGGCGAGGTGAGATCTGACCTCGGGGTCACTTCAGACGCGCAGGGCGTAGCTTTCAGATTAGGGAAATGAGCAGACAATGTTCGGGCAATACGAAACAGCGCCAAGAGCGCGGATCTTGGCATTTCATGGCAATATGAGCAGAAGGGATTGACGGAGATGCAACTGGTCGATTGCCGGGCAAAAAAAGAGCTTAGTTCAGCAAGAAGATCCACTTTTATATGTTGTCTGGTTGGTAGAGATTGCAGGTTCACCACTTTTTCTTTCTTATGACTCGATTCAAATGGTGATTGCCATTAGCTGGACAAATAGGTGGCCCCCAACTGATTACTATTGCGTGATCCCGTTGTTTGATTAGCGTGGATAGATTGCTCAATGCTGGAAAAAGACGGATAGCCATTTATGGAAGCTGCGTGTCGATTTCTGTTGGCTGAACGGAGTACGGAGTACCTCAATCAACTCCTTCAACTCCTGTCAATAGTATTTAGCCAATCCTCGTCTCGATTCTCGTTTTTGAGAAGACGCTTTTGCAAATCTCGGTCATCGGCTTCCTCGATTTCCTCGTCATTGTCATCATCCTCCAACATTCCACGAAGCAAGTCATCGCGATAGAGCCTTTCAGGGGGTAAACCCTCTCCCCCCATGACGAACCAGCGGAAGATATCAATTGAAGCTTCTTCAGAGGCCTCCCGTTCAGGATCAAGCTCTCTCTTCTTGAAGGAACGACTGATATCTGGGATGCTAGGAAGTTGATCGGTTATAAAGGGTGGCACACCTTTCGAATACCTATGATCCTCTATGACCTCGCCATTCAAAATTCCCACTTCCAATGGTCGTAACGATACTCATACCGAGAGCACTTAAAATGCGATATAACGCGAAGTACGCAACTTTTGCGAAGGATGCTACGTAAGGTTCCCAAGGAGTCATAAATCTCATAAGATATTCCAAGTCGTCGTCTTCAATCGGGTGAAGGTGAAGTAGACGCTACACGTCAGGCCTAGAGATATACGCCGGATCCTTACTAGGATACGGACCACAGCCCGTATCATCCATGAAGCATGGGGCACACCAGTCCAAGGAAGGCAACCGGTTCAAGAGGTAGTCTACCTCTTTTCACCCTGTGAAAAATGTTAGGACTGTGCCGCTCGCTATTGCCCCGATCCAAAGCGCACCCACACTTGGCCGACGGATCGCAAATATCAAGGCAGCTAATTCTTGGCTCTTGCTGCCTGTGGCGTCACCAAGAATCTCTTCCAAGATCGGGTGTAGCCATTGACTAACCATATTGCAAGGGACGTCAGGTTGCCAGAATGATCCACATGAAGTTGAGATCATCACGTCTGGACTGCAAGTTAGCGCTATATAGCATGGCAGGTCCCCTTGTTCTTTTGAAGGGTGGAGGGGCTCAATGAAATAAAACACTCGTGATGAATCGACTGCAAGGGAGAAGTGTTGGACAAGGCGAGTGTGGCTCGCCTTGAAGACAGTCACGGGAAAGCAGCTTGAAAAGACAAAAGAAATGGATAATTGGGGTCGTCTAGAACTTGAAGACCGGTTGCTATCATCTTATCCCTACCACATACACTGGTAATCTACTAGCCCGTGATCCTTTATTTTCGATCTACTTCAGATCTCTTTACTTACGCTTTTCACTTCAAATGTATAGGATATGTGCGCATTTCCTGTCAAGTGTGCTTTCTTACCCTATCATCTGCGCATTGCGTTACCCACTTCGTGCTGCTCTTAACACAGCAGCCAACTCAAAGTTTTGATATTTCATCAATTGTAAATTCAAGCTCCTAAGAGGTAAATGAAGCCTCAAACCTGACAACAACATAGGTCCATCAAGCATTCATTGTAAATGAACCCACTGCCCCCTCCAGCAACCACCAAGAGATTCCGATTACACCACTGCCACAGCCGAAACATAGCTGACCGAGCTGTCCATTACATCCACTGCATCTGAACTGCGCTCGTATCGCAGGAAATGGAATTGGCCATGCTTGTCAGTCAGATTATTCGCCGCGACAACCTCGAGAGCAGCCATGATCACCCCGATTGGATGGCGACCACATACCGTGTTCCCGGTGCGCTCAATAATATCTAGAAATGTCTGTGCAGACCCAGTCGTGATGGCCGTCATCGTCGCAATGTCGAAAGCCGAGATGCTTTCGTGGATCGCCGGGTCGCGACTTGAGATGTGGTCTCGCCGCGATAGAGAGTGTCCGGCCGAGACTGCGTCGAGACTCTCCACAACATCGTCAGAGTCAATTCCCGGATGAGGGAGAGCTCCACTAGAAAGCGGGAGCTGGGGACCAGGTCTTGGAGCTTGCGGGACGTAGTATGTGTAGCGGAATCGGAGACCCCAATGGCAAAAGTCTGAGCTTATGATGAAGACGTTGGACGGATCGGCTAAATACGGAGCAAGTAAGGCTCCAAAGGCTTTTTCAGTTCCGGCCGAGGTACTGCCGACCATTATCGGTACGAGTGGGGGATATTGTGCCGTCGGAGTGTTCGGGAACTGTCGCTGTAACAGGCGATGAATGTAGGGCAAATGCATTTCGATGCTGTGCTCTTCTTCGTCAACAGACTGAGTCATAGTTGTAAAATTGACCTTCGATCCATTCGGCTTTGTGGCATGTGCTTTCCGAAGCTTGTATATGAGCTCGGTGTCTAACGGGAGCAGATCGTCCGAGAGCGGGGTATAGTAGGATGTGACCTGAGGAAGAGCTAAAGTCGACAGAGGAAAGTGGTGCGAAGGTCCCAGGACAAAGATTCGCTTTCTATCGAGGGGATCAACTTTGGCTCATCACTGGAGACTTACGAGGGCTCACGCTTTGGAGAGGTCGAGTGCCTTGTATGCATAGGCTGCGCATGGACCGGAGTAAGCATATCCAGCATGTCTAGTTGATCAGCATCTTCTCAAAACATCAGATAATGAGATAAAGACATACGGGGCGATGATGACTCGAACTCCAGGAACAGGAAGAGAACCGACATGATCCACTGAGTCAGGCACCTGTGCCAGCCAGTCATCCAGCTGGCGAGTTAGCGTTCGCCTGCTGTCTGAGTACCACGAGCCAGCATGAAAGGCTTCTCTGGATGTCATAATGAAGGAAGATCGAGTTTAGGATTTTGGGCCTGGTTGGGGTGGAGGTCCAGAGGTCCAGCTGCGTGAGTTGGAGTGAGGAGAAGTGGGGGAAACATCGTCATCGTGGAGTAAACGACGGGAAACCGAACTACGGCATCCCGAGGTGGAGAAGTTCGAGAAATCTCCAGATTTATTCCTTTCTTCAGGCTATACTGATATCTAGGGACGTATAATACTCGGTTGATACATTGCCAAAAGACTGGAAAAGACAGAACGATTGAGACGTCGCTTCTTAATGAAACCCTGACCCAGGAATCCAACGGAGTTCTTCCCGTGTCATACCCACTCCAGTTAAAGACTCAATATCAGGAAACTCGCTACTAGAGGACAACCTATCGTTTACAAGCATGGCTACTAATTGCTGTACTTCGGTCGTGGCGTCAGCCATATTCATATGGAGCCACTCTTCGTCCAGCTTCATGCTGTTCACCAGTTGCTCTGCCGCAATTCTAGCCATGTCGTCATTTGCCTCGAAATATCTCTGACATAAACTAGTCAGATAGGGAGCGAGTCGTGGAAATGAAAGATATTTGATATCGTCTTCTGCGATGAAGTCCAGAATTTGGGGACTGAAGGTGGAATTTGACTTTGCTTCGGTGGAGATCACACTCTGGCTCATCGGTGACAGGCGAAAAGACGTATCTGGAAAAAGCACAATCGAAAGCTCCGTTTTCAAAGTTGTCCGGAAGGTTGGATGGCCTCGCTTGTACTCCGTGAAGATGTCATATTCTTGCTTCTTTTCAAGATAAAACTGGCCAGTGGAATGAAGTGCAGAGACGGCCTTTGACATATAGGCATCTGAAACACAAATCTCGATGTCCTGGAAATTGTAAGAAAGGAAAGCGCCTGTTAGGGGCGAGAGAGGCTCACATGGACCACCCGGGGTACATTGTAGTAATTCAGTGCGATTTCGCCAATAACACACGCTGGTATATTTCCTTGCTGGATGGCACACCAGGCCGACTTCAAGATTTGAGAGACTTCCATGTTCTCATAATTCAGTCTGTATGTTTGAAAAATGTGAAATGACACTTTCGCGGCGCTTAGGAGATGCTATAGATCATCTGACCAAAGTGCCATGTGATTCGTTGTCTTAGCGCTGATGCGCCTCGTCCGACCAGTTTTATTTCCTTCTCAATTTTGCCAGTACTGTCGTATCAACAAGAAAAATTCTTCTAAGGCTTTATTAGGCGGTTCCGTGGTCGCTTTGCTTCATCCCCAGGGACAACTTTTGAATCCGCCTTTTGAACATTCAGCTCCACCTTACATTCCACGAGATGATACGTCGCGCTATTCAATCCTTATTTAAGAAACCAACAGTTTCTCTGCAAATCCTCTCCGATCTTCACCTCGAAATAAACCAGCAATATACCGCCTTCGAAGTCCCTGTCTGCTCCAAGTATCTCATTCTATCCGGGGACATTGGGCGCTTACAAGATTACGATAATTACCTCTCTTTCCTGCAAACGCAAGCAGCCAGCTTCGAAAAAGTATTTCTTGTACTTGGAAACCATGAGTTCTACGGCGAAACCTTTGAATCTGGGCACGAGAAAGCAATAAGATTAGCCCAGGAACCGTCATTGAATGGCCGAGTTGTTCTACTCCATCAACAACGCTACGATATTCCCAATTCCGATATCACAATTCTCGGATGTACACTGTGGTCCCACATTCCAGAGGAATCAAAGGACATTGTCCAGTACAAGATTCAAGACTTTCATCAGATAAAAGACTGGAAGATTGATCAACACAATGCCGCTCACCAGTCAGACCTGGCCTGGTTGCAGAATGAGATTCAGACAATACAACAGGAATCGCAGACACAGTCCAGCACACGGTCTGTTGTGGTCGTGACACATTACGCCCCTTCACTCCAACGTACGTCGCGTCCAGAATATGAGAAGAACCCATGGAGCGTTGCCTTTGGAACGAATCTGCTGTCACAACGCTGGGAGGGAGTCAAAGTCTGGGTCTTCGGACATACGCACTATACGACCGAGTTCAAGCAGCGAGGTATTCGGATAGTGAGTAACCAGCGAGGATACGTGCTGCCCTGGAGTCCAAAGAAAGATTCCAACTCATTCGATGCCGGGAAAGTGATCTGGGTGTAGACAATCTAGATATCTTGTTGTGTTCCCTAAGTGTGTCGCGCCTTCCTGAAAGGGCACCTTCCCTTAGCAACTCCATTTCTGGCTTGCTTGACCCAGCTTTGTACATATTGTTAAATGTTAGTCCCAAGCAATTTTGAGTTTGTTCTTCTTCTTCTTCTTTATTTTTTATTTTTTATTTTTTATTTTTTGATTCTTGATGCATATTGAAACAATGAGCGAAGAACTGGCCCTTTCCAATGCGACAGGCCTAAAGTGCGCCCCGGGAAATAGCCAGGCTGACAACCAGGATTAGGCTCGTTGATGCAGGGTTGAATGATGTGTCCAGGCTGATAGCAGCAAGGTCGATGCCTGAGAGTCTCATGCCGAGCCGCCACAAGTCTAGCTGGAGGCATAATCGGCTTGCACGGCCAGTTCGCTTATTGTCCGTGAACTTTTCGCAGCACTGAGAAGATTCCCGTTTGGACTCGAAGCGACCTAATCTAAGTATAAAGGGTTATTACTCTCCCATTAGTAAGAAACCATAGCCGCGAGCCTATCTAACCCAGAATCGAAAGCATAGAGTTGACTCAAGGTTGAGCTAGTGTTGAAAATGGTAATTGATCTTGTTACTTGAATGCAAAGCACCCTATTTTGATTCGGATTTGTACTGGACATTTGCACCCAACATATAGTCACATCATACTCTCCTATTCAAGAAACCCTCAATGGTCTGGTACTGGGTGGGTCAGTATTTTTGCCCTAAAGGACCCTCTTCCATGCGGAGATATAGACGGAGAACAACGTTTAGCCCCTTGTTTAATCCATCTAGAACTATCTTCGGCAGATCAAGTCAGCCCGGAGCCCGATCCAATTTGGAATAGATTCAGTTTGAGGGTTTTGATCTGAGCTGGGCACTGCGAAGGTCTACAAAGACTCTATTAGACCCGTTTCTGGGCGATTAACGGAATGCGCGATTCCCCAACCCTGAAAAATCTAATCCACAGTGTTGCTTGTTGGGGGCCATCGGGAATAATCCCCTAATTCCATCTAAAGAATGCTCATGCTTGCAGTTGCCGATCACGGCCTGTCGAAGTTTAGTTCAAGCAGCAAGAGCAGCAGTAGCAGGCGACCGCATAAATCCTCACCAGGTGGTCTTTTCACCACTGAGCATTGGTCATCGATATGGAGGCGCAGCAGGTGTCACTCCGAGAACTCGACAGGTTGGCTTGCTTGGCAAACTAAACCTTCCGATTGCCAATCAAGTTGACTTGATTCGGCATGTCGACGCTCGCCCATCCCGGGGTGTCAATGCGTGGGACGGGCACTAGTTGCACCTAATTCTAACCAACTTCAGTACCGAATACATGGAAACCAGGCTCTCTAAGTCTTGGAATCTCTCGGCGGAGACCCATTGTGATGTCAACCGACATGGACATTGGCGATTTCGTGCGACTAGTTTGAAGTGCACAGTCATCAGAGATTGTCTATTTATGGCCGCGTGGTTCCCCCGAGCGAAGAGGAAGTACATTGCACCTCTTCACCATGGTACGAATGATCTTCTTTTACTGGCTCTTATGGGCCCTCTCAGGGTTGGCCCAGTTCCAAATACTTTCGCCGACCGGACATGATGAACTCCGATTCAGCGTTCATGTCCCAGAGCAGACGGCCAACTCTAGCTCCGGCCCGATCTATATCCAGATGAATTGCACTCGCCCGGTGGAATGGTTCGCACTGGGACAGGGCATGGCGATGGATGGAGCCAATATATTCGTCGTATATGCCTCGGGAAGCAATGTCACAGTTTCCCCGCGATCCTGTGTAGGACACAACCAGCCCTTGTATAACGAGGGGGCGGAAATCTCGGTCATAAACGGCAGTGGTGTGAACGACGGAGTCACCACGGCCAATATCCGATGTGACAGTTGCCTGAACTGGTACGGAGGCCATGAGAATCCGAATAGCTCCGCGAGCCCGTGGATTTGGGCCATCAAATACGGCAAGCCTTTAAACACAGACAGAGTCACGGCCACCATCACTCAGCATGACGCTCACGGCATTGCATTTTTCAACCTGAGAAGAAGCATTGGGCCCACCCCTGATGACGTATTCGGTGCACTTGCACGCCCAAATCTCGAAGTCGGAGGTACGGGACCAGCTTTTGATGCTGCCGGGTTGCACAAAAAGAAGATTGCGCATGGCGTACTGATGATCGTTGCGTTTGTGGTGTTGTTTCCTTCCGCGGCGCTGGCTCTCCATGTCTTTCCATCCTCTAAAACCGTCACTGTCCATGGCTTTCTGCAAGTCATGACCCTTGCCATCTCCATTGCTGGACTGGGCGTGGGTATTTCCATGGCCCAGCAGATCCAGGAGTTGCACCATCACCACCCGGTGATTGGCATTGTGGTCGTGGCCGGATTGACAATTTTTCAGCCCGCAATGGGCCTGTTGCAGCACCGACACTTTCGCAAGACCGGCGGCAAGGGACTATTTGCTTATACGCACCGATGGTTCGGACGAACCATGTTGGCGCTGGGGGTGATCAATGTGGGTCTTGGATTGCAAATGGGAGGCATTGGACGATCGCGCGAACAGTGGCCGTTGGGTGCTGTCGCGACAGTGGCCGTGATTGCAGGAGTCGTTGGAGTTTTGTATATTGCGATTGTGAGTTTCGCAGGTCGAAAGCGACAGCGACGTGTTGGGGATTAGAATTCACTAGCAAATGCCAAATGCCAAATGCCAATTGCCGAATGCCGACGGTCATGATCGCCGTGACATCATTTCTCCGGGGAATGTGGATTTTCCCCCTTAGTTGAACCTCTAAGCTCGAGGGCGCGAGAACTCTCCCCCACTTGTTGCGCTTGATTCGTTCAGTGGCTGAGCTTCGTCTTTTTTCACTCCTGAAAATGACGTGATACTTTTTCTTTCCTTCAAACTCCTGTGAATGGCAACAGAATGCCATTACACTCGGTCGCATTGTGCGCGGCCTTGACGCCAACGGTCGTCCAGACACTAATTGCGCATGTGAGTCTATTCAATTTGTTTTGCTTTCATGGCTTCGCGTTCGCACCGAACCTTTGGCTGATTATGCTGGGCGTAGTACCTGCATCGCAAGTCCCTGCATAAAAAACCTTCCGTCCACATCACCTACGATGAAGGCATTCAAGTCATCCGTCAGTTCCTCTATTATGCGTCCAAGCATCCCGTCGAGGACATTCAGGCCTTTACTCGACAATGGGTTCCCTCTCCGCATTGGGTGAGAACTGAACCGGTCACAATCCCGGATGAATTTCTTTCTTCGGCGGCCACGGCAGTTTCGAAACAACTTGGTCCAAAGGGACTGCTTCGCGTTGGCGGCGAGCAATGGTGGCAATGGCGCGGACCGGCAGAGGGACTCCGAGGGGAGTGGGTAGAGATGCGCAATCATTACAACCAGACCAAGAAGGCCAATCAGCGCAGCAATCGAGTCATGCTCTATGTGCATGGAGGTGCTTATTTCTTTGGCAGTGTCGACACACATCGATACATGCTGCAGCGCCACGCGCGCAAGCTGAAGGGCCGTGTCTTTGCGCCGGACTATCGCCTTGCGCCTCAGTTCCCCTTCCCATGTGGACTGCAAGACGCGTTGGCATCTTACCTCTGGCTACTGAAGATGCATGATCCAAAGGAGATAATCATTGCCGGTGACTCTGCGGGTGGGGGGTTGGCGCTCTCTTTGCTGGTGATACTCCGAGATCAAGGCATTCCACTCCCTGCAGGAGCTATTCTCATCTCTCCTTGGGTTGATCTGACTCATTCCTTCCCGAGCATTGTCGAAGACAATCCGGGGGACTATATTCCACCTTACGGCTTCCGGTACAAACCCTCGACAGCTTGGCCTCCACCTAACGCGGATGAGCTTTTGAAGATTAAAAAGCTTTCGCGGAAGGACAAAGTGACTAAACAAGATGTCGAGGGAGCCGTGCCGACGGCCAGCAGTCATGCCGAGGAGACAGCTGTCCGAGGCTACACAGTTCATCACGACACGCCTTCTTCGGCCCAACCTGCCTATCCCGGCCAGCAGCAGAACCAGGATCCTAATACTGCTCATGAAGAACCTGATAATGTCCACATCGTTCTGGATGGCAAGACGATCGAGCTTAAGGACCAGATTCAGATGTACACGACTAACCAGTTGATCTCCCATCCTCTTGTTTCGCCCGTCCTGCAACCATCCCTGGGTGGCCTTCCGCCTCTGCAGATCTTGAGTGGCGGGGGTGAGATGCTCCGTGATGAACAGTTCTACCTCGCACACAAGGCAGCGAACCCAACGGCTTACCCGCCCAGTAAAGTGTACCTGGACGAATATGACCCAAATCGTGAAATTCTGAACAAATATCAGCCCACATATGTGCAACTGCAAGTCTGGGACGATCTGTGCCACGTGGCTCCTACGCTGAGCTTTACCCGGCCCGCAAAGTACATGTTCCGAAGCATCTCTCAATTCGGCTCATGGGCATTGGCGCGCGCGCAGAGATCCGATGTGGAAATCGTGGACGAGGATGTTGTCTCTCCTGTCTCCTCCAGTGACTCAGATGGAGTGGACAGTTCCACCGTCGATGCTGGCTCAAGGAAGCAACCACCAGACAATGCCGTTTCATCTGTTGGCAAAGCTGGAGATCCATTGCCTGCGTTCCACCAGCACATGCTTCGCGAACGCGTGGACAAGCGCGGACGCATATTCCCTCTCGAACCGCCATCGTCCTACCCCGTGTTAGCCATTCCACCAGCTCGCGTTGGCGCGATCAACCCTGAGCTCATTCGCAAGTGGCTGGAGGCGAAGCATGAATGGGATGTCAAGTTTGCCAAGGAGAAACTTCGGGTGCAAAGCCGGCGTGTCAAGGAGATGGCGTACGGATTTCAAGACTTCAACGAAGAAGTTCCGCCCCCAAGCTCGCTAGCTGCTCGCCGTGCCGCTCCTGGTGTTTTGCCCAAGTGGCATGCAAAGAAGAACTATGGATTGATGCTCTGGAGCGGCTGGGGCAGCAAGCACGACGAGTCTACCATGGAGAAAGAGCAGGAAGCGAGTGAATCTGGCCGCCGCTCAAGTCGTGTCAGTCGGGATGTTGGACAAGCAGGCACATGGTCAAGTGGGCCTGCGATCAATGCGGAGAATAGCGCCGCAGGAAATGGCAAATCTCAGTCTAGCACCTCCCTGTCGGGTGGTGCCGGTGGGGTCACTTGGGATAAAGCTAGCGATAAAAAGACAACCGGCAACGGACGCATTTCTGGCGAGGGTGATGCTGTGTCTCTGCGGCCACTATCTGAGAAGGGCTCCGGACCTATGCTTATACTCCCCGAAGTCGACAACAGAAAACTTACGGACGAGAGTGCAAGTACCCGGGCACTGTTCCATTCCGCGGGGACTTTAGGAATGACGTCCAACGCTTCTTTACCATATCTCGCCACACGGCGATCGTCAATGGAGGGTCGGAGTGAGTTTATGTCGGACGGAACTGAAGATGGAAGTACCATTGGTGGTGACAAAGATTCCATCATGGCTGCCCGGAGCATTGCGCCGGATGCTGCGAGTACTCGTGCAGTGCTTAGCGCGAAGGGCGTTGTCCCTGACATGCAAGTTGGCGATGGCCGTGTCTCCGTTGACACTCTGTCGACTCGTGCACCGATATCTGACAGTGATGCGTTGTCGACTAGCAAGAATGGGGTCAACTCTACCTCTAATCGACCTGAAATGCCTGACAGGGAAGTCTTCCAGACAGCTGAGGAGAAATTGTAACGTGGTGACTTCACTTGATCCTCACTTGGCTCACTCATGGTGATCCCATTAACTTGGTCTCATACTATGTCTGCTATCTATTCTCCCATGTGTTTACGTTATGTTTTGTGATCTTCGACTGCCTGATCTATGCCTCAGATCAGGCCCACTTGCGCCTCACTTCTCCATTTGTCTTTCTTTGGGTATGGCGATCTCGCCATTGGATTTATTGAGACATATTCTTGTGTTGAATATACCCATTACTTTCTAGGAGAGAGCTCTCGAGCTCCTACAATTTTTACTTCAACCACAATCCATCGGCCCAACAGCCGCATCTAAACCATTTTCGTGCAATGTGAGATCTTATATAAAGTGTAACATAATACAAGACACTATTCTAGCGCCTTCATTCAATATGCAATGCCCGCAGACACTTGGTATTTGGTATACAAGCAAAAGATGGTGTTGGTACAATCGTTAAAAATGTTCACTGCCACTCCAACCCGATTTTCCGAGCTACTTGCCCAGCAACGTCAAGGAAAGCCTGACGTCGGGCACTCCGCTCCGCAGTCTCTTCCGCAACGACAGTCGGCATGCCACGATCCGCGTCTTCGCACACCCGCGCGTCGAGCGGGATGTCACCGAGGAAATCAACCCCCAGCCGCTTACATTGAGCAATGACACCATGGTCCTCACTATGCGAATGGTGAGTATCACCATGCGAGAAGATCTGTGTCTGGTGGCCGCAATTAGGACAGGCAAAATAAGCCATGTTGCGGACCATTCCGAGGACTGGGACGTCCATTCGCTGGAACATTCCGATGCCTCGCACGGCATCTCGAAGGGCAATGTCCTGCGGGGTTGTGACAATTACTGAGCCGTCGATGATGACTTCTTGGTTGATTGTTAATTGGACGTCGCCTGTTCCTGGCGGGAGATCGAGAATGAGCACGTCCAGTGGACCCCATGACACTGAGTGAAGTAGCTGGTGCATGGCTTTCGTCACCATGAGTCCTCGCCAGGAGATCGGTGTTGTGTCCATGGGCACTTCGCTTGTGGATGAATCGGATTGAGTCTGTGGGAGGAGGTAGCCCATGGACATGGACTTGAGGCCATAGTTTGTGAGAGGAAGAAGGCAATTATCTAAAGATGGGTGTTGTGTGAGCTTCGGTTATTGACCTTATGACAGGCTCTTGATTCGTAGAATTGGATCTTACTATCATCCAGACGAGGCTCTCCATTCAGATTGAGTAGCGTAGGGATCGATGGGCCAAAGATATCCGTATCAAGAATACCTGTTCGAATGCCCTGGCGGGCAAAGGAGAGGGCAAGATTTACTTGAGCTTGTTTAGTTTCGGACCACTTCCAATGCTTTAACGCCGATGCATTGCTTGGATTCAGGATAAAGCATAGCTCTCAGACCCACCAGCAACAGTTGATTTGCCCACGCCGCCTTTCGCTGATGATACAGCAACCACTTTCTTCACATCTCGGATCTTGCGCTTCTCAGGGAGTCCACGTCGACGGGGAAAGGAGGGTGGTGTTCCTGAGCGTGGAAGGCCCTATTAAGACGTCAGCTATGATAATGCCAAAAAGTGATCAATTGATAATATATAGAAAATAAAGTTGAGCCATAAAGGTACAAAGACGGTAGTTCATGAACATGGTTGAACGACAGACTTACCAAAGGGTTGTCATGCTGCAAAGCTCGGCAAGAGGAGAAAGTCCTCCTCTGGACCATTGAACGACCAACTGATAGCCACAACATGTCAGTAAATGTGAGGACAGATGGTGAAATGCAAGATTGTCGTGAAGATCAATAAGCGCATGAGCGGGACGGAATGTCTCGATACTGCCAGCAGAATCACTGACCGCCATCTGAACGGCTTTTTCCCGCCCACGCTAGTCCAGATATGGACAGTTCTTCCGTTATCCGGAAAAACAAAAAAAAAAAGTTGAGCGTAACGATTGCTCTTCTCCAGCTCTCACTGTCACCATGGCACCTGGCAAGACAAATCCAGGGCGATCGCTGGCTGACCAGCTGGCTGATCTTGAAGATCCCACACCAAAAGGTATGAAAATTGAGTTGAACTCACCTTCGGCGCTTCATGTATTAATCCGCATGCAGACTTTGATCCTGAGGACATTGACCGTGATGAGGATTCCAGCGACGAGGACACTGGGAAACCGTCAGAATTGAATGCTGGCCGTGAGCACTACCAGGCAGTTGGGTAAGATGTTATGCCATACCTTCTAGCAAGTGATAAGCTAATGACGATAAAGAAAGGGCAAACTAAGAAAACAAGAGCCGGTTTCGCTGGGCAAACAATATGCTGGCGCTCGTGTAAGCCGGGATGCGTTAGAAGCGGATAGTGATGAGGACCCATTTGCGGCACACAGTGGGGACGATCAGATCTCCGAGGAGATCGACTCGGACGAGGATGAGGCCGCCTATGCAGATGGTGATTCGGCCTCTTCCCCATCGCAACAGGAGAGCCACCCGAAAAAGACACAAGTTGCTTTGCGCACACAGCGCAAAGCGGCCGGGACGAACCGGTCAAGGGAACTGTCAGAGGAGAAAACTGACACCTCTGCCAACTCCGACGGCTCAGAGAGTGAACGGAGTGGGAGTGGAGCCTCCGAGGTCGACTCGGATGGCATGGTCGAAGCCTCGGGTGACGATGAGGGGGATTGGGATGATGACAGCGAGGATGAGGACGGTGATAGTCAGGACGAGGACACCGACACCGATGAGGACGACGAAGATGACGAGAAACCAAAGTCCCACAAACGAAGTGCTGGTGGGAATTCTGAGCGCAAGTCGGCGTCGGATGATCGTGAAGAACTGCGAAGGTTGATGGCGTCTGATCAGAAAACAATTGCCTCGACGATATCGCAAGCTGCCAAAGCAGATGCGGCCAAGGGACGGGCTGTCAAGGCGCAACGTACCACTTTTGACTCTCTCTTGAACACTCGAATCAAGCTGCAGAAAGGACTGGGTGCAATCAATGAACTGTCGGCCAGTGTCGAGGATGGTGAGAACGCGGACTCCGGGGCTGCTAGTGATGGTGAAGCTGCAGATGCAGAAGCAATCAAGTCTGCCGAATCCGCCGCACTCACTCTTTGGTCTACACTTGAGGAACTACGCACTGTTCTAGCTGATGCACATGCTAAGGACGGATCAAAGAAACGCAAGCGGCCTTCTCCTGTCTCTTCTACAACGAGTACTACATCCTTGTGGGAGCGCATGGTTGACTTGGAAGCTGAGTCGCTCGCTCACCGTCGTTCCGTTCTTGATAAGTGGTCCTCCAAAGTCAGAGGTACTCCAAGTACTCTTCCCAATGCCCGCGGCAAGCTCCTTGGATCTGCATCTGGTCAGCAGAGTATCACTGCTGTACTGGACGCGCATGTCGCAACGGAACTCGGTGATCGCGCAACTAAACGAGCCCGTCAGGACAATTCGTCCAACAGCAACAAATCTGCAGACCACGAACCTGTTTACGACGATACTGTCTTCTACCAATCTCTCCTCCGTGACCTTGTCGAACAGCGCATGTCTTCCGACGCGATGACCGGCGGCCTCGACACTCTCCACCAACTGCCATCTCGGCTGCCTATTCACCCCGTCACTGGTATGCGTAATGACAAGGTGAAGCGGGACGTCGATACGCGCGCTTCCAAGGGCCGTAAGATGCGTTTCAATGTTCACGAGAAACTCCAAAACTTCATGGCCCCCGAAGACCGTGGAGCATGGACTATGCGCGCTCGGGATGAGTTCTTCGCTTCTCTACTGGGCAAGACTGCCAGTGGCTTGCTGGGAGAAGGTGACGAGAGTGCCGGCGATGATGACAGTGATCATGACCGGGAGGAAGGTGGTCTGCGGCTTTTCCGTAGTTGATATGCCCATTCGATTTCCATCTACATGTACCATATTTGTACAGTGTTTGAGGATATCCCACAGATTAAACCAAGTACGCCTGGACGCTTTCACTGGCCTTGTACACAACTGTAGGAATTCAAGTATGATATGTGATAACAACTATACGCCCAAGCTTGGTGGCGTGATATAGATACACCTCAACAGTTACAGCTCATTAACATGATTCGCAAGTAGACGCTGTAGCCCGTTATCTCCCGAGACCCTAGAAGTAACATTGTGGCTCGTCAAAGACCGAATGCACCGAGGACCTTTCAATGTCAGCAATGCAAAATGGCCTCCCACTGTCGGACGCGCTCGACACAGCACAGGGATCCCAGGCGTATTTCCTTGAGCAGAAGTGGCAACGTATCGATCCGAAAAAGGCCAATTGTGCTTCCCGTTGGTCATGTAGGCCCAGAGGTCATTGACGAACTCGTCTCGCGTGTCCGTCTCGAAAGTAGCGGCCAGCCACATGTTCCAGTCTGACTTTGCCCAATCTTGTCGATTGTCCAGTGGGACGCCGTACTCTCCACGCACGGTTGAGAAGAACTCGCTGTTCATCTGGTATGCTGCGTCTGGAAAGGTGTTTAGATTCAAGAGCACGTCCGGGTATAGGTTGTATGGGGTTTTCCATGTCTCTGGCCAATCGGGGTATTCCAGCACAAAGTGGGTTTGATTTGCATCTGTGCCTAGGCCCTGATTGAAGAAAAGTGTCGCGTGCTCGTCGCCGACTTGTGAGTAGAAGTCCTGTCCGCTTAGTTCTCCAAATGCTTTGATGCCAACGGCTGCTTTGATAGCAAGGTTGGTTTCGTTGGGAAGAGGACCGGCGGCGTCATTGGAGGACAATTGGTTGGCGATGTTGATGCTGTTTTCTACCAAATAATCGGCATACCGCTGGAAGATGTCCGTGTATTGGTCTGTCCAGTCGGTGTCACCTGTAGCTCGGGCGTAGGCAAGTGCTAGGACCAAGATATTGCCACTCTCTTCGATGGGCATGGGCTCTGCTATTTGATCATCATGACCCGTGGCATTTGGATAGTGCGATCCAAGGTCATGAATCATGTATGGAAGCTGCCAGCGTCCAGCAGCGAGATATTTCATGACTGGCTCTAAGAGTAGACGTATCCAGTCGGGATCCATGACCCAGTAGATAGGGAATGCCGGCATGATGACATCAATCGTGTTGAGATTACCGTTGCTTGAAATTTCCTTGATGAAAGCCAGCGGGCTTCCCGTGTCCAAGGACTCTCCCGGAATGGTGAGATCAGTCCCGCCATATGCTTGCCTGGTGGACAAAGCGACGATATCGGAATATTTAGAGCCCGCGGCAGCTGTGGCATATCTTGTTATCTCTTTGTCTAGATTTCGGGATTCTTCTACAGCGTCCTCGTAGTCATCCATGAAGAACGAGAGCGCTTCCTGGGTAGAAGGATATTTTGACCGGTAAAAACCAGTATATGCCTTGCCCAAATAATTAATCGCATTTTGCCTCTCGTACCCGATGACAAAGTTCACGGATGCATTACCAGTGACTGCTCCGAGGTCATGGGTCAGGGCAGCCACGCTTTGATGTGACCATGAGGACTCCTGCCCTGAGAGAACACCTTTGTTGGAGAATTGTCCTCGGACAGTCTTGGAGTCCCCAGAGAGACCAGAGAGGGCGGAAGAATCCGATGAGCGTGCAGCAAATATAGTCTGTCCCCAAAGAGCCATGTCGTTAGCTTCCGTATATGGCACTGCATTCTCAACTGAGAGCGTGTGAATTGCAAGATCAGCGGTATCGTTGAAGGTGTGCACGGAACGATCCTTGTCGCCCGTCCATCTGCCATCGATATCGGAGTAGATCTGTATGTTGTGCCCATGAGACTGGGCCACTTGCACAGTTAAGTAACCTGAATAGAGTATATTAGCATGGACGAAGGCAGATTCTCAGTTCATCGATTCAACTTACTGAACGGCAGCGACTGCCGAATATAGTTTGAGGGAGAGACGGGAGAGAAAAAGTCCAAGGTCACCGAGACTGGACCCGTCTTGAGATGGAAGAGCGAATGGGTAGAACTGAACTCGGCGCGATGGACTGTGGCCGGAAGAGTACCATGATCCTTCAGACCAGCTCCGCCCATTAAGCTGTAGGTTTGACCATCAACGCGTACCAGCACTGACCATCCAAGTTCTTGACCGGCCCAGAATTGAGGATCTCGGTAAGGTAATTGTTGAATGGCATCTTGAGGCATCCATGCCGACAGATATGGGTTGCGGACTGCCAGCGGATATGACGGGGGTAAAGTCGGAATATAGGAGATGGAATCGGATTGGCTCATGGAGAAGAGTGAAACTCCCCATGTGCAGAGGGAGCCAAGTCCCCAGGAGGTGCGCATGTCGAATCGCATTGTATATCAAGAGTGATGCACGGTTCCGGAGAGAAGCGAGCCTAAATCAACATAGCATAGTGCCTGATAATGCTGGATATGTGTAGAGGAGGAGTTGGACTCTGAAGTTCATTTCTCGATGATTTAAGTAGAAGCGCCGATCACCCCATCAATCGTCATCGCGGGATGGGGAATTCTCCACATTTTCCCCTTCGACCAGACGCTAAACTCGCAATTTGATCATTTTGAAACCCATTGTCAGGAATAGACAGAGACAAACTCAATGTGGCTATAGACACTGCTCAATCTGGTGGCGCATTGGTTCATGATGTGCCAGTGTTGGTGCAAGAGTTGATGGTAGAGAGTGATTACAGCGCAATTAGTGGTTGTTTTGCCACCAAGTTCCATACATAGTAGTATAGTGTTAAAAAATCCTAGCTTTTTATTCCGAATGATAGGAATGTGCTAGAAGTCCTTGAGTCAAGATCAAGATCAAGGGAAGTAACAACCTTGGAATTGCCGCTCTTCTTGGTGCTGTGAAAATTGCAGTCACTTGTGTCTAATTACAGTTGCAGAGTAATCCTACAAGGCTTTTCGAGGGACTTATAGGATCAATATCAGAGGTATTAATGCTGACTGTACTTGTTTCGACTGATTGGGATCATTCGATCTCATCCTGTAAAGTGATTAGTCTACACAAAACATCAAACCACCAAGGGCAATCTTGGTACCTGATAAATGCTGTTATAAAGACACTCAAGTAGCGTTGGCAGTTCAGATGGCTTTCTTAGTCAATCTTTCAGTCTCAGTTTTCAAGGACAAGATTGATGCTTATTGTTGGGAAGGGCCGGTTTCACTTCCAGCAAGAAGACCAGTAAGATAGGAAACTCTTTGACAAGATGTGTATGCAAGATTCAAGTAGAACATGCATATACCCGTAAACGTACCTAGATTTGTTTTGCAGCAAACAATGGCAAGAGAATGAGGTTTGAATATGACATCATCCTTCTATTGACCTGGCACTTGGATCCCATTCTATCCTCGCGCGCATAAACGTAACGCGCATGTGACGCGCATGATGTCGCGCGCATGATGTCGCGCGCATATCGCATTTGGATCGTTTCCGGAATCCCAAGCTTCCGGAAGCTTCACAATTATGACAATTAAGTTTACTGTAGCCGCGTCTCCGGGACAAGTATACAACTGAGTAGATGGCGGCGAGATCAGTCTTTCTGGGTGTTGACGTGCACCATCCACCGGGCTCAAAAACTTCTCAAACTTCAGTGACTTGAGCAGAGAAAGCAGTTTGAGCATCTTACCCTCAAATTCTCTAAATCTCAGTAGTAATACATCAACTGTGCTCTATTTTGGCGGTGTGTTGTCAAGCCCAGGGGTGCTTATCTAATACACCGTCACGGTTGTTGCTTCATCGATGCGCAGTGAATCTTTCTTCTGCCCTTAGACGATTTCAACTTCCCCCCCACCATCACCCTTTCTCTCTCTTTCCCTTTCCTCTATCTCCTCTTCGTTCCTAGTTTTCTCGCATTCCACGACGTGTTAATTCCCTCTCACCCATGGCTTCTGTGAGTGCCTCCTTCATTTTGCTCCCCTCCGCGGTGGACTAGCTCCAGCTTTTGCTTTTTGATGTCCGCTGCGGGATCAACACAAGCAAAAGGAATACTGACACCGCTATCTCTGCCCATGTAGCCCCGTCCCAACAACTTTGCTCCTCAAGGCTATCCTCTCGCGAATGGTGCCACACCGTCCGGTCCGGCGCCCGGCGCCACGCCTCTTCTCCCTAACAATGGGCGAGTGATTCAAAATGGACCGACCAGAATTCTGTGCATTGCAGACGTTCGAGGTATGACATACTTAGGATTGGCCAACAGTCAAAGGCTAATGAAGTTCGTGACTAGGAAACCTGCAATCTCTGAACGATCTGGCGAAGCAAGCTCACGCAGACCATATCATCCACACCGGTGATTTTGGTTTCTACGACGACACATCCCTCGAGCGCATTGCAGACAAGTAAGTGTTTTCAACCCCAAAGCTTTCCCCAATGTGGTGCCCTCCTGTTGCGCCAACCTAGGACCCCTCCCTGGATTTTTGGGACAAGCCGAGCTGACCATATATCTTCTTCATTCAGGACCCTCAAGCATGTGGCTCAATACTCGCCTCTTCTGCCAGAAAATGTGAAGCGGGGTATTTCACAAGTCCCACCCCAGCAATCTATCAAGCAGCGCTTTTCCCCGGATCAGCTACCTCTCTCCGAGCTGCCGATGCTTCTTGACAAGCGGATTACGCTCGAAGTTCCCGTTTACACCGTATGGGGTGCCTGTGAGGACGTTCGCGTGCTGGAGAAGTTTCGTTCTGGCGAGTACAAGGTCGACAAGCTCCACATCATTGATGAGGCCAACTCGCGGTTGCTGGACATTGGCGGCGTCAAGCTGCGCTTGCTGGGACTGGGCGGTGCCGTGGTCATGCATAAGCTTTTTGACAACGGCGAAGGGAAGACTACCATTGCCGGTGGCCAGGGCACCATGTGGACCACGCTCTTGCAGATGGGGGAGTTGATCGATACGGCCAATCGAGTCTACGATCCATCCGAGACCCGCCTCTTCGTGACTCATGCCTCGCCTGCTCGTGAAGGCATGCTGAACCAGCTCTCCGTCACTCTCAAGGCCGACTTTTCAATCTCTGCAGGGCTTCATTTCCGTTATGGCTCCTCCTACAACGAGTTCTCCGTCAATCCCACTCTCGATCACTACCGCGGCAAGCTGGCAGCATCGAAGGCGTCATTCAATGACGTTTGGGAGACGGTTCGGGGTGAAGTCGAGTCGGCAATCTCGTCGAATGAGGCTCAAAAGACCTTGCTGGATAATGCCCTTGAGGTGGTCCAGAAGATGCCTTCGATTGCCAACGGTGGAAATCCCTTTGGTGGCCCTGTGGCTGCCGGAAATGCCGCCGGCCAAGTTGACGAGAGCGCTTTCAAGAACATGTGGAATTTCAACCTTGCAGACGCCGCGTTCGGTTACCTCGTGCTGGAGATTGAAGGGGGACGCATTGCCACTGAGATGCGAGCTCAGGGTTTCAACTTCGCCCACCGCAGTGGCAAGCCTGGCGGTGCTGGTGCTCCTCAGCCTGTCTCTAGCGGTCTGCCTGCTACTACTGCTTCTCCTGCCCCCACTGGTGCCGGCCGCCCGCCTGTTGCTACCCCTCAATTTGGCCAGGCTCCTCCTGCCCGTGGTACCCAGCCTGTGAACCAGCAGCAAGGCCAGGCCAAGGGTCAGCCCGCCCGTGCATCGCCCGCTCCAGTTATCCCAAAGACAGCTAGCCCTCAACCCCCTGCTGTCGCCTCTGCTCAGCCCGCCGGTGAAGAGAAGGCCGCTGATGCTAATGGATCCGCTCAGCCGGAAAAGGGCGGCGATTCTCCTGCTCCCCGCGGGGAGAAGAAGCCCAGCAACGGACTCTTCGTGGGCAATGTTGAAAATGAGCAGGCAGTGCGTGATCTCCTCCCCGAGGAGGACCAAGCGAAGATCGTCAAAGTCGAGAAGCACGGCAAGTACAACAACCACGTGGTGACCTTCCCTTCGATCGAGGATGCCAAAGCAGCTCTTGATCGTTTACCCGCCGAATACAAGAAGCCTACTCCGCCGGGCCAGCCTCGCAAACCAAACTTCAAGTTTTATGAGGAACGCAACCGCGGCCCGGGCAATGCTGGAACATGGCAGGGTAGCAACCGTGGCGGTGTCAGCTCCGGTCAACGGGGCTACCAGAGTGCTAGCGACAGCGAAGGAGGTCGCCGGGGTGGATTCGGTGGTCGAGGCCGGGGTCGAGGTGGTCGAGGTGATCGTGGCGGACGCGGTCGCGGTGGATTCAAGGGCGGTGCTGGATCGACTGATTCTCCCGCTCCTTCGACAACTTCCGGTGACAAGCCTACCCCCTCGGGTGAGGCCTAAAGAGCTCGAAACCGGATCCTGTTTCAACCTCGGCCGTTCCCATCTGGACTGCCAATCCTTTTCATTGGCCGTCCAGTTTTTTCTACGCCCCTTTATGTTGATTCCACGCCTCATTTCTTGCCTCATATTCTAATTCTTTTTTGTCTTTTTTTCACTTTCCTGACACCTTTTCAAATTCCCCCTTGTTTTATCACTTTTCGTTTGAGCAAAAAAGTGCGGTTGTCATCGTCATATGAGATGCCAGCATGTTCTTCCTTCTCGGAGGGATATCAAGCATAGCTAGGCGATGCACATCCATCCACTTTCGAATCACGATGGGCTGGAGAGAGCGAGCGTGGAAGAATTCAAGGAAGAAAACACAGAAAAACAATGATATCTATCTGACTGCCCTGTCCCTGTCCCTCCATGGTTCTTCCCCTGTTCTTGTACTTTAGTTTCCACTAGGTGCCGACATCGATACCCTTCCAGCTTCAGTTTCGATCACATTACATCCTTAGGCGACTGTGAACCATTGATCGTCTGCGGTTTGCATAAACTTACATGACCTCAAGCCTAGAAATCGTCAACGCAGACAAACAAAATGTAGATCTACGTATAAACACCAGCTCTACAGCTTACAAGCTAATAAGTAGACAGGATGACTCGATGTTGCGTGCATTAGTACATGTTAAAGACACCGCAAAAAGGCAAGTCTTTCCCAATCCGCCTATCCTATTCCAATTCGCCAAGTCCAAAAATTCCCTGCCAATACAGAGTGAGCCGTTTTGGCGCCAGAATATGATGTGGAAGGACCTCCATCATCACGAATCCCATACCTCCATTCGCCAGGTTTGGTAAATCACAAGAGGCGTAAGAACACAAGATTCGTAGAAAAATGAGCTTGAGAATGAGAATCAGAATGCAACTTTGTCAGAAAAGAATCTCAAATCCAAACGGTGTTCAGGATGCGAATTGTTCGAAGACATTGAATGTAAATTTCCTTGTTGACTTTTTACTTTCTGCCGGAGGCTAGAGTGGTATATTTCAAGGATAATTCAATGGTGGGTATGATGCATGAACGTGAAATTTCCGTGAGTCGTGAGGCGTAATTGTGGAATGGAGAGTGCCAGTGAAGTCCATGATGGCGTTGATCAATTACTTGGCACGACCCACGATATTGTCAACATCGGTCTGATCCACGACCACGCCGCCTTCGGAACATCGAGCTTTGGTCCGGAGCTCGGAGCAAAGACTATCGACGTCGATTTCGCCGTTACGGAATTTTTCCATAGATTGTAAACGATCCCTACGAGCCAAGATTAGCGAGATAGACAGAGGTCTTGAGACGAAAATGACATACCAGATCTTAGTACACGAAAGCATCTTTGCTTTATCCTCGCCCGGTACAACCTCCTCATCTTGTTTGCTGTCAGTCTGAGCCACCGGGTTCTCCTTGGGTGCCTGCTGCTGCTGCTGACTGACAGCTTGCGACAGATTGTGAGAGGGACTGCCCAAATCAGGCAGAGGAAAAGCATCATTAAAGAAGGCGCCAAAGTCCTGCGACAGAACGGCATCCTGCGGCTCTCGCCAATCTCCAAAAAGCACCGGATCAAACTGACCACCATTCTGCTGGGTCAGCCACTCTAGCCCAAATTGATCGTCTGTGGAGGCCGGTTGGTCACTGGAAACACTGTGGGATTTGGTCTTCTGATCTCGAACAGCCGGAATGGGGTTGCTGATGTTGCCGCAGGCCATGCCGAGCTGTGCACAGAAAGATTCTTCGCCATTGATGCTGCCATGGACACTGCAGGTGTTGCCGGCTTTATTGGACTTTCCGTCCGGAGAGTTCGACACAGACTCAGGAGATGTTCCCATTGATGATACAGTCTGGCTGTGGTGCGAATCAGACGATGAAGACGGTGAATCTGAGGTTGCGGTATCCTGGTTTGGCGCGGTTGATGACTTGTTGCTTTTGTGAAGACCGTTGGCAGAACCACGATTGCTGGTAGTGCCGGTGGACCGAGCACCAGCCCACTGGGCATTGCGTCCTCCGGGAGTGCTAGCCTTGGAACTGTTGGATACATCTGCCCGAGGAGCTGCAGTGGTGGCCTGACCATTCAAATTTTCGCGGCTGAGGACACCCGGAGCGCGAAGGCCGCTGTCCTTGGATTTGGCCTGGTCATTCTTATTCGTTTGTGTGTTAAATAGATGGGATCCCGGCAGATCGCCAAACTTTGGGAAATCGAACAAGAAGTCATTATTCTGCAAACCATATGCACCCTTGGAGTGGGCACTTGGGATGCTACTCATTGCCGAAAGTCCGCTGCCACTACTCATCCAAGAGAGACGCTTGCGATACTCGCGCAGTTCAACCTGTAACCTTTCGACCTGGGCGCGCAGCAGGCCATTTTCCTGGTTGGCGTTGTCGGATGACTTCTGCAGCTCTTCCACCTTAGTCTCAAGATCTTTCAAATGCTTCTCTTTTCGCTCGCGGAACGCTCGTTGGGCCGCTCGATTTTGAGCTTTTCGCTTCTGAACAGAGAGATGTGATTAGTGTCAAGATATCGAACTATGACAGGGCAATTCCCTACTGTAGTGGGTTCTGAGGTAAGCGGTTTCCGACCGGGCTTCTTCGCTTCGTTCTCACGCCGCTTCCTGCCCGTTTCTTCCCCGTCGACCTCCGACTGACCATCCATAGACTTTCGTTTCTCACCCGGATCATAATCCTGACCAGGGGTGGTGCCTGGAAGATCACCGATCAAGTCGGCCGAACCAGGGAAGTCGAAATCCACATCTCCGTTCAAGCCGACAAATGGACTTTCATCATCACCAAACCCGAATCCGTTCAGATGCGAACTGTCAAATCCCCCCGATGGAGGGGCGCTGGTCCCGTTGGATGATGCACGATCAGGACTGTGGTCGGATTTGATCTTGGGAGTGTGATTGGGTTGTTTCTGAGGGGGGTTATTGGAGGAGAGCGCGGCCAGAAGAAGATCTTGTTGGTTCGGGGAAAGGTACAGCCCTTGCTGATACAGTTGCTCAAAGTTACTCATTATGGAAGAATTGCAATGAGATATTCCAGTTGATTGACACGAAGAGCGATGCGAGAGACGAGAATTGACGGTGATGAGTTTTGTGTCTCAACGGGCTCCCCGCCCGTCTAATGTCTTAGATCGCTGGAGAGCGCGGGGGTGTTCGGAGTAGAACTCGATGCAATGAGGTTTCTCCGAAATAAAGGGACCAATGCAGTAGGGGAAAGGACCAGATGAGTGTAGAAATAAAGTAGCCTGAGGCTCTGAAGTGGCTCGAACAAGTGTAGAGGGGAAGAGAAGGAGGAGGCGGCGATTTGCGGTGGGCGGTGACGGCAGCCAATCAGCGCGGGGAGTGCGGGGACTCGCTCTGTGCTTAGAAATCGGCTTCGATCCTCTTCGACGCGTTATATTGGCTACGCAGAAGCTTATGAGCCAGTCTGTATCTCCGAGTCTGCCCCCACTATTTCCAGTTGCGGCCGTGGCAAATCCCCTGACGTTATCGACAGAACTTTTTCGGGGGAAACTGGCAAAAGCAGGTCCGGAATTGTAGTCTCCGATTTCGCATGCATGTCGATCCCTGAAGTGATCGGGGTTATCGGCTTATCAGTTCGGTCCGATACTCAGTGCATGCTTGTCTCTAGAGAGCAGACTTACTCCGGAGGTAAGATTCTAGTACATCTAAATATCGATGGTAGGAAGTAGCACAACGAATCAGTCTAGAATATGAGTCAATCCACCTCATCCTTCTACACCCATAGGAATTGAACGCATCCTCTTATCGGCCCTTATCGATCTCCGATGATCAAATCGCCCCACGTGATCTCGCGAATTTGCACCGCGATCACTCTGCCGCTTACCTTCAATAGTACAGAATACACTATATGCAAAGTCGCCCCGAGGATTCACGTCTCCTCTTGCCTTTTCCGACACGCTGATCCGCCAATCACTCTTTCTTTCTGAGATTTTTTCTTGTCAATCTTCCAGTCGTCACGATGTCTGATGCGGCTGCGCTAGAGGCCGAGGTTAAGGAATTCAAGCTTCAGGTAGCGCGGCGCGACTCTTCGTCTTTCGATCAAGTACTAATGATTCCCTAGCTGGAAACCGTCCAGTCCAGCTTGCAGGTAGATCCCGATAACACAGAGCTTCAAAGTCTCAAAACTGAATTGGAAGAACTCATAACCCTCACCGAAACTTCTATCGCCGAGCTCAAACCTCCCGCGCCCGCATCACGGCCGGCTCCATCGCCAAGCCAGGAAACATGGAAGAAAGAACCCAGAAAGCCCGTTTCAGATCCTTTGAATGAGACACCTCCGACTCCGACCGCATCATTTGCAGTCAATGACAATGTTCTAGCCCGTTGGGTCTCCGGCGACAACGCCTTCTATCCTGCCCGCGTCACCTCAATCACTGGCTCGTCGAGTAACCCCGTATATCTGGTTTCATTCAAGTCTTATGCGACAGTGGAGAATTTAACTGCCAAGGATTTGCGGCCGGTCTCGGGCCCGGACTCTCGCAAGCGCAAAGCTGATGGACCCTCAGGCAGTTCGGCATCACCCTCGCCTGCGCCACCCGCGCACCCCAACGTCATCTCGGCTGCTGCCGACATCAATCCCACCCTCGCCAGTCAAGTTCGTCAGGAACCCGCCAAACTGGGTGATGAACCCGCCCGACCTGCAAAGGTACCGCGCAAAGTCAAAGCAACCAAGGAGCTCGAGGCAGGCAAAAATAAATGGAAGGATTTTGCTGCTAAAAGCAAAGGCAAGGGAAAACTTGGGAAGAAGGAAAGCATGTTTCGCACTGGGGAGGGTGTGAACGCGCGAGGTATGGTGGTTCTCGGACTGTTCTGATCTGTTCGTTGCTAATTTGGTGGCAGTGGGATTTACTGGGTCTGGCCAGCAAATGCGTAAAGACCCAACAAGAACGCGCCATATCTACCAACAGGCCGATGATGAGGGCTACTAGCATGCTTTCGATACCCATTTTCAAGGTTCCGTTCAAGACTGGCGCTGTCTTCAATCTATGGCGCTGTCGATCTCGACCTTTTGTTTATTCCTTTTTACCCCTCTTTCTCCAATGTTCTGCTTTTCTTGGATCATTCATGTTCTCATCGCTAACTGGAACGGCGATGCAGATACAGCCATTATGTGTATTCGCACGAGCTTCATCTATAGAATCGTGGAGCTTAGCAGCGAAATATATACCGTGAGAGTCAGAGAAACAGGCCATCATGTCCAGCTTTTGTAAATCTACCAATGCTCCAATAGAATCTGAGCATGGCATCCACTGAGGATGCGCAGGCTGTTGGAGTGCACCGGCCGATGCCGTTGCCACCAGGTATATCTGAGCTTCAAGCAAAATAGTCCTCGGTTCAAACAAAGTCTTTACCCTGTGATGTTTTGCAAAACAGACCGGGCAGAAGCAATTTCACGAACCGACTTTAAATAAGCAAAGATGAAAATGAAAAAAGCAATGAAAACCCCGATTGAGTAACATTCGTCAGTGATAACTAGGCGCATGGAGCATAACAGCTGGCGCTTCGCCTCAACTCGAGCCACGACAGAGCCAAGTCATGGATGTAAGATACGATGATGGGCGGGGCGGTGGAGATCCCGTGCTCTCCGCCTCGGCCCCGTTGCACGTCATGCCTTCTTCAGCTTGTTTGACTTGTTCTTTGCCTTGCTCTTGCTTGCCTGTCTGAACTCTCCCTTGGTGGATTTTACCGTTCGGATGCATTCCTGACCTAACTCGAGTATTCGCCTAAGCCTTGTTCCCTCCCTTGCGCCCTGCAAGCTCCCGAGCTCCGACACAGCGCGATCCTCCACACACGCATGAACTGGTGCATGGTGACTATCGTTACCTGACGATCGTAAAACATCACCAAAGTGAAATTGGGGTAGACAGAGCTGGGCCTTTAGGTCGACTGTCAACTCGACAGCATGCGACGGCTGGGGTTCGTCGCCGCGGTGGTTGGCCTGGGCTCCCTTGCGCCGCTGGTCGGCGCGCAAGGTGAGACCAAGCTTCACGAAGAAGGCCGTTGTGCGATTCGCGGACATTGCGGAAAGAAATCAATATTTGGAGGCGAGCTGCCTTGCCCTGACAACGGGCTTGCGCACCAACCGGAGGACCAGGTGAGAGAGAAACTAGTCAATCTGTGTGGCTCGAAATGGGAGGAAGGCCCAATATGCTGCCGTGATGAGCAGGTAAGATGCTTTTTCCATGAACTCGATCGAAGAGACTTTATTAATCCCGCTGTTGCCAGATTGACGCGCTTTCGAGCAATCTTAAGCTTGCGGAAGGGATCATCGCATCCTGTCCAGCTTGTCGTGATAATTTCTTCAACATATTTTGCACGTTCACCTGCTCCCCAGATCAATCCTTGTTCGTGAATGTCACCCAGACTGAAGAGAGCAGCGCGGGTAAGAAACTCGTGACTGAGTTGGACAACATCTGGTCTGAAGAATACCAGAGCGGGTTCTTCGACAGCTGCAAGAACGTGAAAAATGGCGCCTCTGGTGGGAAGGCTATTGATTTCATCGGAGGAGGTGCTAAGGATTATCACCAATTCTTGAAATTCTTGGGTGACAAAAAGCTACTCGGTAGCCCATTTCAAATCAACTACCCCACCGAGCCTCGTGGCCCCGACTCAAAAGGAATGGAAGCGCTCTCGATAACGCCAAAGGCATGCAATGATGCGGACAAATCGTATCGTTGCTCCTGTGTCGATTGCCCTGATGTTTGCCCCGAGTTACCTGCTGTGGACTCGCAAAAAGTTTGCCATGTCGGACTTCTCCCCTGCCTATCTTTTGCCGTCATACTTGTCTACTCAGTGTTTCTGCTGTTGGTCATGGCTTTTGCTAGCTATGTCACCTACAAAGAACGTGGATTCAGAAAGCCCGAGCGGGTCCGACTCCTCCGAGATCCCGACCCCTCTTTCAGTGATCACGAGGATGAGGGCGATCTTGTGCATCGTGCTGGCTACTTGGAACAGCCGCAAGGAGTCTACAAACCCAACTCTCTCTTAGCGGCAGTCTTCAATCGTATTGGAGGGGCGTGTGCACGGTTTCCGGCCATCACGATTGTGTCCAGCATTTCTTTCGTCCTGCTTCTGAGCTTAGGATGGCTTCGGTTTACCATTGAAACGGACCCGGTTCGTCTTTGGGTCAGCCCATCCTCAGCCGCTGCACAGGAGAAGGTTTTCTTTGATGACAACTTTGGTCCATTCTACCGAGCAGAACAGGCATTTCTGGTCAAAGATGATGGACCTGTTCTAGATTATGACAATCTTGTGTGGTGGTTTGACGTTGAATCTCGTGTGCGGCGGATGATCTCTCTCAACGAAGCTCTGAACCTGGATGACGTTTGCTTCAAGCCAACCGGGGATGCCTGTGTTGTTCAGTCATTGACTGGATATTTTGGAGGCTCAGTCTTCAACCTTGATCCCGATACCTGGCAAGATCGGCTGCGCCATTGCACTGAGTCACCTGGGGACCCAAGCTGTCTTCCTGACTTTCAACAGCCCTTGAAACCGGAGCTGATACTTGGTGGGTACGATGACTCTGGTGAAGTCCTAGACGCTCGGGCGCTAGTTGTGACTTGGGTAGTCAACAATTTCGCTCAAGGAACACAAGAAGAGAAGAAGGCCATCGACTGGGAGAACAGCTTTCGGCGCATTTTCGAAGTCGTTCAGGAGGAGGCTGCAGAGCGTGGACTTCGAGTATCTTTCAACACAGAGGTCAGCCTAGAGCAAGAACTTAACAAGTCCACCAACACAGACGCGAAGATTGTCGTCATCAGCTACGTGATCATGTTTATCTATGCGTCTCTTGCTCTCGGGTCTGCCACTGTGACATGGAAGTCTCTCTTGGTCAATCCTGCGAATGCATTGGTGCAATCAAAATTCACCCTTGGAGTTGCAGGCATTTTGATCGTGTTGATGTCCGTCTCTGCTTCGGTCGGACTGTTCTCTGCTGCTGGCGTGAAGGTGACCTTGATCATTGCAGAGGTGATTCCATTCCTGGTTTTAGCCGTCGGGGTGGACAACATCTTTTTGATTGTTCACGAGTTTGAGCGGGTCAATTTCAGTCACCCCGATGAAGAGATTGATGAACGAATTGCCCGTGCCGTGGGTAGGATCGGACCGAGTATTTTCTTGTCGGCTCTGACCGAGACTGTGGCATTCGCTCTCGGCGCCTTTGTGGGTATGCCTGCTGTCAAAAATTTTGCTGCTTACGCTGCGGGGGCTGTCTTTATAAACGCCATCTTGCAAATCACCATGTTCATCTCGGTGCTTGCTCTCAACCAGAGGCGCGTACAGAGTCTACGTGCCGATTGCTTCCCGTGTGTGACGGTTCGAAAGGCGAACTCGTTTGGTCTACCTGAAGATCAAGCCTATGATGACCACGAAGTGGAGAGTGCTTTGCAGCGATTCATTCGCCGAGTATACGCGCCTTTTATCTTGGATCGTCGAGTGAAAGCCGCTGTGGTGATTATTTTCTTGGGTCTCTTGACCGCCGGGTTAGCCTTGATTCCCGAGGTCGCGCTTGGCTTGGATCAGCGGATCGCACTCCCTAGCGACTCCTACCTGATTTCCTACTTTAACGACATGGATGCCTATTTCCGCACAGGCGCTCCTGTATATTTTGTGACACGCAACGTCAATGTAACGGATCGGCGTCATCAACAACAGCTTTGCGGACGGTTCACCACATGCGAGGAGTATTCGCTGCCCTTCGTTCTGGAGCAAGAATCCAAACGCCCGAATGTCTCATACATCGCTGGCTCAGCTGCTAGTTGGATCGATGACTTCTTTTACTGGTTGAATCCTCAGCAAGATTGCTGCAAAGAGGATGGCAAGCTCTGTTTCGAAGACCGTATCCCCCCGTGGAACATCACCCTTTATGGAATGCCGACAGGTGCGGAGTTCGTCCACTATGCCGAGAAGTGGATTGATGCACCCACTGATGCCTCCTGCCCTCTTGGTGGCAAGGCTCCGTACAGTAATGCACTGGTCATTGATGAGAAGCGCACAACAATTCAGGCCAGTCACTTCCGTACCAGCCATACGCCTCTGCGGAACCAAAATGATTTCATCCAAGCATACATAGCCGCTCGCCGGATTGCCAACGACATCTCACATGAACACAACATCGATGTCTTCCCTTACTCGAAGTTTTACATCTTTTTTGACCAGTACGTCTCCATCGTACAACTGACCGGTGCTCTTCTGGGATCTGCGGTTGCCATCATTTTTGTCCTGACCAGCGCCATCCTGGGGTCCATTGCGACCGGTGGTGTCATTACCACGACAGTTGTTATGACCGTCGTGGATATTATTGGCACGATGGCCATTGCGGGCGTCTCCCTGAACGCTGTGTCGCTGGTGAATCTCGTCATCTCCGTTGGCATTGGAGTGGAATTCTGCGCTCATATCGCGCGCGCTTTCATGTTCCCATCGCGTACTCTCATGGAGAAAGCTCCGGCGAACTTCCGCGGCAAGGACGCTCGTGCATGGGCAGCGCTAGTCAATGTGGGTGGTAGTGTATTCAGCGGAATCACAGTGACCAAACTATTGGGTGTCTGTGTTCTGGCATTTACTCGGAGCAAGATCTTTGAGATCTATTACTTCCGGGTCTGGCTGGCCCTGGTTGTTTTTGCCGCTATTCACGCTCTCATCTTTCTGCCAGTTGCTCTTAGCTATTTTGGCGGAGGAGGTATGTACTCTTGATCCCTTCGATGTTCTCTTAGGCTTGACTGATTCAAATAGGATATTTTGACCCGGCATCTGAGGGTGGATTGGAGGCAAACTTGGCTTCGCGTGGCTACCGGTCTTTGCTGGTCGACGATCGTTATGAGGATGATGAATTTTGAGCCCCCTGATGTTATTTGTTGAATTTTGATTTTTTGTCCATCAACTCAGGATCTGCGATCCGTGGATAATTAATCCAATGCTGGATATCTAGAAGGTGTCAGGAGTTGGGACCATGCGATTTCACGATTTCAATGCTTCTATTGTTCGTTGTCATGGAATTCGTTGACCAGAACGAACTCAGTCTTCCTGGTCACACCGAGGATCTATTTCGCCATGGTTCCTTAAGTGAAAACTACCGAGTTGTCCTTACAAACCATCAATGCCGGAGTATACCACAACGTGACAAATCAATTCTATTTCACATGTCGAGCCCATAGGTTGTGGCAGAAAAACCAGGCCACCAAGTATTCTAGCTTGTCGTTACGTAGGTCATGGATTGGCAGATGATCTATGAGATCTTCTTTTCTCTCTCATGGTGCTCTTTTAAATCTATTTCAAAATAGCGCATGGGAGTATGGACCTCAAGACCTAGATGTTAGTTTTCCAACCCCATCCACATAAGATGTTAGGAACTTGATCAAATAATGCAAGTTTGTTTCTGCCCGAAATTTAGTAACACTACGCCCTAAACCCAATTCGGATCATCCCACCCCTGATCACTTTTTTTTCTGCCGCGTTATTTTTTTTTCTTCCCCCACCATCCTCCCTCTCCCTCTTTTACTGTTTTTCTTTTTTCTTTTGATACCCCCGGCAGTTTGTCTTGCAGTAGACAAGCTGCTTTTCTCTGTCCCCTTCCCTCTTATTCAGTAGGGATTTGGGACATCCTCACACTCAATCCAAAAAAAAAAAACTCTTTGTTCTGGCCTACACATCTTCCACCATCATGGATCAGCAACGATTTCTGCAACAATTGCAGATCATTCTGGACCGTATGTGATGCCCTTGGCTACCCTCGGTTCATACTATTTGAGTATCACCTAACCCTTGCTTCCTGCAGCCACCCAGGGAAATGTCAAGGAAGCCACCGGCATCCTCCAAAAAGAATTCTACAACCAGCCCCAATCCCTAGTTCTCCTCATCCAGGTTGCCACTGGCCATGACGACCCAAACTTTCGTCAGCTTGCGGCTGTGGAGTCCCGCTCGTTGGTCTCTAAGCACTGGCTGAAGGTGGCCGCGGACCAGAAGCCCCAGGTCCGGGAGCAGCTGCTCCGCTCGACCATGGGCGAGAGCTCAGCGCTAGTCCGGCACTCTATTGCTCGCATTATCTCAGCTGTGGCTAAAATTGATCTGGAAGATGGCGAGTGGGTTGATCTGCCCAACATCCTGCTACAAGCTGCCGATGGCGGCAACCAGGATGAGCGAGCAGTGGCCATCTACATCCTGTTCACCATTTTGGAGACTCTGGGCGAGGGCTTCGGGGAAAAGTTCCAAGACCTGTTCCGCCTATTCAGCAAGACCATTCAGGATCCCGAAAGCGCTGAGGTCCGAATCAATACTCTCTTGGCCTTGAGCAAGTTGGCGCTGCACCTCGACTCTGAGGAAGATGTCGCTCCCGTCAAGGCTTTTCAGGAGCAAGTTCCCGCTATGGTCGCTGTGTTGAAAAATGCCATCGACCAGAACGAAGAGGAGCGCGTGATGCAAGCTTTCGAGGTGTTCCAGACCCTCTTGGGCTGCGACCCGGCTCTGTTGACTGTTCACTTGAAGGACCTGGTGGTCTTCATGAACGAGCTCGCTGCCAACACCGAGGCTGAGGAAGATACCCGTACTCAAGCTATCAGCTTCCTTATGCAGTGCGTGCAATACCGCAAGCTGAAGATTCAGGGCATGCGCATCGGTGAGCAACTTACTCGCTCCGCCCTGCACATTGTCACTGAGCTGGACGACACTCCCTCTGCGGATGACGAGATCACTCCTCCTCGTTCCGCTTTGGGTCTCCTGGACATGCTCGCCCAGAGCCTTCCCCCAAGCCAGGTCGTTGTTCCTCTGCTGCAAACCTTGGGTCAGTACTTCAATAACAGCAATCCCAACTACCGACGTGCTGGTATCATGGCTCTGGGTATGTGCGTTGAGGGTGCTCCGGACTTCATTAGCACTCAGATGAAGGAGATTTTCCCCATGGTTCTTCAGCTCCTTGCGGACTCTGAACCCAAGGTGCGCCAGGCCACGCTGCATGCCGTTGCTCGTCTTGCCGACGACCTGGCCGAGGATCTCAGCGCCGAACACCAGAACCTGATGCCCTTGTTGTTTAAGAACTTGGGAAGCGCCATGCAGGAGTACAAGGGCGAGGAGGACGGTCCTACCATGGACATCATGAAGGCTGGCATCAGCGCTATTGATGCTGTTGTTGATGGCTTGGATGAGAAGGATGTCGCTCCCTACCAGGCTGAGCTGGTTCCTATCCTCCACAAGCTTTTCAAGCACCCTGACTTCAAGATCAAGTCTCTCGCTGCCGGTGCTCTGGGCTCCCTTGCCTCTTCTGCCGGCGACTCGTTCCTCTCCTTCTTCGATGAGTCCATGCACCTTCTGCAAGAATTTGCCACTGTCAAGGATAGTGAGGAGGAGCTTGATCTGCGTGCCAGTGTTACCGACGCCATGGGCGAGATGGCTGCTGCCGCCGGCCCCGAGCGCTACCAGCCTTACGTTGAGCCTCTCATGCGCGCAACCGAAGAGGCCCTGCATCTTGACCACTCCCGTCTGAAGGAGAGCACATACATCTTCTGGGGTGCTATGGCTAAGGTCTACTCCGAGCACTTCTCTCCCTTCCTCGAAGGTGTGATGAAGGGACTCTTCGACTGCATTGACCAAGACGAGACTGACCTCGAGGTTGGGCTTGGTGAGGCTGCCAAGGATCTTGTCGGTCAAGAGGTGACTGTTGCAGGCCGCAAGGTCAAGATTGCTAGCGCCGATGATGACGACGAATTTGAAGGTGGGATTGAAGACGTTGAGGTTGATGGAGATGACGAGGACGACTGGGATGACATCACCGCCACCACTCCTCTCTCCCTGGAGAAGGAGATTGCTGTCGAGGTTATCGGCGACCTTGTCACTCACACCCGAAGCGCTTTCCTGCCTTACTTCGAGAAGACCATTGAAACTGTGCTGCCTTTGGCCGAACATCCCTACGAGGGTGTTCGCAAGAGCACCATCAGCACCCTGCACCGCTCCTATGCTATGCTCTTTGCCATTGCAGAAGAGGGTGGCCAAATGGCCAAGTGGCAGCCTGGACTGCCTCTGCAGGTGGAGCCTGCCAAGGAGGTCAAGAAGTTCGGCGAGATCCTCATGACTGCCACTATGAAGATGTGGTCCGAGGAAGATGACCGGTAAGTTTCTTTCATATTCTTTGTTTGCACCTCATTTGTTCCTTGATCTTTCCATGATGAATCTACTCGCTTAACCCAGCTCACTTTGACACGCCAAAGAGCGTGATTGATGTGAAACGCGTATCAATTCCTGATTACCTTTGATTCTTGACCTTGCTTTGCTATCTGACTTTTAATGGTCATGATTTACTAATGCATCGACGTTAGTGCGACCGTTGCGGACATCAACCGTAACATGGCCGAGAATCTTCGCTTCTGCGGTCCGTCTCTCGTTGCGAACGAGGTCGCGCTTCACAATGTGATTCAGATGGTGACCGACATCATCACCAAGCAGCACCCTTGTCAAGTGGAATTCGGTCCCGAGGAGGAGACCCTCGAAGCTGGCGATGAGACGTCTGAGTTCGACTGGGTAGTAGTTGACACTGCTCTGGATGTTGTTTCCGGCATGGCTGCCGCCCTGGGTCAGAGCTTCGCCGAGCTTTGGAAGGTGTTCGAAAAGACTGTGCTCCGTTACGCCAGCAGCACCGAGTCTCTGGAGCGAGCCACTGCCGTCGGTGTGATCGCCGAATGCATCAATGGCATGGGTGGCGCCGTGACTCCCTTCACGTCGACGTTCCTCAAGCTGCTGCTCCACCGCCTGGGCGACGAGGACCCCCAGACGCGATCCAACGCCGCCTACGCGGTGGGTCGCCTGGTACAGCACTCTAACTCGGATGCCGAGATCGTCAAGGAGTACCCCACCATTCTCAGCCGTCTGGAGGCCTGCCTCCAGTTGACCTTCTCGCGTCTGCAGGACAATGCCACCGGCTGTCTCAGCCGGATGATTCTGCGCCACCGTGACCAGGTCCCGATCAAGGACGTTCTCCCGGTGCTTGTTGGAATTTTGCCCTTGAAGAACGACTATGAGGAGAACGAGCCCTTGTACCGCATGATCTGCCAGATGTGTATGTCCCATTATCCTATTGCCCTTGTATCTTGATTCGATCCTTGACGCTAACCTTGATTTAGACAAATGGGAAGACGCGACCATCCGCGAACTCACCCCTCGCCTGCTGCCTGTCTTCCAGGCAGTGCTAACTGGCGATGAGGACCAGCTCGAGGACGAACGTCGCGCGGAACTGATCGAGCTGGTCAAGTGGCTGAATCAGATGCAGGCGGGCGCTGCCCCCTGGGTCGAGCAGCTGTAAAGATGCTATGAATGCGTAATGGAATAGACGGATGAATTATGGAAGCCCTCGAGATGACTAGACGATACCCCATCCCGGTGGCGATTCCCACGATGAATGATGAAAAACAAAAGTTGTTGCTGTACATATTCAATTGATGCCCCTGGAAATGTTTGATTTGATGATTGGACTTCATTTGATATAGACATTTATAGTTGGTGACGTATGTGGCAGGGAGATCTGAAACGGCGCACAAGTTCGAACCCACCAAGCTGGTGTGGATCGTCGGAATAAATGGCTGCCTGATGTACATTGCCCCCCTCTCTTATCCTCGCGACACCAAAATTCCTTCGATTTCATCTTTCTTCCTTTGTATCCAGGTCAGATCGCCACTTACAGTCATTTCACGGGCTCTACTGACTTCCGACCCCAGTGTGGTTCCTCCGGTGAAGATTCATACCGTACACAATGATTCCCTCCACTTCTACTCCAGTCAACTGGATTCTCCCCTCTACCAGCTCGGGCAGCTCAATTAAAAAGCCCATCAAGACGGTTTCCAAGCCTTGTTTTGGCTGCGATTGCGGTGATGAGGAATGCGACTGCTGTATCTGCACTGTGATGTAGATATCGTGGATGGGGGCATCTACAGCGTTTTGGCTTCATTTGGTGGCGAAGGATATCAGCTTGGGTCTGATTTGCAAGGGATCAAATTACTTTAATAATCTATCACATTCAAGATCTATATACATGCTCTACTAGGTATGCAAGAAATTTGCCCAAGTTTGATTTGTTTGGGGTAACTAGTGGTGGAATATATATCTTTTACCTAATGGGCTAATATACCTATCCTAAGGCGTAACCTTAATACCGCAAGTGACATAAAAGTTGACAGAGACCATGATATAAATTTCCTTCATGCTAAGAGAGATATTTCTCCACGATTCAGCTGCCCAGGTTCCGATCAGATACTTGACTTTCCATGGAACCCTTATCCCGCTGACTCAGCGCATGCAGAGCTTCCGTCGATCCCGAATCAGCCTTCCAAGTCCACATTCCGATAAACTCCACAACTCCATGAATCAATCTGGCGATGAGCCACGCAAGCGCACCTCGCGTGCCTGCGACTCATGCTACAGACGCAAGGTACCCTGATCCACGTCGCGCATGGCAAGCGCTTGGATGTTGACTTGAATAGATCAAATGTGATGCTGCGCTTCCGCAATGTAATTGGTGTAGCCATCACAACCTGCCCTGTACCTTTGATCGTGTGGTGCAGCGGAAGCGAAAGAATGAAGAGGACGACGGGTAAGCTGATATCCTTTAATGGTGGTCAAGCAATTCGTTCATTCCAAGCATAGTCGCTCAAAACCCGCCCGGCTGGCGGATCGGATCGACCGCATTGAGCAGCTCCTGACTGAGAATTTCCTGCAGAATACTGACTTGAGTGAGTAGCAGTGCTTAGCTTGATTGTGACTTGCTGATTGTTGCTTAGATTCGGCACCGCGATTGGATGGCATGCAAACCGCTGAGAGCTCGCCTGGCGCGAGCATGAGCAGTCAGCCTTTGATTTCATCCATGGTTGGCGTGCATTTTGCTGGTCGGGAATTGGGAGCAATTAGTCTACTCACAGGTATCCCTTTTCTCCTACCAGAGGGTCAGGAGTGGATCCAGGCACGCACCGGCCAGAGCATGTCCAGTGACAAACTCAGTCCGGTGCGAGCGCCCTGGGAGAAGGAACGCGGCCAAAACTCGAATAAGCTTCTTGCGAATCTGCAAAGTCCCGCATTTTTTGAGCTACCGGACTATCGCCACATACGCCTGTACTTTGAGGCGTACAAGAGCTCGGCAGTAATGCGACGGCTCTTTCCTGTTGTCGATTTTGATCTCTTCGAGGACACAATCACAGCAGCATACCAGCAGCCAAAATCTTCTTTCAGTTATGGACAGGCTAGCATTCGAGCGTGTGTAATTGCCTTTCTGGCCTTTGCTGCTCGCCTTCCTCCTGTTCAGGAGAAGGTCAAGGGATCTCCCTTTGCCATGGTTGACTATGATGCATTGGCCACCAAAGGTGGATTCTTGATAGGACAAGTTTTGCAAGAACCTGCCAGCGTCGAAGGAACACAAGCCATGACCATGCTGGTGAGTTTTGTTCATACGGATCATTTCCATGCTTAGGATACATCTGACCTGCGCTCCAGACTATCTACGAGCTTTCTTCCGGGAACATGCGCTCCACCAATTATTTTGGCGCAGTTGTAGCCCGTCTACTCTTCATGCTCGGTGCCAATCTGACTTCTAACCGGACCTTTCCGGAAAACGAACGCAGTTTAAAGAGGCAAAAATTATTACGCAACCTCTTTTGGCTCTGTTACACGATCGACAAGGATGTCGCCTTACGTACCGGGCAGCCACCGACGATTGCGGACGAGAACTGTGATCTGACTCTTCCACCGGGTTATGTACAGCGAGCTTTCACCGACATAGAGGCCGAGCTGAAACCTGGCGACGAGCCAATCTTCCCCTTTGATATCCGCCTGAGTATTATCAAGTCCCGGGCACATAGTGCATTATATTCAGTGAACGCCCTTCAAAAGTCGGATGCAGATCTGCTGAAATCAATACGGGAATTAGACGATGAGTTGGAGGAATGGCGCCTGTCAATCCCGGCCCAATGGCGTCCCACAATGTCTTTCTCACCCGAGGCCTCAGATCCCAATGTGAGCATGCATTCGGTGATGCTGCGCCTGAACTATTACCTCTGCATGACCATCATCCACCAGGCCAGCAGTCGCTGCAAGGCGTGGATGCAGGGCACTGGAATGATGGACGGGGTGAGCTCAAGTCTTGCGCTCTCTGTCGAAGCCAGTCGTTCAACGCTTTGTTATCTGGAAGCCGCCGAGCATGTACTCGTCGACGGCATTTTCTGGTAGGTTCAGCGCTCATGCCATATCTCATGGGATATTCGCTTACCAAAGGTATTAGGACATTAATCTTTTACCCCATGTCGGCATTGCTCACTATCTTCTGCAGTGTTCTCCAAAATCCACTAGACCCGCGCTCTCGCGACGATCTGGACCGACTCAGGATGGCCACGCTCATGATGGAACGTGTCTTCTCTCGAAAGCTACCCGCGAATGAAGTCGTCCACTTCAAGCTGGTGGCTGACTTTGTGGTGGAATTAAAGCGACTGGCAGAGTGTGCCATTGACAAAGCATGGCATGAGCATAGTGCTGGGTCACTTCGATACTGAGCAGGGATGATTCACTTCGTTCTTAATTGTTGATTATTTTAAGGATGAGACATTTCCGGTGCAACGGCGCTTGGAAGTTTGCACTTACTGGCGCACAAGAGGGAATGTTATTATGGGAGCTATTCTGTAAATAATTTAGTAATATAGACCCTAGACCCACACACACACAACTACGGTGTTTATTTTTCCGTTCCATACATTCAAAGACACTTAAGAATAGCCGAGTATACAGATACGGTTGACACACGAGTCTTCAAGAACGGCCAATTTCTCATTTTATAGAATGTAAATATCAGTTTATCTATAGTCCATCGAGATCATCGCGAGGTCTAGCAAGAACCGTGGTACAACGCAAACCTAGAAACTCTTGACAACAGTCAGCATCAATCATCCACATGAATAGTCGAGAACGATTGCAGTGCAAGGGTTGCAAGCCAAGACCATGTCTTCGACAGCAAAGATCAGATTGTAGATGCGCGATAGAATCATAGAGCACAATGTGCTTTCAGATGGGGTTGAAACAAAGAAATAGGCATCGATCATCCTGTAATGAGAATGGGAAGAGGGATAAGACCAGGGACTTACATTCAGTGTTCAGGACGAACTCGAGATCATTAATGGGGAAAATGCAGAATGGGAAAATTTCAGATTATATGCTGCAGATCAGGTGACGCGGAGTGACAGACGGGCCGGACCCTGGCTAGACCTAATTTGGGATTGCCGAGAAATTCTACGGAGTATACAGATAATGACCAAGAGCATATATCTATTGTGTTAAGACTGGTGTGGTGGATTGAGATTCTGAATTGCGGAGAGGTGGGTTCCACATCCTTCGATCTACAGCAGGTGTCTGTTGTTGCCTGATTTTCTGACCCGATTTCTTGCCAATGCAATACCGATTGCAGAACAATATCTGAAAATGGCCTGGCACTCTCCGTTTGATGTACAGAACTGAGAGCCAGTGGCTAGGCGCCCTGGGAGGCTGCCGTACTCAGTCGAGTTCGACCAGAGAAAAGGTGGCTCGTTTGAATTGTCCAACGACGCCAAGTGGTAAGGTGGAGACATGGCCAAGGTGCCATTGCAATTAGAGATCTCCGTTTGATTGACTGTCAGTTCAGTAGATTCGGACCCATGTAGCCAACTTTCAGCACCACGCACCAGACCATCAGTGCGATTTGTGTTTTGTAGATGGGCCCCAGCAGTGCCCTCAGATTTCCTTGTCCAGCAAATCCCATACCAGCCGAGAGTCCTCAATCTTTTGCTGTTGTGAATCCTTCTGTTGACTAGATCCGTCTTGCGATAGCTCAGCGGAATTCAATCGGCCAGCGTCGGTTTGTAGTTGATCCAGCATGCCTTCAACGTCGAGTTTGATCTTATCCATCTGCTTGATTTCTTCCCGTGATCGTTCCAATTGCTCCTCCATCATCATTATGAGAGATTCGCGGGCCTGGTGAGGCCGATAGAGATTAAGCAGATGGTGGGCGTTGATGAAGAGGTTGCGCATATCCTCGACCTTGGGCTGGAACTGCTCGGGGGAGACCGAAAGAATACCGCATAATTCTAGGAAGTTGAGGAGGAGAGACTTGCTGATCTTGAGTAGGTAGTAGGCGTGATTGAGGGGTTGCGATGGCTGGGATGGGTCTTGGGAGCTGTCGTCTGCGGGGTCCGGATAAAGTTGCTCAATGCCTTGTTCTTTCAAGGATGGCAATGTCGTCGAAAGGGTTTGCAGTTCACCAAAGACTGAATACTCTCCAGTAGGAACCTCTGGGGGCACGAGAAAGCGCAGTTCCGGAGGAAGGTTGAGAGCGCGCAGTTCCGCAGGCGACCATTCTTTGTGGACGCGTCCATCGGGCTTCTCCTTGGACGCCTCGGCCTTGATATCCTCCAGCTTGTCGAGATTGTCGCGGGTAAAGTGTTTCCATAGCGGAGGAGGCGGGGCAAAAGCAGCCGTGACTGCACGCTGTTGATTTGGATCGGCCATGGGGACGACGCAGACAGATCAGTTGCGATGGAGAAAGAAGGAAATGCGGACGGGGAAACAAGTGGGTCAGTCCCGCTCCGGTTTGAATCCCATCTCTGTATCGCCCCCATTTTGTCTCCTGACAACCTCGCTGAATACCTGGATTGACTCTTTTCAAGAGTCATTCAGCTCCAATGCAGCACTCTGGTATTGTAGGCGCTTTTATGCGCTTCTACCAGCGGACGTATGCAGCGGATTGGCTTGCGTTAGGCGCCCTCTGGGTAGCTCGCGTGCTCGTAAGATCACTGGGAAAAGAGAGATTGATTTGTTCTGTCGCTGATGTATTGATCTCAGGTCCAAAAACTTCTTTCTCCTTTCCATCGCATGTTTTCCCTCGATAACAAGGCCATCCAGTACCCGCTCACTCCACATGAGCGAGTCCCCGTCAGTACGAGTTTCTACACCCCTTCGTGTCCGAATTGTCTCATAATCTCTGTTTAGTATGGGTCATGATCGTTGCAGGCGTGGTTCCGCTTGGTCTCATTATTGCCTGGGCTGCTTTAATGCGCCCTGGCGTGCAAAAAACTCAGGCCACCATCCTTGGCCTCCTGGTTGCGATCACCTTGACCAATTTGTTGACCGACTCCGTCAAGAATGCAGTGGGGAGACCTCGACCAGATCTCCTTGCGCGCTGCAAGCCTGCCCGAGGCACGGCAGACAATGTGCTAGTCGCATGGACGGTGTGTACCGAGGCCAACAAAGGCATGCTACACGATGGGTTCCGCAGCTTTCCTAGCGGTCACTCCAGTTTTGCCTTTAGTGGTCTGGGGTTCCTGTTTCTGTAAGTGACGATTTCTGTCCTATGACGGACATCAGCTCATACATGAGATTCGCAGATTTCTTGCCGGTCAGATGCATGTCTTTCGTCCTCGCGCGGCTCTTGGAAGTTGTCTCATCGCATTCATTCCGCTTCTATGTGCCTTGATGATTGCCCTCTCTCGACTAGCCGACTATCGCCACGACGTGTGGGATGTGACAACCGGTGGCAGTCTCGGAATGTTGGTCTCGTGGTTCTCATACCGCCGTTACTATCCTGCACTACGGTCTGTCCACTGCGATTCCACCTACGATAAAGTGGATGTTGCCGATGCCGATGACTTTGGCAAGCGAAATGATGAAGAGCAGGGCCTGACCCGGCCTTTCATCTCTCGCAGCGGCTCTGCCACTGACGAGAACTATGAGCTTGAAGAGGCGCAGTCGCTTCGTAGACATTGATTCTTTTGTATACAGTCATAAATATACCATTGAAATAGTTCTTCATGGCATTCTACTAAGGGCTGGCTGAAGTTAGATTGTGAATAAAAGCCTGCCAACGAGCTCAAAGCCTGACAAATGTTGATCGCAGCACTTCTCTGCAGAAATCACGCATGTCTTTCATCCAGTGCTATGGCATTGAATACCAAGGTCCGAGACTCACACTTTGCCTGGACACGGGCTCAGTCTTGAAGAATGGTCAATGACGGCTAGGACTATACAGAGAAATCAATTCTCCATCAACGATCCCAGCGCGAAACAAATGCAAGCAATGGCTAGCAATAATCTCTGTTTTCCTCCGGATCAATCAATCGCCGATGATAACATATGATAAAGACTTTTAGCAACAGGTGATATTTTAATATTTAATATTCAATACTTAATGGAGACTTTTAGCAAGACGTGAACATTTTATATTTAATGTTTAATATTTTGTAAGTGGATCCTAATCAGAATAGGCAGGCGGCGTGATGCTTTGGTCCTATTTGGGAACATGACCGGCAGAAAGATTTATTAAATATTAAATACTGCTCAAAGTCTCGAATCGAATCAGAATATTCTGCTCACTGCTCTGTCTGTACTCCGTAGGTACAGTAGACTCGCCGCCTTCTCAATCTAGTTAGAAGACCCACTTCATATTTAATATTCAACATTTAATATTTACTATAACATTTAACATTTAATAAATAATGTCGGACGAGATGCTGAAGGTCTGATCGGTTTTGCAAACACCTCGCTCTCTGATTATAGTTATTCACGTGTCGCGCTGGACAACTTGATTGGGTTTAGTGAATCCCGACGCGAGCCACATCATCGGATCTCGTCGCGATCCCTTTTTTCCATCACGACACAGGATGGACAACGCTGGCGATGGGCCAGCAGCGCCCCAGAATGCGATGGCTGCTCTACCTCCTCTTCTTTCCACCTTCGACGCTTTTATGCCTCCGCCTCCTGCCCAACAAACCACCGAGCCACCACCGACCACACCAGTCAGGACACCTCGAACTCGGATGGAAATGGGAAGAACCAGACGACTGACAACTGCGGACAAAATTTTCATGTTTTCAATTTGCGTGAAAGTGATCGACCTGTATCCCAAGCTCCATTTTAATATACAGTTATGGCGGAAAGTTGCTGCTAGATACACGGAAGCCAAGCAATTAATCACGCCTATCAATCAACAAACGGTCAGAAGAACTGTCCAATCAGCCATGGAAGATCGGAGACGGACAAAGCATCTGGAACCGGCGTCTCGGATTGAATCGGATGCTCGAGCTCAGATGAATATACATCTCGATGATCTTATCGACCATGCCGATTATCTGGAAGAACTGGCCAATATGCCCTTAGAGAAACGGAAGGAATTGCAAGCCAAGGAAGAGATGGATTTAGCTCGCTTTGAGCATTGTGACAGATGGATGGAGAACCTGAACCCTCACGGTAAAGCGTCCTCAAAGTGATCTCAACGCTTTCCCTTACTAATCTTTGTTGCTGGTACAGAATGTGCTCCTCCAGATGATTGGGGTACTCCTCCAGAATCCGAAGCTGCATGCCCGTCTCTTTCTCTTTCGCGATTTTCCCATCCGCAATCGTCCTCGCCTGCACAGCCTCAACCCAAACCAACCAATTCACGAGATCCGAATTCGCAATCACACATGGTTGACCGGATTTTTAATCATCTTGTAGAACGGGACGCTGCTAAAGCGCGGAATTACAATCGACTCACGGGAATTGAAGAGCGCTTGACTCGATGGGAGACCGAATATGGTCAGTTAACTTCTCAATTAGATCAGTTGTCGAAGAAACTCGACCTGGTTCTAACCAAATTACCCTAATTGAATTATCATTCATCGTTCCATTTCCCCTTTGGTCGTTGTCTCACAAAGCCTGATATAAGCGAACACGCTCGACTTCCCTGGACGCGGAAATGTTTGCGCAGTCATTGTTATTCCCGATGATCCAGTCCATGGCCATCACTGTGTTTCATTTTATTCATCATTCTGTCATATCTACACATCTGCCTACTATGCTTGCCCAACTTTTTCCGAGGTGGTGTGATCATCCCTGTTTTTGACATTGCGTCCATTCAAGAACGCGGTAATGCATGTCGCATTATCACTCCGCTCGTGCGCAGACACGGCAGTAGTGATCATATCTGACACCTGCGCGGCAGTTCTGCCACTTTCATAGAGCGTGGTGATCCCGCTAAGAAGTGGTTCATCAGGCGCCACGTCGGTGACCCCATCCGAGGTCATGACGAGGACGTATTTTCGATCGTCTCTCAAGTGAATCGTTGACATGGTTGGGTCACTGGACAAGATGCTTCCCTTAGAGAAATAATCTCCTGGCTCTTTCCCTGGGACCGGGGGTGGGTTTTTCTGATGCAAATCGCCTAGAGCGCGGGACATGTTCAAACCACCTATGAAAGGTTGATATCAGTGGAGGCTGCTTGGATGGGTGATGGATGACTGACCTATTCTTGGGGTATCTCCTCCCATATCGACCACGCCACCGGCAACTTCAATGCGATTCTTTTCTCGAGGACTCGCAGGCTTGTGCAATCTTGAGATGCGATTCTAAACGATCAAGTCAGTCATGTTTGCCCATGACAGACAGAGCTGGAACGTACAGCATGCATCTTATTTGGCTCGGCCGCGTCCATCTCTCCAAGAAAGACAATCGAATCACCCAGATTTCCCACGGTGAGCACACCGCGCGTCAAGTCCAAGAGACAGACCGACACGGTGGTGCCGGCAAAGGCAAAGCCACTATCTCCTCTGTTATACAAATCGTAGAGCAAGGCCTCTTCGTCACAGATGGCGGACTGCACGATCTCCTCATAGTCTCCATCGGCTAATTTGCGATTGTTGATGATTAATTGTGGTATATTGGAAACGGCATGTTTGGATGCTCTGCTTGAGCCACTGAACTTGATTTAGAATTGACGCTTTCCCAATCCTGCATGGAGACCTACTGTCCATCACATAGTACGAATAAAGCTCGTTCATTCGGTCCTCGCTTCGGGAATTTATCGGGTAATAGCATCATCGACCTATCTTGCTGCGTCGGCCGAGATCCTTGTTTCTAGATACTTGTCGGTTAGTCGTTGGGTCTGGGTCAAGCTTGAATCTGGACACTGTACACTGCAATTCCCGGCATCTTCAAGGATGACAGTCGCCAGAGGGACATCCTTCTTATCCGTCATGATTTCGACATTCAGAATGCCGTCTTAGATGCCCATGGGGATCGGAGCGGTGAAATAGCGAAAAGAAAACCGGTTCCCGTTCGAAATAAGTTGGAGATGCGATGATATCATCGTGGGTTTGACAGATACACTGATGCGGGGCAATCTTGGAATGATGCAATGAAGTTTGTAATTGAAATAGATTTTAGTTTTCGTTCAAGAAAAATTTACTATAGTATATCCTGAGAGCAGGTATGTTGGTGCAGTGTCAATTATGAGATCTCTATGTAACTATCGACGGTCCAACTCCTGTCCACTGTTCACGATGTCTATGGATCCATTTCTGAATACCTAGGCTGGATCAATCAGATTGTTTTATTTTCTACTAGTATTCCATTCGATAGTATCGATTTCATTCACCAAGGTCATGTGGCCAATTCCAATCCCTCATTTTTGCTTATCGCCGTTGCGCGGACCCATTTTTCTTTTCTCAACGCATCGACGCAGGAACTGTAGAACCCCCACTTCGAAGATCCTCTCCAACGACCTCGACGGTACGGAGTACTTCGCACCCTGACTCCTTCTGTCCGATCCCCTCCAAAGGCCATGTGAGCACCGCCGATACCGAATGCCGCGCAGAAAAGCCGCCGATCGCACAGGACCGGTGAAGACTCGGTCTCGCAATGGTTGCCAGGAATGCCGGTCGAGTCGCGTGCGATGCGATGCGAAGAAGCCGGTCTGCACCCGGTGCTGGGAGAAAGGACTGCCATGCTCAACCAATCTTGTGCTTAAGTGGGAGTCGGAGTTTGCCAGTCGGGGCATCGCATTTGGCCGTGCGGGTGTCTGGAGGAAAGATCGAGCAGATCCAACTTCATCCAGCGCCGAGCCTCCATCCCAGATAGACGAGATGCGTGAGTGGTGTCCGGTACCGGCCATTCAACCCTGGGGATTTGTCAATAGCGGGGTTGCCACCTTTGCAAATCCAGGGCGAGTGGATATACAGTTGAATGAATTGTATGCGACAGTACCGGCTACGCGTGGAAGACAAAATTTGCCTGATCCGCTATCACTGTGGTCACAAGGAAACTCGGTGGACGACCAGGACCTGGCTGCGACTTCCACCCGGAATCCACCGCCATCCCTGTCTCTTTTTCCAGAGGGTGCCCTCTTTGGACACGGAGAACTGTTTGACTATTATCTCCAGCAAGTGTGTCCTCGAACCACCGGCAGTTCCACAGCGTCCTCGCCCTTCGCCTCGGTCATTCTTCCGTTCAGCCTGTCCGCCACGCCTACGCTATTCAAAGCCATTCAGGCCCTGGGTGCTTGCCACTGGTCTCGACTTGATCCCTCCTTTGGCGCCCTCGGGCTTCGCCTGAAATCGGAGACGTTGCGAGACCTTCGCCGCCGCCTTTCCAATGAGGGAGCAGTCATGTGTAGTGCCGATCCCGAAGTGCTGGTGATCATGATGATGCTTTGTCTATGCGAGATCATCGACAAGTGTGATCCCCGCTGGACCATTCATCTCAAAGGCGCGAACGATCTCATTCGACTTCGAAGGCAGCGCGCCCTGGCACTCTCTCAACCCTCGAACCCATCTGACCCTGCCGCTACATTTGCCGAGCATTTCTTTGCCTTCCAAGATGTCATGGGCCGCACCGCTTGTGCGAAAGAGGTCTTATTTGGAGATGATTATTGGGATAGTAGTAACCAATGCATCGATCTTTGGATGGGATGCAGTCCTGAGCTGGTTTCCATTTTGTCCGCGATCACCGAGATGAGCCGGGCGAGGCGACAGTTGGATTCCGAGGCTGCCCGAGAATTATTTAAACTCCGTGCGGCATCTCTTGAACACCGACTTGAACATTTGATTCAGGAAGTCGGGCATAGTGATGGGCAAGAAGAAGCAGACGACGAGATTCTTATGGCTGCTGCCGAGGCCAAACGCCTGGCAGCGGTGCTCTACTTGCACGGTGCACTTTACGGAGCGTGCCCGACCACTCCATTGGTGGTTCATTATGTTCGACAGATTCTTCAACTGGTTTCTGACTTACTCGATCGCGGGTCATCGATTAGCGTGACATGGGCCGTCTTCGTCGCGGCCGTTGAATTGGATCCGTCGCGAGATGAGCTATGGTCGGATCCTGAGGGCAAGCCTGTATCTGGCCGATCCATTGTTCTACGAGCACTGGCATCTATGGCCGAGTCAACCCTCTCCAACATTGGGCGAACCCGCGCGGTCATTGTCCAGTTATGGCACGCCCGCGAACAGGAACTGCTTAAAGGGCCGGTGCAGCGCGAGAGCAACGATTGGGAATGGCATGTGGTACCGATCAGCGATGCCATGAGTCTGGCATAAACTGGATGTATATTATTAAAAACTGTAGAGTTCGATTCATGTTTTGTTCTGGTTTATGCTTGTTCTTGCCACTGCGGGGCGCGCCTCCGCTTTCGGTTTAGCCGCGTCCGTCGCGACTTGACGTTCATTGTGAAACTCGTAGCGCTCTCATCTTCCTGCCATGTTCATGGGCCATTTACCCATCGATTGAGACTATGGCTCAGTTCCGGCCTTCGGGGCCGGTCCGGAGTGTATCGCTTCATCCATTCGAGAGCAAATTGAGCCAGCAGCTCCAACCCGATCCGCCCACTCTAGAGTCTCTCGAGCCCTCTTCGCGCTCGCCCAAGTCGCGCTCATTATCGGATGCATCAAAACCAGCTCAGACGACGCAGCCGTCAACGGGGGATCTCAGTCGTCCGCCCAGCAAAGACGACAGTTCCCTGCCTGATTTACCGGCAACTCCCAGTCGGTCGACCTACCAACCACCGAGCCTCTCACTGAACCTCCCCACAAAGACTGCCGCGTCACCATCTATCAGTCGCGCTCCTCTTTCACCGCAACTCGATTCTTCGCAGATCTACGGTTCTCCCAGCTCGGTGTTGCCTCGGCGTTCTCGCGGACTCGACTTCTCGCGTGCATGCACCAATCTCCACCACTCCACCCTCGCTGAATCGTCACCGGATTCTTCGCCTACGATCGGTGGTCGTGGGATGAACATTCCCCAGCGCCGCGGGTCTCCTGGTTTGACTTCTGTTCCGCCTTTGTCAACCTCGGGCCCCGCAGATCGCACCACTATCTCAAGTTCGGTCTCGAGCGTGAACATGATGGAATCCGACACCAGCAGCAGCGACGACGATGACGAATCCATGATGCCTGATCGCGACGATGTCATGTTGAACACCCCGCAGGCGACGCGAGTGGGCAGTGGTCCAAGCCCTTTTGCTGCGGGGACTGTCCAAAGTCCTGGGAATGAGTGGATGGGCGGTTATTCCCAAGCAGCAGCTAGTCTCATGAGCTTCCAGCGAGCCCGGTTCCGTAAAGGTGGTCGCAGTCGACACAGCTCAAGCAGTGCTAGTGGGAATAGCTCCAAGCCCAGCCCGGGGCCTCATTCGCCCCCGGTCATGAAAAGCGTGGAGAATCCGACGGGGGGATACTTCGGCCCTCGACAGAGTGCTCATTCACGACGAGAAAGCTTGAGTCTGGGCACACGGGATCTGCGTCTGTCCGATCTCAGTGACGACGGCGAGAATCGTGCTCGAGCGGGCAGTCCCACGGCTGCATCTCATTCGGAAGGAGGGCCACTGGGAGTAATTCGTCGCGCTGTGACTCGGCGAGGAAGTTTACTGGTAAGTTGATCATAAGCGTTGGTCTAAAGGGTTTTCACATGCTCACATTGCGTACTAGCCCAAAACCAAGACTTTTGCTCGCATTCGCGCTGCCTTACTCGAGGAGGGAGCGCCTGTGGATAGTGACATGAAGCGAGAGGCCGAGGTTGTTCGACAGGTTCGCGATACGGAGCCTGAAACGTCTCCTACCTTGAAAGACTTTCCATCTCTTGACCCATCTCAGCCAATCGATACACCGCAAAGCCCAGATGCTACACCGTCAAAATCTAATCCCCGAACGAATAGCTTCAGCAAACAGGCCAGCCGCAACTCGGGAGGTGTGGAGTTTTGGAACTCCTTTGATGATCGCTATCGCACTCCACCACCATCTGTGCGGCCTGCGGGCGCCTCGTCCGCCCCGGACGATGACATCCCCATGGACATGACGCCCTCTACGACCATCGGATCAATCACCACCGACTCTAAACCCCGCTCCCGATCATCGACCCCACACCCTCCGGGTAATATGGCCATTGGTAAAATTCAACGCAAGCGACCACGCGAGGACGACTTTGATCCGAATCTATTCAAACGCCGGGCCGTGTCGCCGAGCGTGAGTGCCCAAAGCAGTCCTGTGCTGGCGCATTCTTCTACCGTGAATACCAATGAGCCCAATATCTGGGGTCCGCCATCTAAACTCGGCCCACCGTTCTCCGAGCGGCCAAGCACAGAAAATGGGAATCGGAATACACCTCATACCGGTCCTACCAAGCGTGTGGGCTTGCAGGGAATGACGGAGGCCAGCGATGGATTCATGAATATGTGCATTGAGTGATGGATTGAAATTTCGGGGTCTGAGCGGATATCATGGCGATGACCATGGGTTTAATTTGTTTCGCTTTTGTTTCTTTTTGGCACTGCATGGCGTTGGGGAATCCATGATCTCGATACATTCTTTTGATGCCAAAATAAATAATATGCATTGCAAGGCAGGGAAGTGTTCTCGAATGACTTTTCTATCTTGGCACCGCTTTGTGACGACCATTTGAATTGGACTCCCCGAGTAGATGTTACTATGGACTTTGAGCCCGTATTCAATATGATACTCATGATCACTCGGTGGTTGTTCTGTCAAATCAAGGTAACCTTATACTGATTACGATAGCTAGTGCTATGCACTATCTATATTCAATGATAGCTTGTGTATTAGAGCTCGATGCCAACCTCTTGAGGATAGTCTAATCTAATACTATCGTACTAATTCAATAGATATTTTTTGCGAAGCTCTGGAAAACCAGGCTGAGCTCAGAGAGTACAGTGAAGATGAGTATCCAATGTCAATTAACTTTCAAGATACCACAATGCAACAGTTAGTATAAAAATTAGTTAAGCTTCACACGCTTCGGATGTTTTCTAGGCTTCCCTGAAACACTTGAAATAAGAATGAGTATTAACCCGGGTATGTCTCGCACACGCAATCATGAAGAAGCCAATACTCGGCTTACAGCGCAATCCGATTAATTTCGCTCCCTCTGAAAATTCTCTGTCATCTCAAAAAGTACATAACTAAGTAGGACTCAAATTCTCGTCTAGCGAGATTGAAGATATGCTGAACGTGCTCTCGTGCTTGCTGTAATCGCGTACAACAAGATCGACGATGTTAGTGACTAGTTATGCCGATACATACAAACTAGGCATCTCAGCTGAGTCAAATGTTCCTGTATAGAGCGGAGTCGATATTCTTGATAATAGAAGTTCCAATACAAGTTTGAATAGCAAAATGCCACTATGTATACTCGTACTCTGTAGACTTTGATGAAAGGAGAGAAAAAGCTACCAATTAAAAAGTGGTCACATATGGGGCGCAGGTATCAAAATAATCCATCATTGGCTGGAACCAGGTATCATGGCTCGGAAAGTTCTCAACCCCATTACAAACACCCTTCAACATTCATCAAGTCTCTGCAGAAGATACAGGATCTGCGCCGGCGCCTAGAAGAGGAACAACTGAAGCTTCAGACGCAAGACGGCGCTCCCTGAAATCCTCGATGTCTGCCATGTGCATCATTTCTCGAGCTATCCATCCAAAAAGATCAAATCCAACAATCAAGGGCGACACTGAGTTTGCGACAGAGCGTCATTTCACACCGCTATTGACATTGGAAGAAGATGGGAAAGAGGCTGGTAATATCATAGACAAAAGGGCAATTGGGTAATCACAAGAGATCAACCTGGTGCACGTGTGGATCATTCTCCGCCCGGAGCTCGACCTTCCCCCTCCAACTGTGTCTCCACGTCTTGTTGTTTTCATTCTAATAGCATGTCATCCACTACAGAGCTCGCGTCGGCCTTTATTGAGGGCGCTCCCCCTGGCGAGGTATGCACTCCGGACCCCTCTTGTTTGGCTCTCCGGCCCCAGATTACCCCTCAGTTGGAGACCTGGGGAACATTGGCTGACATTGGACCGGTTGGAACAGCTTGCGGACGTTGTTGCTGGTATGTCATTCAATGACCCTTATTGCACGATTTCATCGGCATCAATTCCCCCTTTTCGATGACAACCCACCACCTACACATGTTGATGCAGCCCGTGGCCGACAACAGATGTACAATCCCTAACATCCGAGAGCGATGATATTATTCCCTCCCTTGCGCCTGCGTTCGAACGGTACAATGAGAAACAGCTTGCGACGGTGAAATTGCCCGGATCAAGTCAAGAGGTGCGATGGACTGTGCCCCGCTGCGACTGATTGGATCACTGACATCGGCTTTGCTGGCCAGGTGATTGTGAGCGAGTTCAACAAGGTAGAGGGCAACCGATACTTTGACCCGGAAAGCCAGACCTCATTTGAGGTCGATCATATCACGCAGGTGGGTAGATCGGTATCGCTGGATCTAGCAGTTGGAAGACTGACACCGGACCAGACCGCGTCGGCGGCTCAATCCTATGCATTAGAATCTCAAAATGCGGACTTGATGTGAGAGCCCGTGCGAAATTCCCGTTCTATGTGGATCATTTCATTGACCAAAATAGCAAATCTCTGCTCAAGTCGCTCGGCATCCACGCTCGCGAGCACTATCCCAACTGCTCGTACGGAGTGTATCCAATTGAGAATGACTCGGCCGTTGCAATTCTACTGGTTGCCAATCGTTACTCGCCTAATAACTTCTGGTATGTGAAGAACTGCGACGAGAACACGAGTATCCACTGATGCACCACTCTCACAGGAATGGTCGATTCCGCGCCATCTACCAAGTTCCCATCTCCTCTTCATCCACCACTGTGAACGGAAAGATCCACGTCGATGTGCACTACTACGAAGACGGCAATGTAGCACTCAACACGACCAAGCCGCTCAGCCTTTCAGTACCCTCCATCTCTGCCGAGTCGATTATCTCTCGCATTGCGACCGCTGAGCGTGACTACCAGGAGGAGCTGAACCGGGCGTTTGTCCGCACCGCGGAAGGTGCATTCAAGGGACTGCGGAGGCAATTGCCCATTACTCGACAGAAGGTCGAATGGGAGAAAGTTGGTGGATATCGGCTAGGCCAGGATATCTCAGGAGGCAAAGGGCGGTAGAGCTACACCAGACATACCCTGGCGAACATGCGCGTGAGATACATAGCTGGATCGAAACAATATTTTCTATTCCAGCTCTGCAATTCTTATTCAGCCTTGATATTGTACGACCGGAGTCCTGGACTTGGACATAGCCACCATAGCCATTACATCCAATCACCTTGAAAAGGAATCCACCAACATCACTCTCTTGGTAGATTTCTATACGGTGACATCGAAAGACATGGAAAAGTTTCTCTTCTGGGAAGATTTCCTTTCTAATGATTCCTATATACTTGTGGCTGGGCAGGATTTGCAATACACAGAATACTAATTACGAATTGCTTCTAGCGTGGTGGATGAAGGCGAACGTGTGGAGTAATGGGAAGGCTCAGAATGAGGCTCAAATCAGGCGAAGACCTGGAAATTGAAACAGCAACTAGCAGTCAATCTCAGAGACAATCTCAGAGCATATCACTCATTCTATTGATACTAATACTAAAATAGGTCTTTAACATTAGTAGACAAGACCGATTGAGTTGATCGCACCATCGGTCAATAGAGTATATATCATCCGTTAAAGTTATACTAGGCTCTTTGGCGCAATTCCAATTTGTCACTCGGATGAATTTAAAAGTATATGATTTTATGCCAACTCCTCAACTCGACCGAAACGCTCAAACCTTTTGCAAAAAAGAGTTATGCAGACAACCCCATCGGACTGTGACTGCAATCATATACTTCCAAATGATCTCATTTGCCTTTTCCTTGCACTATGTTTATCCAGGACCCTTGCAAAAGTCTGTATGCACTCCGCTCCACACCATATAACCCCAACAACCACCCACCTGTATAGTTGTTGTTTCCCACATATGGTGTGTAGCTTCGATTGATCAAGATGATCAGGATCAGGATAAAAAGCATTTTGGAAGTGAATATACCGGTAGAGAAGCCGGAGTCAAGATGGGATCGGGCTGTGATAGATCCATGGTATTTATAACTTTGAATGTTCCCCTTGGTCAATGACGATCGAAGTCAGGATCAAATTGAAAATGTCCTTCATTTCGACAAAAAAATCTTGTTTCCATTCTAGACACCTTGGAATATGCTCATATTTCATTGACCACCTGACCCAGAGACTCCTCCACCGAAATGCACACGCCCAAAAAAAGCCTGCACAAATAGCACCTCGGTTTTCGAGTCTCACAACCGATAACGCAATCTGCTTTGCGCTGAGTAGTAAATTCTTACTTGACTCATATCGTAGAAGATGGTGGAGCATCGAGGGAATAACGATAATTCCCTCGCCACCGCAGGGTCCTTCTTAGGAGTGAAACTCGCCCTATGAAGGAAAATAAGCTTCCTGCGTCAACTCGAAAGCTCCCGTTGAAAATATAACGCTCAAAGCTGGATGCTGTATCCACGTTCTGTCTGGAATATACAACCTTTCTGGCGACTGGGTCACAAGGTGTGCGCTTAGAACTGCCACACACTAGGTCATCGGAAGTGCTATCTACCCTGTGCCGGGGAAGTTGATATGTGTCCATGTAGTAATCTCGATATACACCAAAGCTACAAACGATAGCTCTACTTCAGGATAAATTGCTCGAGCTCGATTCGAAAGGCGGGGTTCAATACTTGACGAATCGCGGCTGTAAGTGCAATGAGATTATCCTACATGTATGCTACTTTATCGAGCATCCTATCGCGCATGTTAAAACCACTGTCTTGTTCTCTTTCGCCTGTCAAGACCAACGCCTGCGTACGCGGACTCGTTTGCGATTCGAATTTACACGGTCGATCCCTTGGCAGCTAGAACATTTCTAGAAGACGCGGCAGGATACCTGTATATGTGAACACACTGGGAAGTGGATTGTACGATTTTTTCAGGAAGGCGAGCACACTTTCTGCGGAGAAATCGGTTGGATATCCAGTCCATGGTTTAGCTGGGATGTGATTGACGAGGGACCCTAGAGATCACCTTGACGCGCAATCTGGGAAAGCGTCAATGGCCGAGCAAGGCTTGGGCTCGGAACTGTCGCAAGTTGTCGAATCTGAAGTAGTAATCGGTGCTTTGCTTTGTGCATTCAACATGATTGCAAACTGCAAACCAGACGAGGGCAGGATTGAAAAGCAAGTTTCTTGTGACCTCATTGGTGAAGAATGATCATCGCGGATGCTATAACTTCAGAGGTGAAGACACTTTCCAACTTCTCAGTCATCTCCGTCCGCACCGTACCGCCACACATGATTCCCGATGCCACCGTGACATATGCCGACGATGAATTCAATTCTGTCTCAGACACCGAGATCATTGCCACATCGGAATTCTGGGGGAAATTGATCGATGAAAGCTTTCCTGCCTTTTCTGCTCCAGAACACGAGAGTGCAGAACAAGTTCTTCCGACCTCCCTCTCTGCGCAAGTCAGTCCAACAGCCTCCAATGCCTCTGAGGAGCTTCAACGCACCGGGAAACCAACCGCATCACCAAATGATGTGGATGATGAAGCTTTGAAAGGGAGCGAGGGCTCTTGTGCATCCGGTAATTGCTTTGGCCCAGCGGGTACAAATCATAAAAATGCCGCAGAGTACCAAGCGCCCCCGCCTATTGAAGTTGGAAGTGAAGAATACGAAGTCCAAAGAGTGCTGGACTCCTATTGCGAGCAAAGGGGCCGCCGAGAGCCATGCCTTTACTACACTGTCAAATGGGTTGGTTACAACGAGCCTTCCTATGAGCCTACGGAGTACTTGGACAATGCTAGGGAATTTGTTACTGACTTCCACCGCCGTCACCCTGAAAAACCCGGACCCGGCTCGACAACTAGGTGTTTTGAGTGATTTTTGTTTTTGGTTATCCCGCTAAAGATAATTAGATTTTGCGCAAGTTCACAAGAAGCGCTCTCAACGGAAAGCCGAGGGCTTCATGCCTGCTAACGGCACATATCAAGCTGCCTCGGCCGCCAGAGATGCTATCAGGCGTGAAGCAACACACGAAGTCAGCATGGACAACTCTCGGCCGCCTGATTCCGGTAACGCAGCACCACTCAAGCGCAAGTTGTCCCATGACAAAGACATCGCCTTTGAACCCAGAAAACCAGAGCGTTTGATCAAGAAGGCTAGAAGCTGTTGTTGATTCTCTGTGTTGGCTCTGAAAATTAGGCCTGAGATATTTCGAATCTTTTCGTGTCCAACGAAATTATATCCCCTCATTACTCGCTCCTTGTCTCCTCTTTCTCTATTAAACGACCCCTTACCCTCACCCTTGCCATCACAAGCCCCTTTATCCCCTCTATCACCATCACACGCCTCCCTCATCACTCCTCTCTCACTGCTTCACTTAATACGAGTAACAGGCTGGCGGGACCATTCATAGAGCCAATCATCAATCCTTTGCACACCCTGCAGGTCTCCTTCCATAGTTTCCTGCTTATCCTCGTCAACCCAGCCCCGGGTATAACTGCCGCCAAAATCAATAAGCCAGGCATCGCCCTTCATATCAACCAAGACATTCTCGGGCTTAGCGTCACCCCAAACAACGTCTGCCTTATGCAAAAATTTAACGGAGTTTTGTATTTGCGTAGACCAGCGAAGCCGATCCTCATTTGTACAGTCGGTCCAAGGCGCTAAATCCTTTAGAGTGCCTTTATTCTCGATATAGGTGAGAAGTAGTCCGACTAAATATGTATCAGGGTGGTACTCTTCATCGCTATCGAGAGGATAGTGTTGAAGACTATCCTCGTCATCGATAATCACACCTTGAAGGTGACAGATACGTATATCAGTAAGAAGTGGCGGGCTTGCTTTAGCGTCCGCAAGTATCTTGCTATATGACCGTAGCGCGTGGTATCCATGCACTCGACCTGACACCCAAGGTTTAAAGAAGTACTCTTTATCATCTATAAGGACCTTAGATGGGACCAAATGCGATGTTTGGTCTAGAACCTGCACTTGACGAGACGAGTATTTGTTGAGTTTCGAGTTAAGTAGCAGGGATAGGTGCGGTGAAAGGGACTCATGGCTCACGTATTCACCCCGAGGTGTGAACTCCTGTCGCGAGAGGGCCATCTTGAAATATGGTTGAATGTGGCTACTGTTCTTAGCTACCCCTGCCTCGAGAATGAAGTACGGCGGGTAGAGATAGCTATGCAGATACCACGTTGACTCTATTGGATTTGGGGCCATCTGAGTCATAAGTTCCTCAAACGGCTTTCTGAGACGTTCCACCACTTCACGGGATTCTCCATCTGGATCATCCTTATATAGGATGTTGTAAAACTCGTGATGCTGTTCTAAGACAGGAGGCGAGGCGGCGAGGATCTGTGGATCGTAGCAGATGCGAAAGATAGTGTTCCTATAGCGGACGGAAAGAATGATTTCGCTCTCCAAATTGTAGTCCAATTCCCAGGTAATAGACTTGGTGTAGAATTCTTGCATGGTGATAATATGCTGTGAAATTGGTGGACTAGGAAGAAGAAGAACCCACTCTGGATAGGGGGAATTTATGACGATGAGGACATATGACAGCTTAGCAAGGAAGGCCAAACGGATATAGAAAGATGACTTGATTTCAGATAGAAGGAATGCGTGGGATTTTAACCCCTAAGTGCCCTACGGAAGCTAAGCTAAAATAGGGAGGACAGGCTAATCTAAGACAAGAAGCCAATGAATCACACGCAAGCTGGCAGTCTGAATGTGGCCAGGCGGTAGGCCCGGAGGCAGATTGACAATATGAAATTCTCAATCCACATATGTAGAAACCCAGGGAACCTAAATATAGGCCTATTTGCTGGCCGTCGGCTTCACTGCCTCCACTTCACCATAGCTACCAATCGACGCTGAGTGTATGCAGCAGTAATCCTCGTTAGCCCCGTTTGTGCTACCGTGTAGCACAGTAGATGAAACTCACCGCCCTTTAAAAAAGCCCTTTATGATATTTATCGCAGCTCATATTTATAGCAACCCTCATGCTTACAAGGAGCACAGGTGTCGAGGCCAGAGGAAACCGCAGATTTCCACATAAGGCATTTCCAACCGCGCTTTTTAAATGCCTTTATACGGCAGGCGCTAATGTCTTTGCTGAGGGATGGTCGCAGTCCAGCCTTCTTTTGATCAATTGGCATATATTGTATTGAGTATATACGTAGGGAGGTCGTGTGAGCAGAGAGATGGAGGTGGTGATGTCGAAGAAGTTAATAGGTAAGAAGATGCAAAGTGCCATTTTATAGAGTAACTAAAACACAACGGGGTTAGATAGAATTTAGACTTTTTGCCTACTGCCTCCTGCGCTCATTGGTAGACGGATTCGCTGGAGACCTGATCTCCGACATCTATTGTAAGAGCGCTAGGTGAAAAGACCACGATTTCCCCTCAAAAAGCCACGCACAATCGTGATCTTTTCTCTGTCACCCCGACTTACTCTGTAGTGACCTCGGTACAGAGATCTTTTCCAAAGCTGGTTTGATCCGACGATCATCTCCGGTGCTATCCCGTTCGGGCAAGTCTAACATGGCGTATTTTCTTCGTATCCACTCCTTCGTATCCCGCGTATACACATACCGAGGAAGTTTCTGTATTCGTGCACATGAATGTTCGTGAGGAATGCGATGGAATCCATGTACTTAATTCCCCTTAATGCTGCACTCTTTTGTTCAAATTCTCCGGCGTTGTTGAGCGCATAATGTTATCGTTGTTTATATTCCTCCTGACCGGCTTGGTCGGACCCGTAGTTGCAGCTGCAGCTGCAACTGCAGGTCCTGACGCGTGCTCGAAGCTCACGGAGCAGCTCGGTTCTTCCAAAGTCATTGATACGCAGCTCAGTCTGAAATACACCAAGAGCGTTCAATACTACAACACTCGTCTGGATGCCTACAAACCGTCCTGTGTGGTGCACCCTGCCTCAGCCGACGATGTGTCAATTGCGATCCAGGCCATTCGCGCCGCAGATAGTCGCTTTGCAATCAAGGCAGGCGGCCATAACCCGAATGCATTCTTTTCGTCCGTAGACGAAGGTGTGCTCCTCGATTTAAAGAGCATGAATGCCAAATCTTACGATCCCGAGACCACCCTGGCCACGTATGAACCGGGAGATGTATTTGGCGATATTTACGAATATTTCGAGCAATACAATCGCACCGTGGTGGGTGCCCGACTTGCAGAGGTGGGCACCGGCCTTGCGCTGGGTGGTGGCATGAGCTATCTGTCGCCTCAATATGGCATGGCGTGCGATTCTTTTCGCGAGTTGGAGATTGTGCTTCCGGATGGAAAGATCGTGACTGCGTCCGAGGACAACAATCCTGACTTATTCTTTGCGTCGCGAGGCGGCGGTGGAAATGCCTACGGTGTGGTCACCAAGTATACGGTGCAAAGCCGACCGATCGGTGAATTTTTCGCGGGAAACATCATCTACGCCTTTGAACAGAAGGATCGGGTGATTGAAGCTATTGGCAACTTCATCAAGTACAATGAAGATCCCAAGGCCGCCATCATTGGCACCTATGAGAAGTTGCTGACTCCAGACTTGAACCTGAACCTGGATGAATTGATCATCATGTTCTTGGTCTATGATGGACCAGACTCCGGGGAAGCATTCTCGAATTTCACCAGTATCCCGCATTTGCTGGACACGTCTAGTGTGAAAACGTATCCCGAGGTCGTCAACATGCCCATCCCGAAGTCGTCGACGATTTCGCGTGGGAACAACATCTTCCGCGTCGGCGTTCACCGTGCGGACAACAAATCATACGAGAATGCTCTGAACATATGGCGCGACTGGGCCGTGTCCAACAAGGGTCGATATCTTCTGCTCTCTTTGGATTTCCAGCCCGTTCCAAAAAGTTTGACGGATGCTAGCAAGGCGCAGGGTGGCAATGCAATGGAGATGCCCGATGGGCCGTGGTTTTGGTTGAATTATCTGCTCACCACACCACCTGGCATGAGTGAGGCCGACTACAAGGCCGTTCAGACGAGCTTTCGCGATATGGTGGCGTCTACTACCAACGCCGAAGATCTTCCGCTGTTCATCAATGATGCTAGCCAGGATCAAAACCCTCTGCACACTTTTTCGACCTTTTCGAAGCTGCAGGAGATTAAGAAGAAGTATGATCCGGACAGCTTCTTTGCCGAGAAGACGGGGGGTTGGTCGTTTGAATGAGCTGCGATGAAATGTTCGGATAATAATAAATGACATCATGACTAGTGGACTGTGTTATAAATTGAATTATTGGACAAAAAGAAGCATAGTATCGTTCTCAATTGCAGGAATTGCCTCGTTCTCGGCAGCAAAAATGGACTCGCGGGGAATTGAACCCCGGACCTCTCCCATGCTAAGGGAAAATCATACCACTAGACCACAAGCCCGGTACATATTAGTGGCTTTCGAACTTGGTATCCCGACTCTAGACAATCAGAACTAGGGGAAATAACATAGTTTGTTCAAGATGTCCACCAACGTCACCAGTGATATAATGAATGAAAGAAGTGCTAAGAAAGAAATTGTCATGCATACGCCTCGGAATTAGTATTCAGTCAGTTAAACAAGCCCACTGAGGTATGGCTGCTGCGGATAATGTAATAGAATCAGTTACTGAACTGACTTTATTGTGATGGATTTCAACAGACATAACCGGAATCAAATAATACTGCATCAGAACCTCCAAAGATTGGAATTTGATGAGAAGGTACCGGCCTTATTTAATGCGAGTCTACATTTGCGTTGTCGACGTCAAAGGTTGGTCATCAATGTCAAATCCGGACTTATTTGAAGTAAAGGATGGAGGGAAGCAATTGCATGTTATGATGGGTGTACGTAAACAGACGCTATCTTCATTATCGAATGTCATTTTGTTTTGGATTATTTTGATCCAATCGCGCGCGTCTGCTTTCACCCTCACTCCCTGCACTTCCCTCTACTCGCGACCATGAAGGAAGATCAAAAGCCCGACAAATCCTGGCACCAGTCCAAGATCTTACAGGGAATCCGCAACTATTGGGTTCGTAATAATCCCCACCATGACAAGCCACGACTGTTACTCGCCTCCTACGGCCAGCCGCAAGATGCCCACCCTTCCCGCGTTGCTCTGCTCATTGTGTCCAAGTTCGACTACGATCCATCTGGAAAAGTGAAGCTTCCCATCGCTGGCACGAAATACCATGTGAATAACACACTGCTCACGTACCAAGGCGAAGTCAAGCAGCCATGGTACTTTGAGGAGGTCGAGTTTCGCAATCTCGACAGTGAGCCTGACTTACTGATTTGCACAGTGATCGGCAAGATCTTAGATCGAAAGCGTGTCTCCGACGTGCTGGCTGCCATCCCCGTCTATCAGGACCACATGTACACCTTTGGCAGTCGCATCTGGACGCAGCAGGCGATTGAAATCTTGTTGGCAGCAGGCGTTGTCAGCGGACTTTATGCGAAAACGGCACTCGGGGGCGCAGACTCGTATCTGAAGGAGAAACGCGGCGAGGGCCGCTGGAGCACCCAGCATGGAAGTCTTTATGGACGGTCCACGTCCAACGTGCCTATCCTGGATATGACGACAGGGGTTCAAATCCGAGACTAACTTCTTCTGCCCATCCACACAGCCCCAGGTGGACATTGGCTGTGATTGGCAGATGACGGGGCGATACGAGAGTTGCTCAGACAAAGTTAAGGGATCGGTGGGTCCGAATACCGAGCCTTCGTATACCGAAAAAGGCAACTCTCGTATCGACTGGCTTCACCTCGACTATTTAAGTCGGGCATGGGTTCACGAAAAATAAAAAGAAAAAAGAAAAATTCATCACTTTCAAAATGTCTATTACTACAAGTACTCAACTCGACTTGAAAAAGCCTCGCAGCTCGCTGTCGGCCTGCAGCTCCAGCAGCACTTTGTACACTTTGGCCGATGCTTCTTCATTCTACCCATCTCATACCTTGAACATCGATGCACACGGGATTGGCGCTTTCCGTCTGCCTTTGCCTGACAGCCAAACCAGAATCTCTATCAATGGCACAGACGGTAGCGAAATTTATGTTTCTTCGCGAGACCGGCGATGGTCTGGCAATAGTGTCCTCTCCCACCCTAAGCGGGGGAATCTGATCCGCACGGAATACTTCTTTGGTCCCAATCGAGATCCTCTTCTCCATCTACTGCAATCCGACAATGTCCTTCCCGAAGAATTCAAAGTTACTGGTAAATGGGCCTCCCGCTCCGCCGGTTTTACTCTGCCCAATGGACGAGAGTTCGAGTGGGTCTATGCAAATGAGAAGCGCTCTGACGGCCAGACAATGAAATTCATTATCCTTCGGGCTGTGGAAAATATCGAGTCCAACGAGAAAGTCCAACTCGATCGTCGAATTGCTCAATTACTGCGCAGCCCGGATACTCGGACCCCCGGGAGTTCCAGATGCTCTGCGGGCAATGGTGGTCAATTGCAGATTGACCGCACAGCCTTGGAAGCGCTTGAAATCGATGAGTCGGTCGTAGTTGCAACATGTCTCGTTATGCTCAAGCGTGAAATTGACCGACGCCGAATTATCCAGACAGCAGTGATCACTGGTGGTGGTGGGGGTGGATGAGGGTTTACAGCGCTGAATTGGAACTTGAATACAAATGATTCTTTTCTGAATGCTTCCTTCTATTTTTTTCTATCATCTTTCACATAGTAAATGTCTGTTTTTCTCTCTTGCCGTATAAGACCTGCGGGACCTGCCCGTGTCTTTCCCTCACTTGCGCTCGTTCAACAATTCCGCAATATGAGGGTTTAACCAATACTGGTTCAACACATCCAGCGACATCGTTTTGGCCCCAGAGATCCAATCGCGGCATTCATTGGCGCCACAGGTGCATCGGAAGGGTTGATCCATTTCCCATTCGGTACTCGGGTAGAAGAAAGTGAGGGCGTCACCATTCTTCAAAGGTCGGTCATCCACGACGCGCACTTCCATGCGCGACATGTCGAACACTAGCGACGGGTTGCATGAGTGGTTGCAGAAGACTAGATCGGAATTGAGCTCAATGTGGGTGTTCGGGCCAGTCTGCACACTGGTGTAGGCCTTGTGGCCGGGAGTCGCAGTGGTGATCTTGGCGAAGAGGGCACCGGCGGGGAGGTCGACGAGGGAAAAAGCTCCACTGCCAAAGGCTTTGGCACTGCGATTGACGCGCAGACGGTCGGGATGAGTCGGAGGGGGAAATTCGTCGCGTAGGGCCGAGACGGCGGGGAGAGAATCGACGGAGGGAGCCATACTGGGGTCAATTGGGTGGAAGTAAACAAAAAAAGAGGGAAAGGATGGCGCATTTAATATGTATATACGAGAGCAGGATTACTATTCCGAATTCATCTTGACGCTTCCCTTCAACCGAGGTGGAGTCCAAAAGCCAAGAATGCATCATTGACCTCTCGTTGACCGAGGCTCGAATTCACCCCAAACGCGGCAACTCCAGGATTGCGCTACCGAGATCGGCCGTGAGCGTTGCACTCGAGGGCAATTGATTCCGGCCTTTCATGTGCTGGAAAGAGTCGGCTTTAGTTCATTCTTCGTCGTAGTTCCTCTCCATTCAACCACCGTTCCAGGTTCTCTGCTACTTCTCGGTACCAGCCATGCAGTAATTCTTCTTCCCCATACCCCATATGGGGCGATAATAGAACTTCGCTGCGACCGTCCTGACCCCATGGCGTCGTGCGCCATGGACTATTCTGGGGTAACGGTTCCGGATCAAACACGTCGAGCGCGGCTCCCCGGATTCGACCCTGATTCAATGTATCCAGTAGCGATGATTCGTCAATCAATGGCCCGCGGGAAGTGTTGACAATCATTGCACTGGGTTTCATGCGGGCCAACGCTGCTGCGTCAAGAATGCCCCGGCTGCGGTCGGACAACACATAATGAACACTCACGACATCGGCCTGCGCGAAAAAATCATCTTTCGATGGAGACACCTGGAAGCTACCCGCGGGCAATCCCTGCGCTTGTGCCTGCTCATCCGCCGCGGCCTGTGTCAAATTGGCAGACCAGGCCATGACGCGCATACCAAATGCTTGGATGGCAATCTTGCCCACTTGCGAGCCTAATTTTCCCAATCCCAGCAGAGCGAGATTCTTGCCAGACAAATTGATCCCTAGTGATCCTTGCCATCCTCCGGATTTCACCGCGGCATCGTCCCGTGCAACATGTCTCGCCAGCCCTAAGATTAACGCCCACGTATGCTGCACCGTACTGTTCACACCGGGGGGTCTGCCTTCAGTGCCGGCGACAGGGATATTCCGATTTGTGCAGGCCTGTAAATCGAGCGAGAGATTCCGCGTGCCGGTGGTGAGGAGAAGTTTCAGATTCGGAAGGGCCGCGATGGTTTTCTCGGAAAATGGGGTTCGCTCGCGCATCGCCAGGATGATCTCAAAGGGGAGTAATCGCTGCACCAGTGCCTCATGTTGAACGGGATCGCGTGGATCGAGGGTTTCAGGGAAGCTGGAAATCTCGACGCGCGATTGAAGATGAGCAAAATGCGGGGGCGCAATGCCCTGGTAATCGTCTAGAATCGCGAATTTGGGGGGAGTCATTGTAAGTAGAAAGCCAATGTAATATCGTTGAGGAATGGAATTTTCATGAGTCTATGACTCTATATGTACGATCCACTCTCATCTCTCCAATCCCCGACTTCGGTGGAGAAGAGCGGGGGAAACAGTTCTGCGGCTGTTTCTATATCCGCCAGTCTTCAGTGTCGTGGATATACCATTGCATTCTTTAGATCGTTCCCGCATTCTTCGTAGATTTACTGGGCAAAGGATCTCGGATCATCATCACAAATGGCTCGCTTCCTACACCTCCATGTTGACTGAAATCCAGCGACACCTCTTCAACTGGTTTCCAGCCATGTTTGAGATATACCGGATAGCCATCGACGGTGGCTTCGAGATAAATCCGAGCTTGCCATTCATCGGCTTTCTCTATCCCCCATTGCAATAGAGCGGTACCGATGCCTCTCCCTTGATAGTCTGGCAGTGTGGCCAGCAAATCCAGTACTAAAGCTGGATCAGCTGCAAGAGTCTGAAAACACGCGGAGAAAAGAAACATAGAGCTCACCAAGATCTTGTTCGGTGGTATGACGCTTTCGTCCTGCCTCCAACATCCCCCGAAAGGCCTTAAATAAAGATTCATTCATCGGCCGCGGGGCATATTGAAGCGGATTTGCCGCCGCAATCAGTGCTTCGTCACTCATGATAGGGACATTGGTGCTGGCCAGAGTTTTGGGAAGATGCCAACGACCATAACCAATGATCTCCCCACTGGTCGGATCGGCGATCTTGAGAACGTGCAATGTGGGGTTGGCCAGATGCTTCATGGTGTACATGGCCTTGTAGGCGATCAACGTGGAGGGGCTGCTTCCAGGAAACATGTTCGCCAACACCGGTCGTGGTAGAAAGCTGAGCGTGTTGATCTGGGCCAACGCCGGCGCATCGGCCTCGCTCGCATATTCAATCTGATATTGCATGGTTGCGGATGAGTGACAGAACCATGTTCCGTTGATGGTGGAGTTGTCAACTACCGCCCCCACTCGCAATCCCAAAATGGATGTGGAGATTAAATGTCGGCTTTCCACTCTCACCACCCCAAACCCCCTTTCCTTCCTCTGCGATGCGCATCGCTCTCGTGCGAAGCCTGCTTCAGCAGCCGGCGGCCAAGGCGCTGATCGTGGCGGGCTTCGTCTACCTCCTGGCCTTCCAATACTGTCGGGTCCGATACTGGCGTGATCCGCACTCGGCCTTCTTCGACATTCGCAACGTCTTCGAGTGGAAATACAGTCTCACACGCGAGCACCAAGCCCGTCACTTCACCTCGATCTACAATGCCCCCGATCACGCACCGGATGCCGTCAAAGGCCGTGATCCCCCGTTGATGTGCGCCGCGCTGGCAACGGTCAAACGTGACAAGGATGATTATTTCGAAGCCTCCGTGGGCTCAATGCTGAGCGATTTGGACCCCCGGGAACGTCGCGCATTACACTTGTCGATTCTGTATGCCGACACCAACCCATCACGGCATCCGAGCTGGGGACAGAAATGGGTGGACCGGTTGGCCGACTCGGTGTCGTCGTACCAAGTCTCCAAAAAGGAATTCCAGCATTTGAAAGAGCTGGAGGAAAAGAACAATTTTTACGAGAAAGGAGTATAGTAAGTGGAGCCGTGAAACATTCTGCCATGTGGACTGGAGTTTAATAAGCCGATCAGTGACTATGTTTATCTGTTGAACGAATGCCTCCGCACGGGTGCCCCTTACATCTTTATCTTAGAGGACGATGTGATCCTTGCCGATGGCTGGTTGATCAAAACTCTCCACGGCCTCCATAGCCTCGCACATGGTCCGGCTGCACGGAACGGAACCTGGCTTTACCTGCGTCTCTTTTATACCGAAACCTCGTTGATGTGGTCCTCCTCCGATTACTGGTATCGCAACATGCCCCTGGCATTTGCCTTGGTGATGGGGTCAGGTTTTGTATTCCTGTCAATGGTGCGGCGACGTTGGCCGCGCACACGGTCGGTGCTCGATAACTGGACCATCCTCGCAGTGTGCCTGGTCATTCTTCCGGCGTTTACAGCGCTGGTATACATGGTGGGGAAGTATTCTTTGAATCCGCTAGAAGGGGTAGTGGAGATGAACGGACCGGGCTGTTGTACCCAAGGACTCGTGTTTCCCCGAGAACAGGTGCAACCCATGATTTCTTTCCTGGAGGAACGCAAGGCCGGTCAAACCGATGCCATCATTGAAGAATACGCGGAGAAGACCGGACTGACTCGACTAGCCTTCGCGCCGCAACAACTTCAGCACGTTGGTCTTCGCTCCAGCCGAGACAATCTGGAGATCAACACCCAGAGTACCTGGGCATTTTGGTTCGAAGAGAACAAGCCTCAAGACTTGAAGGCCGAGCACGAACGGCTTTTGGCATCCAGCGACATGAGCTGGGAGCTAGATTAACAAGACTCGGCAAGTTTCAGTGCATCATGTATCATAATCGGCGTTGAAGTATATAACAAGCATCCATTAGCGACCAGAAATGTTTTCACGACGCGGTCAGGTAGTTCCAAGGATATAATATTCCTCGGCGTGTATCAATATCATCCAAACGCCGTGACTGACTGAGATGCCCCACGAGACTTTTGCGGTGAATACTCTCTTAACATGCAAAATCCGACTATCTCTTAATTGACAAGATCATCAGGGGCTGAAGGAACCAGCTCCATCGTCAAAGCTTCGCGCGATGACGAATGCTTGATTGCCCCGTTGGGCCCGGAAGATTTCAGCCCCACGACGCAATTATCTTAAGACCAAGCATTGTCAGTGACCAAAGAATAGCGGTTCTGCCGATCATGCCAAGTAGATGCATTCTACCTCTGGAGCTTCTGCTGGTAGTTGCGGATTTCCTCGCAACCGCTGATCTGCTCCATCTCATCCAAGCCATTCCACACCTTACGTCTCTATTGCCGCCATCACAATTGCAGTCCCAAGATGCGAATGGCGATACCATCCTTCATTTATTAGCTGCCGATGGCCTGGACGGTCATATCTCGCCGATCGCCAATCATGTCTGTGAGTCAGGGATTGGGAATTACTACGGAGGAATGACTCCGTTACACATGGCTGTCGCCAATGGTCATTATAGTACGACTGCGTTGCTGCTCAAGACGGGAGCCGATGTTTCGACTCCGAATAACAAGAATGAAGTCCCGCTTCACTTGGCCTGTCGGACACGGTCGTCCGCGTCGGAAGACTTGATCGATCTGTTACTGGAGTATGCGGCCGATGCCTCGTCGCCTAATAATGATGGCTTCACCCCATTGCATGAAGCGGTCATTGCCCATCATAGCCCGGCTGTACTGCAGAAGTTGATCCAGGCTGGCGCCGATGTCAATGCCCGCGCGGGAAGACAGCGATGGTCGCCTCTTTTCTACGCCATTCGGTTTAGCCAGGAGACGCCCGATGAAATTCTTCTTAGCTCCGGCGGCGAGCCCAAGTCTTTTCATGGCTCCGCCAACAGAGGAGTGGAGATTGTGAAGACGCTCCTTCTCGCCAATCCTGACCTGACAATTCGGGACCGCGATGGACGAACGGCATTGATAGAGATGGCTCGCATTGGGGCAAATCCCGTGCTGCATCTGCTCATCCAGGCTGGAGCGGATCTAGAGGATGGCGATGTTAAAGGACGAGACGCTTTATGTACCGCGGCCATCCATGGCCATCAGTCGACGGCGAAGCAGCTGATGAGAGCGGGGGCTTGTCTGTGGATTCGAGATCAATCGTTTCGCAACGCTGTTCATTTAGCACGCTGGCATGGACATGAAGAACTTGCGCGCATGATCCTTAATGCCCAACGGAGGAGACCGTGGAGATATTTCCAGGAGAAAGTGGGTATTCATCTATTGCGAATGGAATCGTGATATAGAAATCGGCGATTGATGACTAGATATACTCAAGGTTTTGTATATAATCTGTTCTGATAGTCCACAGCCATGCATCCCAGGGCGATGAAGGAGTTTCGTGCTCATCCACCAACACTGAATATGATACATGCTGAGACAACACGCTACCACAAAAATGCTCTCATAGGTTTGCAAACTTGACCCCTGACTTTTGTGCAGTAAATGTGGCAATCAGATCCATCAATACCGGCGACAATGCATCGTAGGTATCGAGCCCGACAGACTGAAACTTGGCTCGAACTTCATCCATTCCTCTCGGATTAAATCCCTGCTCAATAATCGACGAGACAAATCCAGCAAACTGCGGCTCTTGCCATCCCTTTTGATCCGAGAGCTCAACGTGCACAAAATCTAGCCCGTGGAAAGGATGTTCACGTTCGATCCGTCCAAAAAGATGGGCCCCGCAGTCCTTGCAAGCGTGACGTTGAATGACAGCAGATGGATTGACAATCTTGAGCTTGGCTTGATTGGCTTCCACACTCAGCTTGTCTCGGGGAACGACTCCGACAATCGAGAAGAGTGCCCCCGAGGGTTTCCAGCACTTCGAGCAGCCGCAGGCATGATTGTGGGCGACGTTGCTTGCCAAAGAAATGACTACTTGATCGGAAGGACAGAGACAGTGAAGAGTGCCACCTAGGAAGTTTGGGTCGCCCTTGGTGAGACCGTGATCAATCAGAGGGTGAATGGAAGGTGCCATGGGAATGTATTTTCCTGTGAATTTTGAATGAATCAAGTTTAGCAGATGTCTAGTACATCAGTGACATATACAGAGACTATATAGAAAACGCCAGCCCAAGATCAGCTCTCAACTTCTACAAATCTGATTCCCTTCTGCTACATCTCCTCATGCGGGGAAGGAACATCGGCTGATTACTCCGGAGCCGTGCCGGGATGTAGTGTATAGTTCGCCTGTCTGGTGTCATCATGCTGTGAGGGCCTATCAGAAAGCGTAAAGACATGCGAAGCACTGGAGAAAAAGGCAAACGAATCCCACTAGGTGGGGTTCTCCAACGGATGTGCTACCGAGTTGCTCCGCCATACAGTAGATGGGCTATCATGCGCTAGTTCAGATGAAATATTTTTGAGTAGGGCAAGCTTAATTAATTGTTCGACTATGCTGATCGAAATGCTCAGATGCTTCATATAAGAGACTGGTTGTGCTTGGACTGCAAGTAGATCTGGAGGTTTGTTCATCAAGGATGAGGTTGTAGTTCCTGAAAGGTCAAAGCCATGACCGAAAATTCTCATTCAGTGTAGAATAGTTGAAGAATAGACTGACGATGTTAATCACAATTAAGGACAAAGTGAACCCAAATGGTTTTGACGGTTTATACTTCAAGGCCCTTTCGTGCGGCCTGAGGCCATGCTTATCTTATCGGCAGATTCGATTTCATCAATGCAACAACTCATCTTCCCATCCAGTCAGTCCATCGACACGATGACTTGAAGATAGCCATGTGATCTGCTTTACCTCTGTTGCCATTTGGTTCAATCAAACTATCTGAAGTCTTTCTCGTCTCCCTCCTCATCACACCCCACCTTTCAACGTAGTGGGATGGCTGACGTCATTGGCGTGGCCGAGGAACGGGCTGCCCGCACCATTCAGGTACCAGACCAGTCTTAGTGATTATAAGGTTTCTGCTGACAGACTGATCCAAGAGGGTCTACCGTGGATACAAGACACGACGGGAGCTTCAAGGCTGTGGTGTCGCGGCGTCCACCCGATGGCTCGAGGTAAGAACGCTGGCAGGGTAATTCACCTGAGATCAAGGCTGACTGCGACTTGTAGAGAATCCACGATGATCGCGCGCAAGATTCCGACTACCCAGAGAGGCACTGCCCTGATATGGACAATGATGGTCCTAGTCCAGCCCGTAAAAACTGGCAACGCGCCGTCAGCGTCGCGATCCAAGCCGGCAGTGACCGCGCTATGCCCCCGGAATCCGCTTTCCTGGACCAAACAACTACAATAGACCAGTCAGAGTCTATTCGAGAGACCAGTCCAAAGACTATGGATTTACAATATTTCTTGGAAATGGTGGATGTGAAACATCGGCATGGAAGTAACCTTCGCGCATATCACACCGTGTGGAAGAATTCACCATCCAGCGAGAACTTTTTCTATTGGCTGGACTATGGAGCTGGAAGAGGAGTTGATCTTCCTCAACGCCCGCGCGAGCGACTAGAGAAGGATCAGGTGCGCTATCTCTCGCCTGAAGAGCGGCTGAATTATCTAGTGATTGTAGACGATGCGGGTTTGTTCCGATGGGCCAAAAACAATGAACTGGTCGAAACCAACAGCCAGCGTTTCAAGGATAGTAGTCACGGTGTGGTGAGGGTCGAGGATGACCTGCCCCATCCTCGAGGATCACTGCCACAATCGGGAGTCGAATCGAGTCTCATCTCGAGATCGCCACCATCACCCAGTTTAATGGGGGATGACGACCATGAAGAGGACCAACACTCCACACGCGAGGACTACGAGCTGCAGAAAGCCACCAAAAAGTTTTCCAGGATCAAGCCAGCGGCTATCTATGACCATTTCGCAAGCAATTTGCCATCTAAAGATGGCATGTGGATCTTTGTAAGTTCCATTAGCCAGGTGACAAGGTTCCCCTCTGACGTAGGCTAGGTTGCGGACACTTCGTTTCGCATATACATTGGCATTAAATCACCGGGTGTGTTCCAGCATTCGTCATTCCTTCGAGGTGGCCGCATTTCCGCCGCGGGGATGCTAAGAATTCGCAATGGACAGCTGCGAAGCCTAGCTCCTTTAAGGTAAGCTTCCCATCGTATTAGCCGTTTCCCATTTTAACTTCGATAGTGGACATTATCGTCCCCATGTTGCGAATTTCCGCGCCTTCCATCATTCGCTCCAAGAAAGAGGAGTCGACTTGTCTCGTGTCTCCATCACAAAATCATATGCAATGCTTGCTGGCATTGAAGGGTATACACTGACCAAGCGGAAAATACGGGACGCTCACGAGAAGCTGGATGATGCCAAACATAAATTGCATCTCACGCACGAGCATGCAAGTGATGACCTAGGATAAAAGCCTTCATGCGATGATAGATGGCCACAAGCGCAAAAATACGAAGGACGCGAGCTACGTACGCCTACTTCGTGGGCTAGCCCTCCGCCACGCTTATGACTTGAATCCATTATCTTGCATGGCAGAGCTCATGGTCCCAAGCCAAATGCAGAAAGCCGAGAAAACCGAGACCTCTCAAGTTCGACGCACCTGAGGCACCTCAAGTGATCCGCGTCTAGTTCGGAAAGCCTTACTATAATAAGAAGGCGAGTGGTCTACAGGCTTTTCTCACAGAAGACTTGATGCGCATGGAACAGGTGTTTTCAAGCATACTCGGAAGCTCTTGATCCAAGTATCAATTGAGATCGTGACTGATGTACCTCCGGAAACTAGGTGATACGTCAGTCATTTCACAGCTTCGTGTGCACCAAATCACTTGGTACTAGCGAGATGGGATGCTTTCAAGAAATGGATATTCTCATTCGAAAGAACTTTGGCGCCTAAAAGCTGAAATGGTACACACTCAAACATGCTTCATGCAATACACCTACATAGCGTCGAATATCATGCACGTTCGTGTTGCGACTAAATTTAAGACATCCATGGCATCTACGCCACAAACCATTTCTCGACGTGATATGCATCCGGCATTGGATTGGTGGTTTTATCGAGTCGTTCGGGCGAGGTGGCACCGGGAAACAGATCTCCAAGCAAACAGCAGCCCTCGCCATGAATGTTGGATTGCAGGATGTGTGGATTGGATGTTCTGTTTTTGAATTAGCGGAGAAGCTCTTCAATGGATGTGGCTGGCTGGGGCGAGGAATGAACCTGGTTCGAGCTTCATCCGAACGGTTCGTTCTCTCGAATCCATGGCGCATTGAGTTATGTTTGCATCGTGCAGGAGCTGATCCCTGCAGCCATGATTGGGTAATTTGAAATTCAGCTGCAGCACTTCTTAGCTCGTATTGGCGAGCAATTTCATCTGTTTTTGCTGATCGCTAATTGTTGCCGGTCGTGAGAATTGATGATGTATAGTGTGCCAAACAGACATTCAATTGCTGCAAAGGCTTGCGTCGAGTGTGATGTGATCACATATTCTCCACGCCTCTCAAGCATTTCATCGTCACAAGCTCGACCCAGAAATCTGCTGGTGGATCTCAAATTCTTAAACGGAGTATATAGTTCCAGACATTTCATCGGTTCCTTCAACTCCTTTCTCTATACAGCGCGAATGCACCTTTTCGGTCGCCGTTCCAAAAAGCGTTCTTCGAGAAAAACTCCTTCTGTCAAGGATTCAGAGATCATGGCATCCGACGCCCCTCCATATCAATACTATCCGATCCGGCCTCGGTTCCCGACTGAAGGCTCAGACCCAAGCGATGGGCTGGATCGGAAAGTATTCGTTCGTCAAAATATTGACGAATGGAGCAGCAAACGATCCAATAAAAAACAGGTCGACCTGTTTATTATGGCTCTTGACAAGATGCAGAAACTGGATCCGAAAGAACGACTATCCTACTTTCAAATTGCCGGTGAGTTTATATATCATCTGGGCCAGAGACATGCATCGGTTGACAAAACTTGAGGAATTCACGGACAGCCATTTGTTCGCTGGGACGATCCCAGCCCAGAACCAATTCTCAATTCTTACTGTCGACATGCCCATGTTCTTTTCCCCATCTGGCATCGCCCGTATCTATTCTTGTACGAGGTAAGACGGTGTCGCTCAGGCGAAGTAAATCGTGACTAGTTCTGACCTCGACCAAGCAAGCACTATACGACACGATGATCAAAGATATCATCCCCCTATTTCCCGAGGACCAACAAGCGGAATGGCGGGAACAAGCCGATTCCTGGCGTCTTCCTTTCTGGGACTGGGGCGTTGCTGGTCGTGTCCCGGATCTCGCAAAGTATCCTACGATCACAGTGCCTCGGCCAGAAGGTGGCACAGTTCGCATCCACAACCCACTCTTTCAATTCCGCATGTCAAACGACAAACCCATGCGTAGCGAGGGAGTCGGCACTGAAAATACCTGGGCGAATGATGCGGAGCAGGAGGAGTACAAGAATGTAAAGTCTTCCTTTCTTATTATTGCAGCTTGACTCACTGAACGAGTATAGTTTGGAAATGCAATCGGAACAAGTCGGTGGCCTGATGAAGAAGACCAAAAGCCCACTAGCGAGGGTTGGAGACATGGTGTGGTGAACAATCGCAAAGTGGCTGATGCTTTTGGCTCTCACATGGGTTATAACGACAAGAATCATGGACCAGCTGCGGAGATGGTGTACCGGCTGCTCACTACGCCCATGGACTATACCACTTTTGCTAGTACGAATCCGACATCCAAGGATCAGAAGGTCGAGGAAGATTTGAATATTGAATATGTGAGCCGTTACTTCACTGTATCATGAACTCTGGCTAATAATATATCTAGATTCATAATAACGTCCGTAAGTGAAGTTCTGTGAAACCCACGAGCTGATCCCGATGATACTAATCCTTTTAGACGGCTGGACGGGCGACAGTGGCCACATGGGAAATGTGCCAGTAGCAAGTTTCGATCCCCTCTTCTTCTTGCATCATTGGTGAGAGTCCATCTGTCGGTAAAATTGTGTCTAAACTAATGGGTATAATCATGTACTAGTAATATCGATCGACTGTTTGCCATTTGGCAGGCTCTCAACCCTGAGAAATGGCTGGACAATATCCCTCCGGATAATGCGACAGTCACAGACTCCCATGGCAAGGACCATGCCGTCAATGATCATACTCCCCTTGAGCCTTTCCGACAAAGTGCTGACGGCAGCTACTGGACACCAATTGGCGTGCGTCACACGCCTTTGCTGGGCTACAGTTACCCTGAGCTCCAACGCTGGAATGCGAAGTATCATCAAGATGAAGCATTGGATGAGAGGCTGTATCGGGCTGATTTGAATGCTACCATTAACAAGCTCTACGGAGTGTCAAGGTCTCTAGCTCTGGATCCTAAAGCTCCTACCCCGGATGGTGTGGAGCAAATCGATGGAGGGCTTCAAATTAAAGACTTTGGTTTCAGCATTCGATTTCTCAAGTGAGTGCCTCTCTATTGAATTGCCACCGCGTGTGTTCATTAATGGTCAACCAGGTACGCCTTTGGTGGCCAACCATTCTGGATCAAACTGTACCTTGCCCAAGAAGAAGGGATCCAGACTCCACTGACAGACTTGATCGCGGAAGTATATAACTTCAGCCAAAAGCCTGAGCTAGATGGGAAGGTCGTCTGTGGCAACTGCAAGAAGGGTCAAAAAATCCGGATCAAATCCACCGCGTACATTCCAATCACGCCAATTCTTTACAAGTTACTGCAAGCCGGTCGGAATTTGAAGTCTCTCACTCGCGATGAAGTGCTTGCCTACCTACGCAAACGAGCCTATTGGAGAATTTTCAAGGTGACTGACTCTTGTGGCTAGAGATTTACAACATGTTTAAGCCGTCGACTAATCAATGTGCAGCATGGCAAGGAGCTTCCTCGCTATGAGGTCGAAAAGGTGGATCTGGAGATTATTGGCAGTAGCAACGACACCAAATTCTTCGAGAACCCAGCCCTTCCACCGGTTTTTGATAATTTCCAGAAAGAGCCAACCATCACTGGTGGTGCCGATGGAGCTCTCGATCCGGAGCTTAAGCAGCCAAAGATTGAACCACCTGCGCCTCGGTATGTGCCATTCATTTCCGATCAGTTGAACGACGGATGGAAAAGACTAACAAGATGCAGACCAGCACGACCGCGAGCAAACCTGCCGCTTCATGAGACACTTTCGTTCCCGCGCCAGCTCAAAGCCGACAGTGTCATTCTACTGGAGTCCGCCGCAGTCGACCTCACCCTTCCTCCAGTCAGCGTTGACATGACCCAGATATCCATCACAGACGCCAGCAATGATACCATATTTCATATTTCCATACGCCGTCGGCAAGGCGAGATTATATTCAATGCCAAGATTGGCGGCTCATGGGGAGAAGAAGAGCGGATTAGTCTAGAGAATCGGTTCCGCACAGATGAAGGTGCCACTATTCTCATCCATGACCAGGGCAATGGGTATGAAGTGTCGATTGACTGGATTCATGCTATTTGGTTTGCGAAACGTGCTGGTGATCGGACACCCAAGGCGATCTCATACGGTCTCGGAGATGGAAATGGAACATCTACGCTGGCGGAGGAACTAGATGTGCGCACGTACCCATCCATGAAGGCTCTTTTCCTGCAGAAGCACTCAGATGAAGAGGAGACGTCTGCATAATTGAGCGGCATCTATATTTCGGGGACAGTTTGAGTTTCGTTCATTGGTTCGATCATTGGTAGAATGTATACAATGACTGACCTGAAATACATTGTGTTTGTTTGTGTTCAACTCCAATTTATTCGAAACTAAGATGCTGCAGTGGGCGAGGTGAAAGGGCAAAGTCTGATCAAGATTTCCCATATAGATTTACGTCATCTCTGTATACATGCCATGCCACACAGGATTCGCCCCCGGCGCAGATCTTCTTGCAATGACACTCATGAACCTCACTGACCCCACAAAGACTAAATTAGTTGCTGTTCAGGGCTCAGCCACACAATAAGTGGAGTACTTCAGACCGCTGTATGGATGGCGAAGAAGACTACGTGATCATGCAGCAACACTTATCCAAGGTATATCAGATGGAAGTAGACAAGATCATGATTCGTTGCAATTTGTGCTCATGTTGGCAGGGTATCGATCCAAAATTTCATCATCAAATACAAGTCAGAAAACAATGAAGAAAGAAAAAAAATGGTCATAACAGCATAAGATATCCAAAACTCCAAATTCAAAATCGTGGGCCCGGCCTCCACTAGAAAGTGACTCCTTGACGGGATTTGACATCACTTCGTGTATGTAGGAGTTTTTAGAGAAAATAATTGAGCTTGACAAAGTCATGAAGACATTACGCCTTCATTACTCTGCACCGGACATCAGGCCGTTGCTGAAGTTGTCGGATTCAAGTGGACTGACGGTGTTTAGCCGGCGGTCCAGCGTTTGACCATCGCTGTCTCCTGTAGATGCAGCAGATGCATCGGAGGGTACTTCAATACCGGTAGATTCGATACTGTTATTGATCGGTGCAGCGACGCAGACTTGCAACAGGGGCAGAGCCAAGAGGAGGATGGTAGAGGCACCAGAGTGGAGAGAGATCTTCATGATGTAAAAGTGGTGTGGTTTGCCCAGATTGTCTTGGATAATGTAGATGTTAAGTCAAGTTTAGATTGAGCTGTTGGAGAAGTGCGTTGAGTTTCCAGTGGGCAGGAAGAGGTTTATATACAGTGGACAGCCGGCAACGGCAAAGAGATCCTCCACGCGACAACAACTGATGAGATCAGATACCCCGCATGCTGACAAGTCCAACCCCAGATAACATTGGGGGCTATATAGAGTGCTACCCAGACCCACGCATGAAACACTGACTTTGACCCGAGGCGAGGAAGAGTGGACCATAACTATGGGATTTTATTCTGGGGCGAAAGTGCCTGTGCGCCTGGTGGGACTTGGCTGTATGGACAGATTGAGATCATACTATATTGCTTATGCATTTATCAATGCGGGATAGACAATACAGCGGCAACAAATTCTGTCAGGCTCATCTGGAAGCATGATTTGGTGAGAGGAAGATCCACGCCACGCGTGAATGTGAACGCGAGCCTCGAAATACCCGCCCCTTAAACGATTGATATACTTCTCGTGCACGGGGTACTTGTGACGTGTACCCACTATATGATCTCGAGAATAGCTACGGAGATAGACCGATGTGATATGAAATCTCTACGGAGTACGTGGGTAGCGATGTATCTAAACATAGAAGCGGAGCAATACTAGCAAACCTCGGGTAATATTTTACCAGCAGCCAAAATTGATCATTCATGAAGTCCATGCATGGCAGAGTGCGAGGTTCCTGAGTGAAAGGCGAGAGAGAATGTAATTTTCGGTTGTATGAAACACAAGCCAAGGAAAGAAGTAGATATTCCAACCTCGAGCCAAGAGACTTGAATTATGAAATCTTGCCGAGCTCACCCGAGCCTGGCTGATTGAGTATAGTCCAGATACTCCATATTCTTGGGTCATTGGGGTAATCGTGGGGGCTTTATTGGCCCCCGGGGCGGGGGCTGGGGGCCGCGGATGGAGACGTCTGGGGTGAAGGTGGAGTGAGTCGCGTGAGGTTTCTTGTCGGATAACAATTCCAACATACTACCTTGGACTGCAGACTGCGTTGCGAGCTTGGTACGTTTATAAAAAATACAGCAAACCCAGTAACAATGATCTAATCATATGTCTTATTGGTCAACACATCAGCTAGAAACCACATAATGGGGCAGTAAAGATGTTGTGTTGTGCCTGTACTGATTCTATGCTGTGTCGACTTCATTCGTCTGGGAATCACCATGGTCTCTCGACTTGAATGTTGCACTGACCACGGGCATTTATTCTCTAAAACAAATTAGTCTAGTAAGTCTCGTTGAATTTGTTATTTTTGGCGATCTTGAGGCTTGTGGAGGTGTTGATCTAAATTGGGCATGCGAGGCTCAGTGTTGAGCCGCTCCAGTCAATATGATGAAACAACGGCAGTTCACGTTTCCTGTTATTCCCATGCACGGTGAAGATTTGTCGACCATCGGATCCACTCATGGCTTTGGGTCTACTCCGTTCCCCGCATATGAGCCTTCGTGATTCGTGGTCCAAGTTGCATCTAACTTGTAGTAACGTAAGTTTGGCCCCTTGCCAGAGGAAGTTTAACAAGTTAAACCTCATCGGAAAAAGATGGAACCGACCACCTTCGTGGCTCTATAGTCAGTCAATCATAAGAAACTAAAATCAAGTGGAACTCTGTCATCTTTTGACTCCGTGCACCAAACCCGAAAGAATTAATAGCCATGGGGCAGAACCTTGGAACATCATACGTCAGTGCCTGGAACCCCTTCGCCCAGTGTTCTCTTTTGGGGAATCCGGGTAGGAACTTTCGGGCCAAATATAGATCATTGAAATGTATATAAGGAGCCTGCGATAGAATGAAAAATAGACAGGATTTCTTCTCCGATCCATCTGGGAAGTTTGATCATTGCCATCGGACTTGATTTTGCATCTATACTTTTTAGAGATGCGAATCACACCGGTCCTCTGGGGCCTAGCGATAGGTACCGTCTTTATTCTTCCAATATCCCCTGCCTCAATGAACTGACTGGCATCATCCCAGCGCTATGTGTCGAGGCTCGCCCTACTGACAAGCCACAATCCTCGTCCAAGGCGAAACCCACCCAGTCCTCCAAGGCGAAACCAACCCAGTCCCTGGAATACAGTATCCCCAAGAGCTCGATGAGCACAGCCAAGAGAGCTAAGGTCATATGCGACTCCAAAGTCAGTGATATGAATGGTAAAGGTACCGGCAGGTCGGGAGTCGACATCTGGAAGGATGCCGATATGGATTCATTCCTACCGATGTAAGTAGCTTCCTTTGATCCTTACTTCACTCTCCTTTCACAAATGCTCACCTCAAGCAGTCTCGATAGGTTTCGTAAAGGCAACAAGCCGCCTTTCCGGGAGTACACTGCTAGTCTTCCCGAAACACTGGGTGACTTGGGCAACACCATCAAGCGTCCGGCATGCACGATGTAAGACATTCAACCAACTCCACTCCATACGACGATGCTCACAAGTCATAGCTACGAATGCAGTGATTTTGATTGGGATGCACCGGAAACGTGTGAATCCCATGGCGGGCTGAACGCATTGTGGTATGAGCTCTACCACAGCTTATCCAACTTCCGTATCTTTATGGAAGGATTCAAGTGGAATGTGGACTATGCAGGGAGTTTGATGGCGGACAAAGCTGACGATCTCGTTAACAATTTGAGCCCGGTCGAGCTCAGTGTGAGTTTTCTTGCCGTGTCTCTATGTGGCCAGAAGAAATATGGACTGACCTTGAAATCCCAGGACTTCAATGCGGGCTTTGCCATTATCATTACATCTATTGTCGGCGCTATCGCCGGCTGGTTCTGGAGTATGCCCGCACTGGTCGCTGCCATTGCGACTGGGGCTTCGGCATTTGGCCTGGTGACTGGTGCGATCACTCAGGCAGGCACCGCGAATGACAAGTTGGTTCTTCTAGTCTCATGATCATTGTTTGTTTCAACTGACATGCGCTGCAGAAATATCGTCGAGCACATCAACGAAAGCGGAAAAATGCAAAGCTGGGTCGCCGAAATGACGTCTGCTGGAGTCAAGGGGCTTAACACTTTCACGGAAAAGGTGCTTGAAGAGACACCTAAAAACACCAAAGAGAAGCCATATAGTTCCTACGACTGGAGTGCCGCCAAGATTCTGAAGGGAGGAATTTTTGGCGATCCTCCTGCTTCAAACATCACCGATGAAATTGGACAGTCGATGAAACGCACACTGACAACGGGAATCATCGCTTCCCAAATGGACAAGATGATGATTGGAAAACGGACCAAGAAGATCTTCGGCAAGGCGCCCTGTGAGGTCGACGTCCCCCCTTCAATGTATCGACATTGTATTGGGTCGACCGCTTATTTCCTCGCCAGAGCTACCGAGCAAAAGGGCATTCGGCAGAAGTGGAAGTTCATGGACGATTGGAAGCCCTTCAAGAGCATCACAGACGAGGATAACAAGGGCCTTTATATGGGCATCACACTCACGGACATTATCAATGAATCCTCAAATTCTCAGGACCGATGGGGCTGGGCCAAGAAATGGGACGTGAAAGACCAAGGTGCTTTGGAGCTTCTCGTCGAGCAGGCCAAATCGTCTGAGCCGGTTTCTTTGTTCAATTATCCCATTCTCGAACTTGACCCGTGTGATGAAGATCCCCCATGGTTCCAGACAGGTGGATCCAAAGAGGCGGGATACTCGTACGCAGTGATGAACAAAGATGTGAGTTGCAGAACTTTCCATTCTTTCATTTCCTGACAGCATTGACTCATGTTTCCCAGGAGCGGATCAAGTTTATGTTCTGGCAGGCCGCCAAGGAGCAAAAGTCGAAAGGGCGAGACTTCCCTTGGTCTTTATATATTCATGGTGACACTTTCAGAGGCTATTACTACAAGTATGATGGCAAGGAGAAGGGAGATGAGCCGTGGGCTCCAAATGGAACTCCTCCGTACGACGAGTGAGGAGCAGAGGAATCATGGACAACATATTGAATGTGGTTGAGACTAAGCCTCTAATTGCTTGAGACGATAGCTATGAATGATATGAGCAAGATGGAAATGTTGAAATTTCACTTCATCGGGTACTGTTTTATTTATGCTTCTCCCATAGATTCAGTAGCCGACTGTAGGAAATATGAGCTTTTTTCTCGTACCGGAACCATCTACTTAATCTCGATTATCAACGTGCAAATTCTCGGCGATAGACTATACCGTCATTTAGTTGTTCTAGGTGATTTATGCGGGTAAGCGACCATATACGGCCCAGCCACTCAAAACCAGGATTTAAAGCTGGGGATGCCTAGGAGGTGAATTTCACTTTGGCAACCCCCGAGGTCGTCATGCTTGATAGATTCTTTTCTTGTAATTTTACCGGCTGCGCGCTACCAACTATACGGGGCTCTGGTCGCTGTGAGCGATGCAACTGCCAATTTCGCTCAACTCGTCGTCATCCGCCATCTCATACATGCGAAGACAAGGTATATTCTATACATGAGCAAAGACGAGAGATGCGAAGATTTTTCTTTGGTCTTGGTGTTGATTTGCCCTGGAATGAGACTTTGCTGTTGATTCGAGGTATCTGGGCTTCATTTGGAATGGAGTGAAACGCGTATTGGACAGAATGGAAGAGTGACATGCTGGAGCAACATGTTCATGATAGATGTCTGAAACAAATGTCCATTGAAAGGTTTGGAGAAGGCCCATGACAGGTTCACCATGTTATTATCGAAAGACGCAGCTCGTGTTGAATCTTCATCCTTTTCTGTTTATTGGGATCCGCAATTGATATTTCCATTAAGCCAAGGTTTCCATTTGGTATTTGGGCAATGTTTGAATATTCCGTTTGGTCACTACGCAGCGAGGACCTGAGCAACTACCTGCGTACATTGAATAAGTTCTTCCTCGCGCATATTTCGACCAACTACCTGGACACAACAAGGCGCGTTATCAACGGCGGCGGCATTGTCTGTAGCAATTATCGTTGTATCAGCCCGACCATGCCGTATGATCCTCAATTAGGCACTGTGGACTCACAAGGTGGCCTGTATTCAACATTCCGAATATACTCTGCATCAATAGCTTGGTCTGCTTTGCCATAGGGAACAATGCACGCCGGGTACTACTACAAGTCAGCGTCAGGATAGTATCAGTCACCCGAAAGACTCACGTCGACGACATTCCAAAGCACGGTGTACGGCACGAAACCAAAAAGGTCGTGCGGCTGGGCCGTGCCTTGGTAGCCCGGCATCAAAATGGCGTCCACGCCAGAACTGAGTATAAGTGCACGGAATTCTTCCTTTATTCGGTGGTGCTGCTCGTTCAAGTCATACAAGCTTTTCAGCGTCAGTGGGGCATACTCATATGACATATACTCATGTGGCAGAGACGTTGAGGCCAATGCAGGTATCATGGGCTCTCCACTATTGGAGATATGCTGAAACGCCGTTTTCTCAGGATCCATGGCGAACATGCGAAAGGCTAATGCACAAGCATCTTTAATGGAGGGGGGTTCCAATGGGACAATTTCGTGCCCCGCAGCTTTTAGCTTGTTTGTAGCTTCTTTCAAAGTTCGCAGAACCGGAGGATGAAGTGGGAAATGTGGATCTTCCTGGATCAAGCCTAGTCGAAGGATCGATTTCGGCTTCACGTCCCGCCAGGAAGAAAAAATGACGGAAGAATCCATCTTCCATGGATCGGACTCTATAACAGCTCGGACTAGAAGCTCCAGGTCTCGGACAGAGGTCGCCAATGGCCCCGCACAGGATTCGATTCCTGTTAGACCTCCTCGCGCAGGGCTGGTTTGGCCACCATATGGCAACCGATCCGCTGATGGCCGCAGTGCAAATGTTCCATTGCAAATTGCGGGAATACGAATGGACCCTGCGATATCTGTTCCAATGCCCAACACCGATCCACGCATTGCGATCAAGGCACCCTCGCCACCTGAGGAGCCTCCAGCGTTGAGATTCGATCGGTGGGGATTGAGCGTGCGACCGAAGACATAGTTGTGGGAGTCGGCAGCCTAGCATTATTAATGACATTTATACATATCTGTTGTTCTCGGGGGAGTTACCATCATTGTCTGTGGGATATTTGTTTTGACGTAGAGGACAGCGCCGAGGTCCAAAAGAATTTGAACCAGGGCAGAATTGGACTTGACCGGGCCGTTCTTAATAAATGAAGTAAATCCGATGGTAGACGCTTCTCCTTCAACATTGAAGCAGTCCTAGTGAATCCATCAGTCACATTCACATTTAGAAGTTTGGTGTGAAATATGCACCTTGAGGCTGATTGGTAGACCGTGCAAAGGGCCAACCGGCACACCTGTTTCGCGCAAATGCTGGTCCAGCTCCTTTGCACGTTGCAGTGCGCGATCGAAAAAGGTTTCGGTTAGACATCGAGTCTATACACTTTGTTAGCTTGCAAGATTACGCGAGTGGGATGTTGATGACCGAGAACGTACCACTTGCTGCGCAATAGCAGCACGAATGCAAAATGCTTCTGTCACTTCATACGCAGACAATTCCTGATGGTGAATCCTTTCCAAGAGAGCTGTTGCGTCATGCTTCTCCGTAATCTCCAGCTGCTTGGTGGATAGAAGACCACATCGACGCGGTACGTCTAGTACATTGGTACTCGCCGTGTCGGAGATGTTTGTGTACTCTGCGGATAATCGCCAGCCCTCAGGAATTTTGGCCTGAGCTTCCGCTTGTTTCTGCTGGACAATAGTTTCCCAGGATTCGACGGTCATGGTTGGAAAGAGATTAGGATATGAGATTCGATCTGAAGCGGGGAGAGGGGTTATAAATGCGGGGATCGAAGTATGGAGACTATAGATCGGAGATTTCCCAAACGGGCAAGTGGACGCCAGCCAATACAAATGGTTCTTCAAGTCGCAAACGCTCCATTTAAGGTTCTCGGCGATAGCTGAGCTCTGCGATTCGGTCGTGTCGATGATTCTCCGTTTCTTTTATCGACTTTCCATCGCGGAGACGCCCATTCCCTCCACCATGGCATCGGGGATGGGATCAACTCGGCAGTTGCATCGGTATTGACGGAATGACTTACCTTCTACCTCGGTAGGTTCTTGGATTGAAACACGAAAAATCGATCTATCAAACACTTGACGTTTAATTCGGTCAACTGAATCGTTTCCTGGGCGGAGACATCTTCACCTGGCCAAAATATTCAAGATGACACTAGATTGAAGACCAACCAAAATAGCCGCCCGACCATTGATACCAAGTCCTTTGGATTTACAGAATTCTATCCTTGCTTTGTCGATGGTGAATTTTGCGCGTTGCGTTATGTATATTTCCAAGGTTGACAAGGATGTGGGTAAATGATGCACCAATGACCCTGATTCAACCAAATTTCTATTATTATCAGAGAAGGTTCCTCGATCACAGCGGACGATCGTGGCTGGTTGTTTTAAAATTGATGCGATGCAAATCTTTGTTTACCATGGAATAAGATCACCTGACAGTGCGCCTCCATATCCTGTCACCCCTGTCTTTCGAGTGACAACCATTTGGGCATGATCAAGTTGACGAGTGTATTCCAGCATCTCCTCCATTTGGCACTTCAAATACGAAAAAGCTAACTTGTCCCTCGGATATGCTGTTGTCGCTTCTGCGATCATTGTCCCAGCCATGGCGAAGATGGAAACCTCTCGAGTTTATCAACCCGAACTTTGTTCGGATTCCCGAATGGCACAAAATTGAAGAAGAGACGCTCCCAGACTATGTCGCCTCACACTACTATCCAGCTCGAATAGGGCAAGTCATCAAAGAGCGGTATCAAGTGATTGGTAAACTAGGATTTGGGTCTACCTCAACCGCGTGGCTTGCACGGGATATGGAGTAAGATTTCCACATTTTCACGGATTACTTGTCGCTTATACTTATGCGCATTGATAATAGCCACCGTCGCTATGTAATGCTCAAAATTTTTGTCCAGGCTTCGTGCATGGGCGGGCATGTGGATAACGAGCTCCATGTTTATCGACATATGGAGCGGTGTCAAGTCGCCCATCCCGGTCGCGATGTTGTCCGAACTTTACTTGACACATTCTATATCGACGGCCCTCAAGATAAACATCGATGCCTTGTTCATCCGCCATTATGGGAAAGCGTTTTGACGTTTTTACGCCGCAATCCAGTCGAGAGACTACCTTCAGCTATCATTGCAGTTGTTCTCCACCGTCTTTTTCTCGTATTGGACTTTCTTCATACGGAATGTCAGATCACGCATACCGGTCAGTAACTAATCCAAGAGCTCCCTCCTGTAAGATACTTCTCCCATCTTCCCAATCCGCTGACCCTTTCCTTCAGATATCAAAGCCGATAACATCATGTTCGGCATTAAAGATGATACAGTCTTCACCGACTTCGAGAAAAGGGAACTTGAGGGACCTGTTCCGAGGAAAGACATAAATGGAAGGATGATCTACATGTCTCAGGAACTCAAAGTACCTAAACGACCCGGTGCCCCAGTCCTTTGTGATTTTGGTTCGGCCGTACTGGGCAATGAATCCCATTCGGTATTTATTCAACCCCAAATCTATCGAGCACCAGAAGTTATTTTGGGGATTCCTTGGACTTATAGCGCTGATATATGGAATGTCGGATGCATGGTAAGCTTGAAACAGGCTGCTCACAGTGCAAACATTGCTCACTGAATGCTCAGATATGGGATTTATACGAAGGTGGCTCTCTGTTTACGGGCCATGACCCTGAATTTGACAGATACCGGAGTCGAGCACATCTTGCCGAGATGATTGATCTTCTTGGTCCGCCGCCTCCTGGTCTTCTTACCCAAGGGGAGCTGAGAGACAAATTCTTTTCAAGCAAAGGCAAGCAGACTTCTCATTTGCATCATCTATTAAACTTTCCATTCAAGCCCGCTGACTCCACAGCTTCAGGAGACTTTCTCACCCCAAATTTGTTGACGGGTCATGTTCCGCTCGAGGAGAGAGAAACCACACTCAAAGGAAAGGAGGATAGAGAGGCTTTCCTGCGTTTCATGCGCAAAATGCTAGAGTGGGAGCCTAGTAAACGTAGCTCAGCCAAGGAGCTAGCAGAGGATGACTGGATACATAGTCATATGTAGACATGCATTATGAGATCATTCAGTTGGAAATGATAGAAGTGTAAATCCGGTGTTTGTCTCGGTGATTTAGTTCAGTCTTGGCAACAGTGCTGCCTGCGGCAAAAATAGAACATTCGCGCCAAGCAGGTAACTTGAATTTTCAAGCGCAACTCAAGTGGAGATGGAATTTCCATCCAATCATTTCCCATCGTGACTTTTTCATGCAGATGCAGCGCCACTGCCAATCCCCGCCGGATGAAAGCGGCATCTTCAACTCGATCGCGCAAAGCTTCTTCATCAACCGCATGGATGCTGTTCCAACTGCTGCTGGTGCTTGCGATCGCCTGGTCGGCCTTCGCCGACTCCAATGACTGTATGGCTTCTCCTATTGATGATTGCAATGCGCGACTCACAAGTGTCCAGGTTCGAGCACAGTAACCATTGCCAGTCAAAGCGATGCGGATGCTATGCCAGACTGTGATACCCTCAATGGCAGTATCATTTTCTCATCGTCCGCCACTGGCGTGATCACCATTCGCAATGTGGAAGAGATCAGGGGCTCCTTGATCGCTGAAAATGCCCCCGAACTTACAAGCATCATTGCCCCGAGTTTGGAGAACGTGGTGGGATCGGTGACTATAGACAACTTGAGCTCGCTCTCGAGTCTTTCGATGACGGCACTGGCCCAAGTATCTTCGGGCATCACAGTAACCAACAATCCCGAGTTGACCACTCTACGATTTGAAGAGCTCGAGCAGGTCAATGGACCCTTGGAATTGACTGGATCTTTCACAAGGTAACCACCTGCAACAGCCATCGTTGAAAATCTATTATACTAAACTTGGTGAATGACAGCGTGGTATTACCATCTCTCAATCAAGTCAATGGCAAAGCGACCGTTCAAGGCGCGAGCTCCATGTCGTGTACTTCATTGGATCGATTACAATCCGAAGATGTATTCAAAGCGGGATACTCGTGCTCATCAGGCACATCCTCAGGGTCATCTCTCAGTCCCGGTGCCAAAGGTGGAATTGCAGTCGGTGTGATCATTTTCGTGGCGCTAGTGATCTTCTTGGCATGGTATTTGCTACGCCGTCGACGCCTACGCCAAACCAGACAACCAGTGCCAAACCCGGGTTCGTCTGTCTCGCCACCGCTGTCTCCCATGATGCCTGCCATGGTACGAGAAGAAAAGCCACCAAACCATCAATACAAGCCTGTTCCGGTCCATGATACCCTTTCATCAGTGCCTCGCAAACCGGTGGGCTCATCGCCTGCCCAATTGGACGGTCGCTCCATTTATGAAGCGCCCATCGGGGCAACCCCTGTCCGCGAGTATCATGAGCTAGATGCAGGACCCGTGCTGAGTACCCACCAGCAGCCCATTCATTCAGAATCATGATACGCAGTAATCGAGGTCTGGCTTGAGAATCTCATTGCAAGCCCGATTTTGTGCAATCTTGTCAATACACTTCTATATACCCATTTAAATGAGACAATGATTAATTGATGGATCAGACTGGAAATGATCATGACGCCTGCAGCAAAGGATAGACACATGAGATATTCGGCGGCGAAACCCCTGAACAGTAGAGCCCCTATATAACCTTTTAACGAACTCTTTGCCTGTCTCTTGTCGTCTCCGAGGCATGCTTGCTATGGCTAAACTGTCGTACAAGGAGACCACTCAATTGATATCTTGCTAGGCACTTATTTTAACGCGAGAACAAGAAAGATGATTGTGGATGTCACCCAGAAGCTGTGATCAAAGCCCAGTTTGAGCATAATCCACGCATCTTACTACAGCTGCTTGAGGATCGAACACGATAACTTTACAACGCGATGAATTGATTGGTTTGAATCTGATACTGTCCGATGACATGGCTGCCGATAAATTTGATTAAGCTAGCAATGTCCCGCAGAACCTCACTGATCCATAAACACCTTCAGCAACTCCGGGTAGTTGGGAGTACCTAGACCCGTCACCGGGTCCCAACCTTCCGCAGCCGCAAATCCGTCTGTGTTGCAGCCGGGGTTGGTGCCCTTGGTCACATCAAAGAACGCCTCTGGGTGTTGGTACAGAATGGGATTGACGAAGCCAACCGTCGGTTTCTTCGCGGCCAACCGCTCCTCGTTGATCCGCGTCAACAGCGCGCCAAATACTGGTGCAGCGGCCGATGTGCCACCGATCGTATTTGGGAGACCGCCCGTAAAGATGACGACGTTGTCTCCGATGGCAGAGACGTCCGGATAACCACGGCCGATCCGGTTGTAGATACCGCCGTTGGCGCCAAAGCTATTGTTGTTGACACTTTCGTAGTAAGGATAGGACGGCTTGGCCTTGGCGAAGTAATCGGACACGGCTTGGGACTGCCAGTCGGGCCGTTCATAGATGTTGCTAAATCCACCGCCAGAGGGGAAACTGGTGACGGCTTCCTCCTTGTGGTCCTCGGCACCAGAACCAGGGGGAATGTATGTTGCTCCGACGGCCGTCATATAAGGACAAGAAGCCGGGAAATCAGGGGCGAAGACATTCCCATCGCCCAAGCAGTTGCTGGGTGTTGGGTCACCTTGACGACCAGAAACGCCAGAGTCGCCCGACGCAACGACGACAGAAACACCCATCGTGCCTAGCTTCATGAACTCATTACATTGTCGCCGTTGGTAAGAAATGGGCAAGTCTGCCTCGGCACTGCCGTAAGAGATTGACAGTACATTTGGTGGTTTGTAAACGCCGCATTGGAGAGAGCCTTTGTAACCGCCCTCCTGTGGGTTAGGGTAGTGAGGATCGAGGTCGGAGATAGTGCTGCAGTATGACCCATCGATGGCGTCGAGGAAGTTGTTCAGGAAGCCTGAGAATGTATAGTTTGCCTGGTATTTCGGATCATCGGTTTGGAACAGAATCGAGTTCTGGGGCCAGATCAGAGGGTAGGAGATCTGGAAATCCAGGTTGGATTCCGGCCCAGCTTTGGTGATGGGGTAGGGTGCCTTGGCCCCGTCGACGGCCTTCAGCACTGGATGAGTGCCTCTTGGGATTTCACTGATGAAGAGTCAGTAAACATTCGAGTTTCTACAGCGCCTCACACTCCAAATTCGGCCTGAGGAACAGATGAATACCGTGCAAGAGTTGAGAAGAACAAATCGAGATCCTCCTGAGAGTAGACATCGTTGAGACCCTCAAAGATACCAAGCTCATTGCCCTTGGTGGCGGACTTGCTTGTCGGAACGTTATACATCGCTGGCCACATTTAGTATACTCACACTGACTGCCATTCAGAGGAACAGGACTTACTTTTGATACAGTCGGGGGTAATCAAAGAAGCACAAGATAAGTCCAGCAGCTTATCGACCAAGTTATCAATTGGCTTGAGGATTGGAGGTAGCCCATTGACACGCTTCTGCATGTTAGAGTGGGCGGAGCCCACTCTGCGGACACTGGTCACCTCCCGCAACGCAATACCGGGAGTGATATAGTCAACAACTTCTCGCAACGGGCGAGGAACGTGGTATCTTGAGAGAAAGAGTCAGTCCGGCATCCATTAGATTTGATTCATGTTCTATATTAGCTTACTCGTGGCATGCGACATGGTCCCGGCCAGTCTCAGCATGGGTATAAAGGTAGTATTCGGCCTTCAAGAGATTTTCCAGCTCTTCGGCGGCAGCGTCAAACTGAATCCATTGCTTGTTGACAGACTGGGAAATTCGATCCGATGCAACACCGGATGACTCCAGCCAGGAACGAACACTGTCCACACTCGCCTGGCTAGGAGCAAAGAGATCGTGTACTTCTGACTGGGATAAGTGTTTCCCATAGCGGCTTGACGATGGGTTGGATCTAAAGGGATCGTGTCAGTCTGACCGCAGACATAGATTTCAACCGCAGCTTACATGTCCATCAGGAGGTCATGGCCATAATCCAGGTTTGACTGAGTCAATCCAATCCGCACTGGCAGAGAGGTGGACCCATCTAGCCTTCTTCCCTTTGTCCAGTAGGTCGGAATCGCATCACGCCGTTCATGCAATTCATAGTGAGGTGCTGGCACGGCGAAAGTGCCAATCGCCGCTAATCCTAGGAGCACAATGGAGGATTTCATGGTTCAGAGCTAAGCAGATACTCCAGAGATCCAGAATGAGAGCGAACGGACCGAAATCTTTGGAGACTTTCGCGGCATTTGTACTCCGTACTCCGTAATGCTTGGTTCCTTTCCCCGCTTGCTCCATTGCCAGCCTTGGGCTCATCGTGGTCCAATCACCCAATAATCTCGGGATGGGCAGCTAAGCTCGCCAGGTCACCGACCCATGATCGGGATTCTGCCTCGAGTGGAACAGGGATCGACCTCTGGAGCGGGTCTGGAGCGGGATATTTCCCTCAACCTCCCCAGCAAAGCAAGACCAGCGGTCGATCAACAATGCTTGGACCCAGACGAAGTCTTCGCATGGAGATTGGATGGAGCAAAGCGGAGGAGTATGGACCCTTTCCACATTGCAAGCTTTGGGTCATAGCTACTCCGTAAATGTGTATCGTGCTCGGGCGAAGAGAAAAGCTTGTCGGGCCGCAGGGTCGGCTTATGGTACGTAGTTCCACTGATGTTTCGATTTGATTCGTGCTAGAGATGGTATATGTTGACAGGTGATGTCACGAGAAGTTGTCATGAAGCTCACATTTCCATGACATATTGGTTCAGGATGCGATCATGGGCCATTCTGTCAAATTCCTTTTGAGCCATCGTGACCATCAGCCAATCATTCTGGGACAGAATTGTCAAGCCTCGGATGGACCGACACCACGTGAAGGAACATGCACCTCCGTTGTAAAATGGATGATCACTGCAATCAAATGTTCTTGTCCCCGCGCGGAGAAAGGAGTCAATGCCATTCACCAAATCAAGGTTTCAGTGCTCCACTTGATAGACCAAGTGGGTAGTAGAGTTGAGCTGCTTCATGTGAAGCGGACTTTGGTTGCTGTGTTCAGTAGACTTTCAAATCCTTCTTTATCTAACCAATGGCAGAGCATCGACGATCTTGATATGCCCCTGAATATTCCCCGCACGCCAAAGCCAAGTGCTGTTCGACAGGGGATGGATGGTAAGTTTGTTGCTCCGTGGTTTTATGAGCAGACATTGCTCTCCAGAACAGTATCCGTACTGTACATTAGTTCGTTCCTGATGTGCATGTGGGACTGACTTGATTCAGTGGCGTTGAGGTGTATGACGGATCAGATCGGAGTAAATAAACACTGGTGCCTAAGGCAACCAACAGGCGTGCCTCTTGTCCACACCGCTAGCCTAAACCACACTGACAATCCAATTTCACTCCTCTCTTCCCCTACCCTTACCCCCCGCGATGCCCCCAAAACCCGATGATCCGCGTGTTATCAAAGCCTGCGAGGCCGCTCGTGGCCAGAAAAAGCCGAATTTATCGAAGATTGCGCGTGAATTCGGCATATCTTACTACCTTCTACGCGGCCGAATCCGCCATGGAAAACAGGCCCGAGGTTCTAAAAAACCAGTGAATAAGGTCCTTGGAGAAGACCAGGAGAACGCTTTGATCCAATGGGTCTCCGAAATGAATGATTTGAGCATACCAGTAACTCCAAGGCTACTCACAGATCGCGCAAACCAAACGATTCGACGCGCTGGCCGAGATCAGCAAGTGAGTAAGATGTGGCCCTATCGCTTCGAACAGCGGCTTCCAGAACACGTTAAGCTCGGCCTAGTGAAGCACAAAATAAAGGGACAAGCAGTGAACGCTGGATTGCTATCCGATTGGTATGATCTACTATCTAACATAGTCCGAGATCTACCGTCTCAGCTTATCTACAATTTCGCCAAGTGTGGTTTTCAACCTAGTAAATGCGATCCACCAACAGTCATTGGACCGCCGTCTCGAATGACACTAGATCCTAGCACATTCGATCACTTAGAGACCATCACAGCGGTTGAATGTATCGCCGCAGACGGCTGGCAGATGGATCCATTTTTCATATTGAAGGGTACTAGGTTCCAGGAATCTTGGTATCGTGGCTCCGAGCGTCTCTCAGCTCCCAGTGGTCTCTCCCTCCTCGCCCTTCTCTCTTTCTTATAATTACTTACGCTCTCGCTATAGGGGCGTCCTTAAACCGCTCGATCACGGACGAGTGGGCTGTTGAATGGCTGCAACACTTCCACGAAGCAACAAAAAACCGAGTCAGAAAAAAGGAGAGACGCGTTCTTCTATTGGATGGTCACGACTTTCATTTGACCATTGACTTCCTTCAGAAATGCCAAGATCTCGAGATTGTCCTCTTCGGATTTCCCCCTCGCGCAACCCATATCTGCCAACCTCTTCATAGCAAGGTGTTTCTCAGCTATAAACCACGCTTTCAAAATGAGAACGATAAACTCTCACAAAAGACTGGCGAGCTAGTAGGGAAAATGGAGTTTCTAAAAGCTATTGATTCAATCCGAGAAAAGATCTTCAACTCTGGAGTTATTCGCGAGGCATTCCGAGATCAGGGTATTTACCCCCCAGACGGCAGTCAGATCTTTCGAAAGCTTCATGATCAGCTTCCTCCTAATCCTGATCTTCATCGACGCGAGGAACCCTCGGAGATGCCCCTTTCGCAGTCACCCACTCCAGCTCTCTCGTCATCTAGTGTTGAAAACTCCCCGCCAAACAGCACTGAAGCAGTTGAATCAGATCAGAGAGAGCTTCTTAATCTGATTGAAGACGATCCACGCCCACTATCGCTGGAAGATCGGCGAAATCTAGAGCGAATTCTTCACCACAATAAGATTGCAGCGGAGCACCTCGCAATGTCGAATGGGATATTACACCGAATGATGTGCTCCCGCACCTCTACCTCGCCAGTCGACCAAACGCAAGATTCCTCCGGTCGGACATCCTGAGATCTCTCCGTGTTTGCCGCAGAAGAATTCAATCTTCGAGACTCTTGACCTGGCCCACACATTTGACGGTTCCACGACTCAACACGGCTATGCACCATTACAATCCTGCTCAGACTGACTCCATCGAAATGACCCAAGTTTTGCATGCGACATGGGAAGCTACATGGTCATATTTTCCAAGTTCTACTTTGAATGTGCTCTTTCCCGCACTCTCTTTCCAGGTGGAATGCTCAGCGTTGTTAAATATCTGGTTTCACTCCCTGAGACATGGAAGGGCCTTTATGTTCATTCCCAAGACCTTGATTCCTGGTATGACAAGAGTCAAGGATCTGACCTTGCGTCGACAATTCAAAGCTTTTCTGACACCAATCCCGCCGAGCAACAACATATGCCATCGATCATGAGTATGGTGTTTGAGAACGCCCGACGGCTACACAACTTCTTGAAAACCCGACACTTCGAGCGATTATGGAGAAACATCGTTGTTGATATTTCTACAGTGCTATGAGTTCGCATGGTTGTTTGTTCCAAAGATTCATTGTCTTATTCTACCTCGACACGATATCCAGAATATTCTTGTCGATTTACTCGAAGACGCGTGAACGAAGCGATCAACTTCCGCAAACTCGAAGTGCTTTCTTTCGCCACCGACATTTTTCTCTCGGCATCCCTTTCTCAAGACATCATTCACGCTATGGCTCCGATGGTTTGTTTTGATTGCAAGGATTCATGGGCAGCTATTGCCCGACCAAAGAACCGCCACAAACTCCGCTGTGCCTGTTTCCTCCAGATCTCCGAGACTGATGTGCACATAATAATCACGACGGACATGGTCTGCTCAGGTGAAAGCGGCGATTGGAGCCAGCGCCAAAGACAAGACCGGTCTTTGACGGCCCATTAAGAAATGCGAGATTTGTATTGGCCTGACCAAACAGACGACAGGCGCTAATGTAACCCATGAAAGTATGGTCTTTTCGGTCAAAAGGTTTATCATCCTTGCATATTTCTGAATGGGTGATGCAAATTTCGTAGACGTAAGCAAGCGCTCGTATGATAGCCCGATACTAGAGCATCCGATCTGATTGAGACCGGGTGTAGAGACAGGCCGTGGTTTGTGTTTGCGAAAATCGATACCTTCAATTGTCTGTCGATGGCCTCGATAATGTGTGATGATAAAGCACTTCAAGTAAAATGGAGATCAGATAGCACTTTGAGAGACAAGTAAGAATTGAAGAAAGTGAGGTTGACATGAGAAGTCGATAATCAGCAAGGCCCGGGGGCAGTGATTTCTGCCTGACTTGGAAACTCGATTGATAAATATAGTGAGGGTAACCTGATAGAGACAAACTGAGCCATAACATCTAGTATCAACAGTACTTTAGAGATATAGCTCGTCTTGCAGTGTTCAGCTCCGCAAGAGCTTAGATCAACTTTATGGTGAATTGCAAACTGCTAGGTAATATTTAGATAGCAAATGGCAAGTGAAGTAGCAGTAATCATCAGAGAGCGGAGAAAATGAAAAGAAAAGCGCTACGTCAAGGCTCCATCTCTAGAGCCATGGCAACGACCAGGGGTATCCCTCCACAAACTTGCATCTCGTTGATATTCTGCGGGCGAGAGAAATAGGTTCGCCAAGGGTATATACAGCGCGGAATTGGAAGACCTTGGTATCCATAAACCTTCTTGCACATACATCGAAAGTACCCAGTGTTGAGATGCTGCAAAACATGTCCCGGGTTCGTGCCTTTCAGCGACGATGGATCTGAAGCGCAGTCATGATGAAGACAGGCGATGAGGTAAATCCGCCAAGTGTCAATTCTGGCAGGAGAGACCCAAGCAAATATCAGATCGCGACTGCATCTCGATGAAATGACCGGGGTGAAAAGCCCACATGGGTGACGGGTGATTACAGCCTCGCCGACCATCCATTCGGAAAGTGTGGCATCGCCGGAAAAGAGCGATGGAGCTTCAATTGCAGGTCCACAAGGGCATCCATGCCACGAGCCAGATACTACTCCGTGGAGGATGGATGATACGGTCAAAGTGGGAGTCGTGCCTGGCCAAGTCCAGGCCAGGTGTAAAATCTTTTTGATCTTTGAGATGAAGAGGAAATGCCATTCCAGCCCTAGGAGCCACACCATTTCCATAGCAGGCCCACTAGCTGTTGTCGGTGAAGAGGTTTGGCAATGTAGTCATTCATGCCCTTGGCCAAATAGGTCTCAGCATCCCCCTTTAGGGCATTTCCGGTCAGGGCAATGATAGGAACATCCACATTCAACTGCCGGATCTGTTCTGTCGCCAGCAATCCATCCATTACTGGCATGTTGATATCCATCAGAATGATGTGGTACGCCAAGGGTTTCTGCTTGACCATGCGTACCGCCTCGGCGCCATCCCAGGCTGCGTCTACACGCTCAAAGCCGAGCGTCACAAGCAGTTTTAGCATAATCGTTTGATTGATTTTGTTGTCCTCGACTAGGAGAATCTGTTTGTGAGGTGCGATTTGATTCAAGAGGGCCGACGGGTCAAATGAGGGTTCTTGCACAGTCGTGGCCATGGGAATGGTTCGAGCGGCCGGTCGATCGATGCGGCCCATCCGAGCGGACATCCAGAACACGCTTCCGGGGCCATCTGGATTGGCATGAAATCCGACGGCTCCGTCCATAAGCTCTGCCAGGCTCTTACAGATCGACAGTCCCAGGCCAGTCCCCTGGTATCGTCGGGTGGTAGAGTCGGCAAACCGAGTGAATGGAGTGAACAAAGTGCTGACGGCGTCCTCGGGGACACCGATGCCCGAGTCCATTACCTGGACGGTAATGGAGTAGGATCGAGGATCGCTTTCATCCACAGCGTAGGAGGTATTGATCTTCACATATCCCATCTCGGTGAACTTGACTGCATTTCCAACGAGATTTTGAAGCACTTGCCGAAAGCGCAAGGCGTCTCCTTTGATGCGAGAAGGAAAGTCGGGGGGTACAGAGCTTTCCAGCTTCACCCCTGGTTTCAGCGATGGTTGACAATTACGGACAACGGTGCGGACGACAGTGGGAATATCAATTACGTCCGTGTTGAGGGAAAAGGACCCCGAGGACAATTTGGAGTAGTCCAAGATATCGTTAATGACTTGCAACAGCATCGATGTTGAGTCTTCCACGATGGATGCGTACTCACGCTGCTCATCACTCAGGGGGGTGCTGGTGAGCATGTTCAACGCGAGGAACATCCCGTTCATCGGCGTGCGCAGCTCGTGCGACATGTTGGCTAGAAAATCGGTCTTGAGTTTGGAGGACTCCTCAAACGCATCAATCAGCCGCGCTTCCGCGGCCTTGCGCTCAGTCAGATCGCGAGTGACCTTGACGAATCCAATATGCCGACCAAACTGGTAGATGGCGGTGATCATGACATTGGCCCAAAAGCGACCCCCATCATTGCGATAGCGCCAGCCCTCGTCCTCCACTTTGCCCTCTCGCAGACAGACTTCGAGCTCTCGAGCCGGTTTCTTTGCCTCGCGGTCTTCCCGTCCGTAGAAAATCGAGAAATGCTTTCCAATGATTTCGTTGGCAGAATAACCCTTGAGGATGGCGGCGCCCGCGTTCCAAGTCGCGATGTAGCCGCGCGTGTCCAACATGAAGATCGCATAGTCCTTGACGGTGTCGACCAAGATCTTATAGGTTTCATTGAGATACGTCTGTTCGCTGATTTTGGAACCGGGGCGTTCTCGAGAAAGGCGATGGGCTTCCAGTAGCACGTAGATCAAATTGTCCTCTTCAAAGATGGGCGTCACTCGCAATGAGAAGTCAGCCTCTGCTTCCACTATGCGCATAGCTTCGATCGACTGCACATTCCGCGTGGTGATGGCGGCGGCCAGCGCGCCACTCAGCGATGCAATGTCTGGGGCGGGGATGTAGCGAGGCACGAGTTCATAGATACTAGTCCCCACCTGTTGGTCGCGGGTGAGGTGGAACAGCGCCGTGTGGCTGTCGGAAACTTCCACTACTCGCAGCGACCCATCAAGCACGATTGTCGGGGTTGGCGTATGTCGATAGATCCGGCTGATGGGATCGGTCACCAGGGTATTCTTCGTCGGGTTGATCTGGGCCGCCGTCAACTCCGTCTCGGCCGGCGGCGTGACGACCATAGCGAAATCCCCGGGTCGGCGATCCTCAAGAGAGAGGTGGAGCAGTTGCTGGTCCAGAACCATCGCGATTTCGACTGTCCTGCCACTTGGCAGGACCGGGGGAGCAGGAGAGAGAAAGAACTACCGAGCGTGGCGGTCACATTCACATCCAGACCACGGAATAGAAAAAGGGAAAAGAGAGAGATCGGCCATTCCAATCCTTGAATTTTCCCAAATACCAGCCGAGACAACCAAGTCAGTTAAGTGGACGGTTAAAAGGGCCGGCGGGGAAAAAAAAAGCAGTGCCGCTAATCCGGATCCATTTCCAGTACATGATTACAAAGAATTATTCTTCTGTCCTGAATTTCCCCCTACTGAATATAAATGACGTTCTCTCGTTCGCTCTTCTCTACCATCTTCACTAACGCATCGGCGATCCCATAGGAGAATGCGTATCCGCCACCACCGAATCCATAGGCCGATAACACGGTACGAGGACCCTGTTTCTCGCAATCCAACCGGAATCCACCTCGTCGCGATGGTCGAATACCAATAATGGGACTGATGGTGTCGGAAGCGGGCGATTTGGGAACAATCTGAGGCGCCAATCGATGAGCACGCGCAATCTCATCCTGTACAATCTCCCAATCGACTTCTGGGGAACTAAACATCATTATCAGTCAAGACTTGCCTCTATCACCCACCAGGGAAAGTGAGAAAAGGGATGTATACAGGTTGTCTGGTTGCTTGACACCTCCCAAAACCACACCATGTGATTGCGGCCGTGGAATGACGTAGGTGTATTCGCTTCCGTTTCGAAAGTAAAGTGTATTGCAATGATTGGTGCGAAGAAACACATTCTGTCCCCGCTCTGGGAAGCAACGGTCGTCTTGTACATCTTTCAGGGTCAAACTGCCTAGTCCACTGGCATTAATGAAAACATCCGAGTCTGGAAAGAGTTCATATAGTTCCTGGAGGGATTCAACTTTTCGGCGAAGAAATTCACCTCCCCTGTGCAGGATCTGTTCTTTCAAGTAGGGCAGATGTCGTGTCGGATCCGTCACCAGGGTCTCGTAAGCCCAGGCACTATGGAAGTTGGAGGGATATTCCTCCGGTTTCATCTCCCGGAACTAATCGAGGATTAGCATCGCATATGTTGAACATCTGGCAGACGTGGACGGAAGATCGACCAACATTAGATACCACCGTCTTCCCCCAGATGGCCGAGTCGGGGGTAGGTTCTTGCTCGAGATATTCCCGCGCATCAACAATGCTGACGCCCGATTTTGGATCTCGGGCCATCTGACGAAGAATCCGATGTGTCACTGCTTGGAAATATCGTTGCTCCGGGCTGATCCCGCCAGCAGCGTGCCATGCTGCTCCTGCCCATGCCGAGGCATACGAAATGTCTTGATCTCCCGGGAGAAACTCTGCGACGATAATCACGGAAAATCCAAGCAATAATAGTTGACGGGCGGTGGCACATCCAATAATCCCAGCACCCAAGATGACCACGGGTCGCTGTGGAAAAGGTCGACAGGATCTCATGGTTGGGACAAAATAGTTTTAAAATCTACGCCGAGAAGACCTGTCGATAGTTATATCCCGAGTCAGAGTTTCCAATATGTCCAACTCCGTTCAACCGTCGTGCATACTTGATCTCATAATTCAAAAAAGCATTCTGACCTGCCCGATCCGTGCTAGTCACCGTTCTAGAGGCGCTTCGATCCGACAAGTGGAGATCCCGGGAGCACGAGAAGAACTGCGCATCTCATTCATCCATACGGAGTATTCGCGGCTTCTCTTTGCAGGATTCTTTCTGGTTGTCTCGGTGTGCCCGGTATGTCCAACAGATCCAATTGATCCGGGGGGAGTATTCACACTCTCATCGTCCCAGTCTCTTTCCCCCCTTTTTCTCCCCGTTGTTCGGAGTAAATGGGGTCCAGCGGGCTGTAGCGCCGTGAACTGCCTTTCTGGAATTTGTAGCCCTGGAATATCTTGCGGAGGAAGGGATCTACACCATGGCGCATGCAAATCCAGATAAGAAACCTCGGCGACAATCATGCTCGCAATCCCCGGTGAGTCGTGGCCCTGATGCGTCTTGACACCGAGTCGATCACTCCCCACTCGGGCTTGGACTGTCGCTTGGCATTCCGTAGACGATGCATCGCAGAGTGTGAATGTTGACCAGACACCTCGCAGACTTGGGAGAAAGGCGAGGATGAAATCTTCATTCTGCGCGATCGGGATGCCGAGAAAGTTCTCTCCTATGACGCCGAGGATTCACCTTTTCCTGAAGTGCGCGCGGTCATCCAACCAGTGGATGATGTCTCGATGCCCGTGAATACACTTCGCGTCTGGACGATCGGCCTGCTCTTCACGATCGTGAGTTTCCCTGATCATCGTCCCAACTGTGAAACTGAACCTCGTTGTAGGTAGGCAGCGGGTTGAACCAATTCTTCAGCTTGCGACAACCCAGTGTCACGATTAGCTCGCTCGTAGCCCAGCTGTTGGCTTTCCCGCTCGGCTGTGCTTGGGCCCAATGGATGCCACTCGGGATATTGAATCCCGATCGGCATTTCAATATCAAAGAGCATGGTTTGATCACCATCATGGCGAATGTTTCCTTTGGCTCGGCGGCGGCTACTCAGATCATCGAGGCGGTGGTCAAGTTCTACCACATGCCTTCTGATGGGGGGTTTGAGGTATTACTGTGCATCACATCGCAAATGCTAGGGTTTGGGTTGGCGGGCATGGCATCGCGTTGGCTTGTCAGTCCGGCCTCAATGGTGTGGCCGCAGGTCTTGTCCAATGCAGCTTTGTTAACCACGCTTCACTCCCGCGAGAACGCAATCGCAGATGGCTGGCGGGTTACTCGCCTCCGCTTCTTTCTGCTCGTCTTTTTCGGTGGCGCGATTTGGTATTTCGCCCCAGGATATCTGTTCACCGGCCTCAGCACTTTCAGTTTCATCTGCTGGATTGTCCCATCCAACGTGGTGGTCAATCAGCTCTTCGGCCAGACTACTGGCCTGGGCATGTCAGTTCTAACCTTTGACTGGGCTCAGATTGTCTATGCCAACCAGAGCCCGTTACTAGTCCCGTTCTGGGCCGGTGTCAATGTCATGGGATCTTTTGCGCTGTTTTTCTGGATCCTTTGCCCCATTCTCTACTACACCAATACGTGGTACTCGGCCTATTTGCCGCTGCTCAATTCCAACACGTTCGACAACACGGGCAGCACCTACGATCCGACCCGGATTATGACCACCGATGGAAAGGTAGACCAGTCTGCCTACCGCGATTATTCTCCCATGTTCCTCCCAATGGGGTTCGCGGTCACCTTTGGGGTCGCCTTCGCCAACTTGACCGGAATCTTCTTCCACACCGGATTATACCACGGCAAGGATCTATGGCAGCAATGGAAGGGCACCAGCAAACGAGATGTCCATGCCAGACTGATGTCTGCCTACCGGACCGCGCCGTGGTGGTGGTTTGTCGCCGTTACGGTGCTCATGTTCGCTCTCAGCATTGTGACCAATGAAGTATGGAATACAGGCCTCCCGGCTTGGGCCGTCCTCCTCGCCTTTCTCTTGCCAATTGTTTATTTTATCCCCGTCGGCATCATCAAGGCTATCACGAACATCAGCAGTAATCAGTTGAATTTGATCACCGAGTTCATCGGCGGCTACGCATTCCTCGGCCGTCCCGTGGCCAACATGGTATTCAAATTCTATGGCTATGTCGCGGTTCAGCAAGGTCTCGAATTTGTGGCCGATATGAAGTTGGCGCATTATCTTCACATTGCACCCCGAACACTCTTTGTAGCGCAGGGACTCGCCACGCTGATTGGGGCGATTGTCCAATGTGGAGTCACCGTGTTTATGATCACTAGGATTGACGGGGTGTGCACACCAGATGCAGAGGGCAATTTTACCTGTCCTCATGGTCGCGTGACATACTCTTCATCTCTCATCTGGGGTAAGTGCTATTCCCGAAGTTGATTTGAACATCATCGCTAAGTGTGCTCACCAGGTGCTGTCGGGCCTGGACGGTTATTCTCCCCCGGTAAATTGTACTCCAACTTACTCTGGTTTCTGCTGGTCGGACCGGTCGTGGTTGTCGTCACTTACCTGTTAGGTCGCCGGTGGAAGATGATCAACTACCTTTCATGGCCTGTGGCCTTTGGTGCAATGAGCTTGGTCCCGCCAGCCACCGGGGTCAATTTCTCATCCTGGTGGGCGATCAACGTCATCTTCAACGGGTTCCTGCGTCGCCGAAAACCGGCCTGGTGGTCGAAATATAGTCTGTTATCCCTGATTTTCTGGTTCACGTCTTCAACTGAGGGCCAATTCGCTAACTTTGCCTAGATTTTGTACTGTCCGCTGCGCTGGACTGTGGAGTTGCTGTGTCGACTTTGATCATCTTTTTTTGCATTACCTTGCCAGCCGGCTCTTTGAATTGGTGGGGAAATACTGTATATACCGCGACTGCCGATGGCAAAGGAACTCCCTACAAAGAACTTCCTCCCCGGGGGTATTTTGGTCCTCCTCGAGGGACTTGGAGCTGATATCATAATGGCACATGGGTGCTTTGTACATTTTGTATTATACTTGTGCTTACGTTCAAGCACTTTAACTTTATTCAACATCGGCTAATGAGTATGGCTCGACGCCCTTCGCACTGGAAAGGCTGTGGCTATCATTTCATTGCGCTACGGTGTGCTTCTGTACAATTCATGACCTGATAAAAAGACGTTGCTATAGTTTGACCCAATTCAAATTGTCCTAGACTGGCCAGGATGTGTTCATCCGAGTACATTCCCCAGCGATTACATTTTCACCGAGCGTCCACGCACATAAACCTGCATCCAAACATGTCAGTCATTCGCTCAATTATGTATCAAAGATCACTTAGCCTACCTTGGCGATGTTCCTGTCATCTCCCGTTGCTAGGAACTTCTCAAAAATCACCACGGTCGAGTCTTCATCTTCGACAGGACTCATGATGCCCGCCTGGTCTGGATTGATAGTATGTATTTCCAGCGCATCGAAGTCCTTGCCAACGCTGAAGTTGCCAATCTTGTCTTCCAATCCACAAACCTGGGCTCCCCCCAGCGTTGCGAGAAAGAAGGTCTCGCCCAGACTTAAAGTCGGATCTTGATGGGTCGACATGCGTGCGTTTGACACCACAAATGCCTGCTTCATTGTGTCGAGCATCGACGACGAATAACCACCTCCGCTATCAGTCCCGAGCCCAACTTTGATCCCGCGTCGAAGATACTCTCGGATTGGAGCGACCATGAACCCGCCGCCGACTGTGGTGTTGGCGATAGGGCAATGCGCCACGCCACATCTAACGTCTTGCAGTGTCTTGATCTCGTCTTCCTCTAGGAAAATACAGTGAGCCAAGATCGAGCGCTCGGTTAAAAGTCCAAAGTGCTGATAGAGATCGGCCTCTCTTCGGAAATCTGGGAATAGTTGCCGGGTGAATTGGATTTCCTCCTTGGCTTCGTTGAAATGGGTTTGAATCGGGAGGTCCGGATGATCCCTCGCGACCTTCCCCAGGCCATGAAGCAGCTCTGGTTCGCAGGTGATAGCGAACCGGGGGGTTAATACCGGCTTCACGAGTTGACTGTCCGGGTCCAATCGTCGAATGTGATGGATGAGCTCTCGGGTCTCAGCCAAGGAGTCCGCGACGGATGAGTCGCGATACCAGTCAGGAGCATTGCGGTTCATGTTGCACTTTCCCACCAAGGCGCGTTGACCTTTTTCCATGCAGATATCTGCCAGAATCCGAGTGGCGTGACCATGGCATGACCCATAGTACGAGGCCGTCGTGATGCCTTGTTGGAGAAACCCGCTCACGCAAGAAGTGTACAGACGCCTGGCGTACTCTGGATCGGCGAACTTGGCTTCGTGGGCAAAGGTCACTTTGTCAAGCCAGTCAAGGAGCGCCATGCCGCGGCCAACTCCACGTTGTGCCCACTGAGGGGCGTGGTTGTGGCAATCCACAAAGCCTGGGCCTGACAAGACATTAGCACGGGCGGGTCATCTAGATTTGATATAGAAGATCCCTACAGAGGAACTGGCCCCGCTGCAGCTTTTTGACTGGAAGGTTTTCCGGTGCGAGCCCGTGGTCAGAGACGACTGTGTTGATCTCGTTGGGATGTACGTCTGCCTGCAGGGCCCGGATCTTGCCCCTCTGGTCCACCAGTATCAAGCAGTCATGGAGTATTTCAAGATTATTTAAACTGAGCGAGTGAATGACAGTGCCATGAAAGGCAAGCGGATGATTCAGGGGAAATTCTTGGTCTATGGAGGCCATGGCTGCGATGAATTAAACATACAAGTGCAGTAGTGGTCGGTGAGGGGTCAGCATCACCGCCAATGGATGAAGAACATTTTGTTACATCAAGTCATCTTCAGTTGTCAGGATCCCTCAGTCGTAAATCATTTCTTTATAATATGTGTTATGTGCAGTAAAGCCAAAACAAAAGGCTCGAAAGTAAAGTACAGATGAACGCTCAGGTATAGTTTAGTGGCCCGATAATCACAGCGCAGCAAAACAACCGCTGGGCTGATGCTATATCGATAGTCCAGTCTGGGAGTCTGTGACATCAACTATAGCCGTCGAGGGCACTGTGGGCCACTGTGGAGAGGCCGGTCGGTAGTGATGTCGACACCGGCCAAGATACAACTCCTGATATCACAGTTGGTGGAAGCGGGAAGGCGCATGCACGCGCGAGTCGGATACCAGATGAGCGGGACCAAATTGACTGCGGATCGGGTCAATTTTGATCACTTTTCTGGCTTGAACTTCGGGTCATCGCTCTGCGGCTGGGCAAAGACATGACCCCAATACGCCTGGACCCTCTGACAAAGGCCCTCCTTATGTGCCCATGACTTGAAGACAGTTTCATGATTGCATGTTACTGCCTTGATTTCTTCCCAATAGGCCTTTTCCACGTCATATTCAAACCGTTGAATAGTATCAGCGGGAGCAGTCCATGCACGCCCGTCAGATCCATCCTCCTTCAAGGTCGGTGTGGTTTCCCAGCCCATGCCGAAAAGGTTGTCCCCGGGGTTGAATTTTGGATAATTCGCATGAATAAAGAAAATGCGCGGTGGCTTCGCCACTGATGGGTCTTTCACTCGCCATTTACCTTGCGAGGTCAATGCATAGTCTTCTCGGGGATCAGACTGCGCCATGGCAGAACCAGAAAGCTTATCTGGGCCAGTCCAGTGTCCAATAGCCTGCACTCTTTCGCTGACAGCATAAAATGGTGCACCGACTGCCATGGCAGCGTGAAGGAACGTCTCTTTGTCCCCTTCTCCGGGGCCACCCTGAGTCAAAAGTCCGAAGTAATGCGAAGGGCCATAAAAATTGTAGTAGGCAGCAAGCATCAGAGGAATGAAGTGTGTCTTCTTTGAGACGAGGAAGACACCGGTCTCCGACGACTGGCGAGCTGCCATAGACGGCGCCTCCTGCCGTGAAATTTTGTAGTATAATGGAGACGCCGAAGAAGCCCAGAAATCGGGCCAGGTAACCAATCCCGATGTGGTGAACGGTTCCGAGTCGAGAAGCTCCTCCGGTTTCCCAAGTGGAAAACAGTCTGCGTCCATCCAGACGATATCTTCAAAGGAGGAAAAGAGAACAGCAAAACTTTTGAGCTGGTAGTGTTCCAAAAGATCCTTGCCCACCACGTCGCCCAGCACTAGACACCGGGCATCGAGAGAAGGCAGAATATCATTGCACACGCGTTTCTCGTATTCACCCGCATCCTTCATGTACACTTCCACGGGTAATGTAGACCCCGCCCGTCGCAGCATGCGTAAGGACGAAACAAAGACGGGCAGGTACTTTGCGCCCGCTGTGGACACCAGCCCGCGTTTCCCTGGGGTGTGCACTGGCTTCAAGCTCGCCCCTGCTTGCTTCACCTCCTCCACGAAGTTGGCGTGTGCCTCGGACATGGTCTTTTGGTCCGCCTCGTTCAGCATTGTCAGGTCCGGTCGCGGGCGGTCCTCGGTGAAATCGAAATGAGACGCGGCCGCATTCTCTTCTCTTTCCGGGGCTCGACCGGTGGGCTTGTGGCGTTCGAGGATAGGGCGAAACACCTTCCAGAAGTCCTTTTGACGCTCCGATATTGGAACCTCAAAAGCGGTGCTTGGAACGACAGGAACAGTGGAGGAGGCGGTGGTCGGGGTCCAGTACAGGTAGACGGTGCATACAAGGATCACAGCAAGCCCGGCGAGGAGCAGGGACTTGATGCGCGCGGGGCCGAACATGGCCATGATGCGGGAACAAAGACAAGCGTAAAATGAGAAGATACCGAGACTCGAGCGGCGCGTGGGCGCGCCGATCGATAGTACTCAGATACGAGTTTAATGTAATCTGGAGTTGGAGATGGTGACGGCGAGATTTGGAGGGAGCGGAAGGCGGAAGGCGGAAAGCGGGTCGGTCGGTCTTGGCACGAATCAGGGGGCGGGATGGTTTAGACCTGTCAGGACTATTCAATAATGTTGGTGTTTCTTCATATACTGAGCTGATATTTGTGTTTGAAAAGACAGTTCCCACAGATAGATTGATACTTGACAGCTCGGGGCTTTTCATTAAAGGTCATGTACCTTTGATGGACGGACATATTTATACTTCCATGAGTGGCTTGTTGGTGGGGCGTCGGAAGGGAAGACCAAAAATGTTTTGAATGAAACTTTACCATAGATGGACGAGCCTTGTTGAAGATACTTCTACCTATATGACCAGTTGTGGTATGCAAGTCCCAGATCTTATTTAGATAGGTTGTTATGCAAACCCAAGACCAGCTTGATGATATGTAAATACAGGAATGAATTGATACAGGATTATTCAAAAACTATTGATGAGCCCGATTGATATCCCTCGGTGCTTCTTCACCGCTGTCACGCCCTGCAGATTGTGCCTCCACCTGCATGTCGAATCGAGTGTCGAGGGTAATTGATTGTGTGCACTCGGTGCTTCCTCACCGCTGTGCGTCGATGCCCTGCGGATTGTGCCTCCCCCCGCATGTTGATCCACCAGCCATAGACCTTGACCCCCACCAAGTTGAAGACGCATGATCAGATGTGTGACCCGGCAGCGAGTGGTTGATGAGTGGCCATGGGTGAGGGCCATAAGGAATGCCAGGGTCAAGTGGGACTCTATCAAAGAGTAATCAGTAAAGAGTAAAGGGAGAAGTAAACAAGACAAGGATGACATACCATTCTGATGAGAGGCGTCGAGTGTTGACCTTGACCTTGACCTTGACCCATTAAGTCGAAGTGTGTGTCCATCAACCATCATGTGAGATAGATGTTGATGGTTGATGGACACGAGGCGTGGGGCGAAGGGCCAAGGTCAAGGGCAAGGACAGGAGGTGTTGACCCAAGAGCAGGTTGACCTTGACCCATCATGGCGAGAGGGGTCCATCAACCATCATACAAGATGAGACGGAGATGTATGATGGTTGATAGACAGGGCGTGGTTGATGGACAAGACATGGTTGATGGGCCCAGGTCAGGATAGATAAAGGCTGGTCATGACATTGATAGGACAGAAGGTTCTTGGGGCAACACAGAGATCAAAAGGGTCATGGCCAGCAGAAGGGAGAAGAGACAAATTTTTGTTGATTGAAAAGAAAGGAAGAGAAGAAGAGGAAGAAGTGTGGGTGGCAGGAAGTATTTATACCCTGGCCTGGGGGGAAATTTCGCGCTAGTAATAAGCGAGACATTCAATTGAACCAATCAGGGGGAGAAAAACAATCATGTGCTCGTTGAGGTTCAAAAGAGAAAAGGCAACAAGAAAAGTCCAGATCGAGATGAGGATTTCCTATTTGGGAGCATATACAACAAGCTCACTCTTCTGGCCAATCAGATTCCTCCGCCATCCGCTTAGTGGGTCTCCGCCGTCTACAACTGTAAATCCCCGCCATCGCAGGAAAAGAACTATCTTAATCATCTTTGAGCTTTGGAAGATGCTAAAGAACGAGAAAAATCTTCGAGACTTGGATACAGGATCGCTACTACTCAATAAGCTAGACATGACCGCCGAGAACTCAACAAAAATACGACTTTGATACTACGAAAAAACCCCACGCGACAGAATCAAATCGACAACAAATATCCCATCATCATTCATCAACTGATCCAACTGATTCAGCAATCTGAGAATTCCTCTCTTCTTCAGTCTTCCGCGATCGCCCGCCCGATGGCTGACACATCCTCCAGAAGAAACCCTTGCGCCGGCAATTACCTGAGCAGCAATCCTCATTTCCCCCGCAAAACTCCAGATGGGCTTTGCAAATTCGAAGACTGTTGACCAAGCAAAAATCTGACCCATATTTGCTGGGCCAATACCAGACACCGCAGTACTGCGGCTCCAGGCAATCCCGGTGCTCGTCACAACCAGGATAACAAGTCTGGTCGATGCATTTGTATCCCCAGTCGCAGTCGTCATTGTGGACACATGAGTCCTGATACGGTGGTGCCCGGGAAGTTAGGAAAGGAACGCTGGAGTTGATTCGAGGGCGGTTCCTGTGCAGCACAAGGTGATCTTGGTCCCGGAAGAGATCGTCATCATGCCTTGGGTCACCTCGCAGTTGAAATTTTGAAAAGCTGGACAAGAAAGTCCTATGACCAAGGACAGAGCAATTCTCGCATGTGAGACTCTGAATGGTAGCCCAGAGGCAAATGCCGCTCAAGAGCACACAAGACAAGAGAACGATGGTTCGATGTCGCGATCTTTTCTTGGTGCTGGGCGCATAGTCAGTGGACTCCGTGATAGGAAGACAACTGAATGAAGAGTTCTCTTCCAACTTGAACGATAGCGGGGAAGCAAACGACATGTGAGGGATCATTTTGGCCTGCAAATCAAACGAATTGGGAAGGAATGAGATATGGCTTTGGTGTACTCGCTGGGTAGGAAACGTTATTGTTAGAGATATGCTCAGGTGGGTTTCCAGATAGTCATGAAGATAGAGACAGAGATCATCAGTCTGGAGATAAATATTTGCGATTTCTATTTCTATCCATGGTTCAACAGATGGCATCCAGCGACTTTCCCTAATTGGGAGGAAGCTGTATCATTCTATTCCCGTCAACGTCATTTCCCTCACCTGGAATACAACTTCATTAAAAGACCACAAAGGTGAGTGCTCTTTGACTACATAAACGAATTAATAGATGCTTCTGAGATCAGTGCAACGTAGAGAAACTCCAAGAAACTGTTTCCGTGAGGCCTTGAGCCGTACTAGTCCGCCATATATCTCCTATGTATATTTCCGAAATCTGATTTTCCCCTTTAACCCCGACATGACAGGTATAGGTATAAGCTCAACAGTATTGAGCCTTTTCCAAGGTCTAGATTGAGTCGGATGAGCACCTCGTGAGCCTGTTGTCATGATAGAGGAAAAACCGTCGAAACCCAATCGTTGCATCTCCACTTCATGCGTAAGCGGCTCTCGGGGAATCATTGGCTTCTCCTCATTCTTCCATCCCCACACTTTCTCTTTCGCCTCCTTGTGGCTGAGATGGACTTCGGCTCATGCCGCCGTCACTATGAACAGCACGGGTAACAAGGAATTCCGTGATCAGCTGGGCAAATTCCGTCTGGAATCGCTGGGTACAGGGTGGCCGCAACCCACGCAGGACGAATCCATCCCCGACACATCGCCTGTCTCCCGGAGTAAGCGTGTGTCGACCGCCTGTGACTTTTGTCGCAAGCGCAAGAAGAAATGCGACTTTCGCTATCCCAATTGCTCCGCTTGCTCCCGTGCCAGAGTCCGCTGCACCATTCCTCCGCCCGGTCCCCAAGTCGCCAGCGCCTCCGTTCCTCGAGACCAGCTGGAGAACCTGCAGAAGCGAGTACGATGGTTGGAAGAGGTCGTACGCCGCAAGTCGGGCATCGCAGTGGCCGACCTGGCGACCGGAACCGCGGTGGATGGCGAAGGAGACCCAGATTGGTGGTATCAAGTGCCTACGATGATCGCGACCGGCAACACTCGCCCCTCCATAGCTTCAATGCCAAGCCCTGCGGGGAGCGGCGGCTCCTCGGCCACCACACGCCCACCGGCATCGGAGTCGTCTAGTGGCGTGGGAACAGAGCTCCCGAATGTGGGGGAAATATTTCGTGATCAACTCGAACATCGACGTCCCTCGGTGGCGCGGCCGGCCGCAGCCCCGCGGGTGCTGCGATTATCCTCTCTCGAGGAGGCAGAGCAGGTGGCAGGTCGGTATTTCGACAGTCTGGGTTATCAGTACCCTTTCATGTCTCGGCGGGACTTTATGACTCACCTGCGACACATCTACATGGGTGGGACCCCGTCGCCGGAGATGCATAACGCCTACCACATTATCATTGCCATCTCGCTCTCGATGAGCTCGGCCGAGCCGACTCGAGCGACCGATTTCTATCATGCGAGTCAGGAAACATTGCCCCTGGCGCTACAGAACGAGGATCTTCCCTCTGTTCGTGCGCTATTGGGCCTGGCCCTCTATACCATGTTTGCGACGGCGGGGCCAAGCATCTGGCATCTCTTGGGGGCCACGATGCGGCTGGCGACCAGCCTAGGCCTGCACAAAACCCGCTCATATTCCACCCTGGAAGAAGAAGAGATGGCCAAGCGGGCTTTCTGGAGCTTGTACAATCTGGATCGCCTCATTGCGAGCACGCTTGGCCGACCCCTTGGTATTTCCGATGATGATATCAGCGTGAGCCTCCCACGAGAGCTGAATGACGACGGAGTGGAAGCTCCTGGGACCAGTGCCATGACGATTCCACTACAAGTTATACGACTGCGGCGCATCTTTTCGCGCATTTATCGCTACTGTGAGTCATATTGCACCTGTTCCGTTTAATCAGCCGCCTTTCGCTGTTGGCCTAACCCCCATTAGTATATAGTAATCTTCCACTTCTCCCCCAGCATGAAGTTGCGACGACACTAGGTCAGTTTCGCCGCGAGGTGGACGACTGGCGGATGGCGGCGCCCGTCTATCCATCCGCACTCTTGTACTCGACCTCATATTACGATTACCTGTACTATACTACTTTGCTTCTCATGTACCGCCCCAGTCCTCGCAACCCCACCCCGGACGCAGCCAGCATCGTCAGTTGCGGTGACTCCAGCATTCAGGTCATTCGATCCTATTGGGACAGTTACTCGGTGGGCAAAGTGAAATGGATTTGGCTAACTTTAAGTCAACTTTACTTTGCCGGAATCACCATCCTGTGGTGTCTCGAGCAGAATGCACGCGCGGTGCGCGAATCTCGCCCGGCGCCGTGGCATCCGGATGACCAGACGATGCGCCGCGGCATTCAGGCAGCGGTGTTGCTATTGGAGGAATTTGGCAAAAGACGGCCCGGTGTTGATCGTCTTGCAGAGACATTTCGGCACCAGAGTACGATGATTTTCAGCCAGATGGCCCACCAACAGCAATTCGAACAGGAGCAACACCAGCAGCAGCAGCTGCCTCTCATGCCTCCTCAGCCCTCCATGTCCTTGGTTCCGCCACATCCACCTCCCGTCCCACTTGCACCAATGTTGGATGAAGTGTTGCTGGTCGATGACAGCGGGGCGATGCCACTGATCGATCCCCAAATGGCGGAGCAACTATTTTACTCATACAACTGGTTTCAGGAAGAAATGGCCAGCTACTATACCCTTTGAGCGCTTATCTGTATCATGATCAATGCTGAATCGCTACCAGATAGATGGAGTTTGGGCGGCAATTCTCTTTTACATGAGCTAGACCGGAGAATCACGAAAAGATCTCACTCATAATAACGATAACCGGGACTACTTTTTAGAATTACCTCACTCATAGCATCGGCTCGGAAGTTACCGCCGTGGATAACATCCTTGACCCTGCGGGTTTTTTTCCTTTTCGGCGGGATGTGTGTTTATGGAGCGCAGGGCGTACCCGGAGGTGACTAGATTGGTGGATGAAAGTGTCCGATAGAAAAAAATTCCAATTCCAGAGAGAGTGGCCATATACGTGACACGCCCTATTTGCTAGAGAGTAATCAAATTGGCTTAGATTGAGTTGATGCCACGTAAATGTTGTGTAGTTAGTCAAAAAGTGTTGTGTGTATGTCAACATCCGACTAGAAGGTCATCATAAGCGAAAGAAGGATTTGCATGCTGCATTGTATTAAGGTCGGATATAGCCCAGACGAATCCCTTTAGTGTTGGTGTCATCGATTTCCACTCCAATCTCTGTAGAAAGACATCCAGCTCGATTTTGACCGAGGTCGCTGCGTCCTTCGGTAGCCAACGGGTGTCGTATGTTTTCCTCTCCTCACATAAAGTCATCATAAAAGTCCGCATCGCGATCTTGATTACTACTCGCTGCCATGTTCTCTTCACTGAACATGTCATCGTACGCGTGCTGCTTCTGCCACTTGAGTTGTTCGCGTTCTCGTTTCTCTTGCTTGTCGGCTTCACGCTGCTGTTCCCGGGTCTTGCGTTCGGATTGTCGCTTCTGCTTGAGGAAATCCTCCTTTTCAGCGCGGAGATCGGGAAATTTCTCCACTCGGGTCTTGTTCAGCCGATTGATGATCGGGTTCTCGCGGGCGCGCACCAGAACCTTGCGGACGAGTTTGGGGTTGTGGAAGGAGACCTGACCAGTCGCCATGGAACCATCCTTGTGCAGATTGGACCATGGTGTGTAGATGATGGTGATGTTGTCTTTTTTGTTTCCTGGGAGTCGATGTTTAGCCGGCGTGGACTTCGTCGAGTCATGGTCATGGATGTGTGCGTGGACTCCCACTCACCCTCGATCGAGTTTGCTTTGGTCAATTGGGCGCAGTCGTCTAGCAGCGATGGTGGAATCTGATCCCAGGTTTCTCCCTCTCGCAAACGTAGGTAGACGTGTGCACTGGACAGATTATCGACGTGGAACTATCAAGGACAAGGATTAGAGCGATTCAACGGAAGAGCGCGATGGGAGAACCGACCCTGTCGCATGGAAAGAGAGTCAACATTCAATTCCTGCTCAAAATTCCCTTGAAAAAGACCTACCAAACATCGTGGTCCAGGCCAAACTCGATCAGATCCTCATCTGGCAAAGGCGTTAGGAAGTCGTTCCCCGGGAGCCAATCGGTGGCCTACTTTCGAACTTGTCTTTGCCCACATAGATAAAGGCGGACGGGCTGACGGCGTTGGAAGTAAAGTAGTAGACCATCGCGCCTGATTCGGATTGCCCGTCAATCACTGGGAAGGAGTTTTTTTTTTTTGGTCGAAAAGTTTTGCTAAGGGAAAGTTGGTGGCGGGGTCGAACCGCGGTGATCAGAGCCAATGAGAGGATTGCATTTCCTTGTTACATTTCCATACATCGATGATCTATTCACATCGGAGATGGGGGTGTGAATTTCAGCTTGGCGACATGTCGTCCTTTCATCTCTTGAAAATGAAAGCTTGTTGCAGGCGCAGATTGATCGCCATGCGGCTCCTGCACGAATATCCCTCGGAGGACTTCCTGATCCCCATACATACAGGAAAGAATTGAGGCTGGTCTCACCCCGTTGCTGCCAATCAAGCCATCATGACTACTACTGACCAGACCGAAATAATGATTCGGAGCCCAGATTCTTTCAGGCAATGCTTGATTGCCGTAATCTGGCCCAAGTCGGTTTTTTCCCCCAAAACCGGCAACGGTGATCTCCATGGAATTTTGACCCTGAAGGGGACCTTTTTCATCCTGATACCTTGGTGGGTGATCTAATTTCTCCCACATCTTTCCGAGGAGAGTGAGAAGCAGATTCCGAGATGGAATGAAGGCTAAATCATAATCATAGTCCGTCCGGATGAGAATCGCGATACTGGCTAATGTCCCGCCAAAGGGGGTCGTCGTCTCATCGCAGGGTCGAAGAACCGATTCCCAGACCTCAAGAACGGGACCAACAATTTTTTCTTGGAACCACGTATTTCCTTCGATTTCGCCAAGAGTTCGCCCTTTGGTTGCTTGACTGGCTGCGGCAAAGAAATTCTCGGGTAACATCAAAATGCACGTCTGAGTTGTAGATGCAATGATGATAAAGAGGTCGACCGGTTGAATATTGTTATCATGGCGAGCCATGATTCTTGCCCGCTCCTTTCCGGGCCATTGCAAGGGCAAAAGTTGAGCCGTGGGCCATCCGGTCTGGTCAACCGCAAGATCAAATGAGGGCATGTCTTCGCCGCGATAGTATTCGTCTAAGCGAGTCAAAGTGCTGGGTCGCACTTGGTCGACGAACTCAGGCGGTTCAGTCAAAGGCTCGTTTACCCGAGATTTGATCAGGTCAAAAGAACCATCGTGCTTAAACAAGCCCAAGAAGAGTCTCCGACGAAATTGCGAAAGCATGAGTTCAGTCCCAGCCTCAGTCTTCCTTAGCTTTAAATGCAATCTGAGATCATTGCCTCTGGTCATGAACGGTCTCCACTGTACCCTCATTCCAAGACGTGCCATCTTCTGAGCGATTGCAGCGACAATCCCCACATTGGGCAATCCCTGACATGCGTGACCGGATAAAAATCCCATGACAAAACGCCCTGGGTCTGATTCCCCGTTCAATGCGTCAGATAAGGGGTTGAGGAGTTCGTCTTTGAACAGTGGTGAATTGAGATAGAAGTCCGTCTTCGTGGCTTGTAGGCGCGGATCGGGTTTAGCTCCCTCTTTCTTCACGTCGCTGATTTTGAAGAGGAATGTAAACAGCCTTTTTTCGAAGATCGCAATTCCCAGCAGGTGCGATTTTGGCCAGCCAGACCATAACTCTTGATTCCTGAAGTCATCGGTCAATGTCAGATCATGCCAGCCATACTCTAGAGAAGGTATTTTTCCAGCCACTAAGATAAGCAGCCAAAAGAACCCGATCACAAAGGTCGAGAAACGAAGGGAAAGCATCGAGTCAAGGGACAGCTCAGAAGCCGAGTGGTTTACGCAGTAAGGAAAACAGCCTCGAAGTGGACTTCACTGTGATTATTATACCTTAGACTCCGTACTTACGAGATTGAACGATTGTCGATCCAGAATCCTTTCGAGCCTGACTCAATTTCTTTTGCCCTTGCCACACAAAGCCATTGGATTTGTAGTGCATCTTCACGGAGTACGGAGTAGGGGATTTCAGGATGTCGAAGAGCCATCGAAAGTTTTGTATTTGCACCCGCACATATCGATTGTTAAGCGTGGGTTTTCGTCGAATACTCCATGGCCAAATCCTCGTGGGCTCGTATATTCAAGGATCTACACAGGAATGGGGCCAAGGATCTCCTGTTTTTGCAGAGTAATCCGTATTAGTCTGTAATGTTGTCATTTCGTATCAGCGAGGCTGACTTGCTGACTCGTCCTGACAATCTGTCAACACGAGCAGAACGCCGGGACCAGCTATCAATCGGTTTGCAGAAAAGCAAACCTCTCTTGTGATCACATGCATTCATTCTATGCAAGACTTCTTCTGGTGATCTCAGAGTTCGATATGAGCGACATTCCCAAAACGAAGAAAGTTCGAACAACTGGCTTACATGAACTCGACAAAGACCGAGATGCGACCTGCATCAGTATAATTGAAGGCAGGCTCAAGGCTTCAGTTTTGAGAAGTACCCACACCGTGACCAGATACCAGCCCACGAGGTTAGATTCAGTATAGGACTGTTTTCTATCTCCACGACATCTCCGGTATCCTTAAGACTAGGTTTGTGATGATGATGATCTTTCTACGCACTGATCTTGGAAGTTATTTATCCACACCTAGCCTCGACCATTTGGGACTATCATTTGATGCTCTTCTGTTCCTTCTGGCTCCCTCTAGAGTCATTCAACTCGCAGTCGTGAATGTTCCACAAATACAATCTATCACAGTCAATAGAGATTCATCAGTCAAAATTTCATCTCGTGTCATTTTCCAACAGAGCCATAAAGATGGTCGAGACGCTAGATCTTCATTGTTTTCATTCAATTCTGGCTTTCATGGTGCAGGGCTCGGTGAGCCCGGGTACATTCTTTGTTTGAGTTGGAAATAGGGTGTGGTATCAAAATATCTTTGATCAGCAAAGGGCTTAGTGTAATAGGACAATGAAAGACTTCTCCTTACCCCATACCATAAAAGCAATCTTCCCTCGAAGGTACCCGAATGACATTCATCTCGAGATTTCTTTTTCACTTTAGATCTTCAACGATCCTCACAGTCCCTGCTGATCAATATGACTCGCGAAGTCCGTCGATCAAGCGTTACGAGTGTTTTGGAGTCTCTCTCCCTCGCCGACCGCACTTCCAACAGTCCAAGCCCCGCCGGTCAGGCTGAACTTGCAGGAAAACAGCTGTCTGAATTGTCCGCTAACTCACAGAGCCACCGAGCACAGACACCTGAGATCGAGGCAGATGCAAGACCATCTGCTACTGATGGCTTGCCTGTCATTCGACCGACCCCTATTCGCCCATGGTCTACATCCAACGTTCTCACAAAGAAGCTCCATAGTGCGAATTCTACGATATCTGCAGCCACAACAGAGACGCTTCCTGATCCACCCCTCAAGTATGGCCGTCTGCAACAAGAAGGAGCTCAACGACGGGATTGGATGGAAGACGCAGATGAACCGGGATGTTTTGTGAAACGATCAACACTTACCTTCGACGTTTTCAGGGACAAGTATTCATTTGATGAACCGGTCTGGGTGTCGCAATTTCATTCCGATCTAGACCACCAAGTCGACGAGCTTGGACTGGCCAAAAGAAAAGAGGGCGATTCCGTGTATCAAACCTTTTTCATTTACCATCGCCAGGTGATCAAGTGGATTGGATGGACAGGGCCTGGTGTGATCAGCCTTGATGATCTTGGTCGGCTGGAATCATCTCCGGCTCCCTTCCTGTCGGAAATCTCGCTAGCCATGTACCAAGAGAACTTTTTCGTCGAAGACTTGAAGTATATATTTGCGAACACTATTGTACATTCACCAACGCTCGACTTCATCAGGAATCAGCTCTATAGCGAGGCCAACGGTCTCACCTGGAAGACTGACTCCCAGGAGTCTGTTTCACTTGATCCAGTCACCTGGACTCGCGGCAGTCCTGAATATGACGCCTTGCTCGGCACCCCAGTTGGAAAGACCGTTGCGTATATTGTTCTGGGTGGGTTTGCGCGAGGCACGCGTCGTGTAGCTCGCATCGTCAGTTGGCCTGACCCGGGGAGGGACGCCGCATTTTTGCGGTTCGATATTGAGTCTTGTCCTGGAGCATGATTTTTTTCTTGATGTGATGGTTGACTTTTGCGATATAGAGAAATGTACGGAGTACAGAATTGAACTGTCTATTTATAGATAAACAAACACTAAACTCAATAATGTAGAATTAGTAAAGTCAATCCCGCTGGATCATTGTTTCCCCGCGATGACATGAGCAACTCGGATCTCACTTTCCTGGTTCACAAGAAGTGGGTCTTGACATCATGTTACGTTCATCCCCCGCGCGTCTGGAATTTCTATCCTCAAATTCGTATTTTCCAAGCTCCTACCGTGCATTGTGCGCATTCCCTTCTCATCATGGCTACACAAAGCCCGCTCTATATCGGGTTCGATCTGTCCACCCAGCAACTCAAGGGATTGGTCGTCAATTCCGAGTTGAAGGTGGAGTATATTGCCAAATTCGACTTTGATGCCGATTCAACCGGCTTCCCGATCAAGAAAGGTGTGATCACCCACGAGGCTGAACATGAGGTTTTCGCCCCGGTCACATTGTGGTTGCAAGCGCTAGACAGCGTGCTGGACAATCTTCGTCGTCAAGGGCTGGATTTCCAACGAGTCAAGGGCATCAGTGGCGCCGGTCAGCAGCATGGAAGTGTCTACTGGAACTCCGAGGCTGAAGGATTATTGCACAACCTGGACCCGGCCCGCCCGTTGGAGGCTCAGCTACCTCCCGCCTTCTCTCACCCATATAGCCCCAATTGGCAGGATGCCAGCACCCAAGCCGAGTGCGATGAATTTGACGCCCTTCTCGGAGGTCCTGGGGAATTGGCGTGGGCGACTGGTAGCAAAGCTCATCATGTGAGATTCTATGGAGACTAGAGGGAGACAGTGAGTGCTAATCCATTCCCGCAGCGATTTACCGGTCCTCAAATTCTTCGATTCCAACGAAAACATCCTGATATCTACCAAAAGACGGCCCGGATCTCTCTCGTCTCCTCTTTCATTGCTTCCCTCTTCTTGGGCCACATCGCACCCTTTGATATCTCCGATGTGTGTGGCATGAATCTGTGGAACATCACCAAAGGAACCTACGACGACAAAGTCCTTCAGCTTTGCGCCGGTCGATTCGGCGTCGATGATCTGAAGCGGAAATTGGGCGATGTGCCAGAAGATGGAGGGCTACACCTCGGTCCCGTACACCCGTACTACATTCAACGGTACGGCTTTGCCACCGATTGTACGGTGATTCCTGCCACAGGTGACAACCCGGCAACCATTCTGGCCCTCCCTCTGAGACCTTCCGATGCGATGGTGTCCTTAGGTACCTCCACTACCTTCCTCATGTCCACTCCCAGCTACAAGCCCGACCCGGCAACCCATTTCTTCAATCACCCAACAACCGCCGGGCTGTACATGTTCATGTTGTGCTATAAGAATGGCGGTCTTGCTCGCGAGCAAATCCGCGACGCAATCAACGAGAAGTTGAATGACCACCCAGCCCAACCATGGGCCAACTTCGACACGATCGCCCTGCAAACCCCCGCGATGGGCCAGAAGAAGTCAACCGATGCGATGAAATTGGGTCTGTTCTTCCCCCGACCAGAAATTGTGCCCAATATCCACTCCGGGCAGTGGCGGTTCACCTACAATCCGACCACTGGCGAGTTGCAGGAGACCACGGAAGGATGGACCACGCCACAGGATGAAGCCCGTGCCATCGTGGAGAGCCAGATGCTGTCGCTTCGTCTGCGGTCGCGAGGTCTGACCCAAAGTCCCGGCAATGGTCTTCCTGCTCAGCCACGCCGAGTCTACCTTGTTGGTGGAGGGTCCAAGAACAAGGCCATCGCGCAGATGGCGGGCGAGATCTTGGGTGGTGTCGAGGGTGTGTACAAGCTGGACGTCGGCGACAATGCCTGCGCTTTAGGGGCCGCCTACAAGGCCGTGTGGGGAGTCGAGCGGGAGCCAGAACAGACCTTTGAGCACCTGATCGGTCAACGGTGGCGCGAGGAGGAGTTCATTGAGAAAATCGCCGATGGCTACCAGGAGGAACTGTATGAGAAGTACGGTCAGGCTGTGGAGGGCTTTGAGAAGATGGAGGACCAGATTGTGAAGCAAGTGCGGGCAACCAATGGGCATGTAGATGGTGTGTAAATATGATGAAGGCCTACCTTTTGATTCTTGATAGATATATATATTCGACTCATATCGCTGTCTGCTTTCTCGTTTGGGTTTAGACTGCTTTCTTTGTTATCCGCTTTTTTCATTTCTTCCATGTCTCGATTTCTTCTTTTCGATATAAACCATGCATCCACTCGTCTTCCATTCGATTATGATGTACCCATTTGATCTACAATATCCTTCTTCTGGAGGCATGGTGTCCACCTGGGCAGTCATGGATATATTTCTGGTGTGGACCAAGCCAATGGTGCTCCCAGTACCTCTATCTTTTCTGATTCAAGTTCAGCCCAAATTCAAAACTGTTTGATCAGTTCAATTCTCGCAGTTTCATAATCATCGATGATCGTCGGTGTCACCGCGTGTTGCACTGCATATCACAGAGAGAGGAAACATGGCTGACTCATCGCTTGCATGTGACGGCCATTTCCCCAGCTTCGGAGCTGCGACGATCGATGTTACATCTTCCTCGCAGACAGGAGGCAGTTCGAATTATTGCGTGGACTGTCCAAGTCTACTGCTGACCAGTGCCTGATTCATAATGGTCGAGCCATTTCGTGATAACCCTGGCAAGCCAGGGTTGATGTACATGGGAAGCTTGGAGTCGCAGCAGAAGGTCGGCCTTCTAAACGAGATCAATTTCTATGCAGACGGGGAAAAGAGTGCGCCAGTCTATCGCGTTCTCAGACATCACCAGGCGCAACACCGGAGAAGTCATCCACTGTGGAATCTGCTAAAGAGTGGTTTGACGGTTGGCTGGGTGGGTCTCCTCACCTATGGACTTGTTCGATTCTTTGCCAGTATGTTTTCACCCAAGGACCGAGAGTTCTTGTTAATGATTGATTATGACCTAGAAAAGACTGTGGAAACACCGCATTCTCCCTCTCAAGCTCCCCCGACCATTTGTCAGACACCGGAATGCGTTCACGCCGCATCCGAGATCCTCTACAACCTCGACCCAAACCATCCCCAAATTGATCCTTGCACAAACTTTGATCAATATGTCTGTGGCGGGTGGAGACAACGACACGATATGCGCTCCGATCAGGGATCGATCTTTGCAGGCACCCTTATGGAGGAGCACTCTCAGACACAACTCCGACATATCCTGGAGCGCTCAAGCCCACCTCAGGCAGATGATGTCAATAACTTTGAGAAAATGAAAGCGGTTTACAGCGCTTGCCTAGATGAGTCAACACTCAAAGAGCGGGGCAGTAAACCCTTGGATGAACTGTTGTCGGCGCTGCGAAATGTGTACCCTGTCACGAGTGAGCTCGTCTCAGGTGCTCAAAGCCATCTGACTAGTGCCATCATATTCCTCATGAAATCCGGAGTCGAGGCTCTGGTGTCTCCAAGTGTTTCTGTAAGGATCCACCCATCATCATGCTTGGCAGACCAGCTAACAGTCCCAGCCCGATGATCGGGACCCGGACAACGTTGCAATCTTTGTGACTCCCCCAGGTGTTATAGGTCTGCCTGCCCGAGAGTTTTATAACAGCACGGAGACAGTCACCAAATATACTTCTGTGGTCAAGCAGGTCTTCCGTGGTTTAGTGGGGACCGGTTTGGATCAAATCGCCGAGAACGTTGTGCTGTTTGAGACTAAGCTTGCCAATGTGACTCCCGACACGCAAACGCAAGAAGACATCACCAAGTCCTACAATCCACGCAGCATCGATGAGACCGAATCAATGGTTCCGGAAATTTCATTCACAGACGTCATTGCTGAGCTGGCACCCCATGACTATAAAAGCAATCGTCTGATTATCGGATCCCCGTCATATTTGGAAGCACTTTCCGAAATCCTCAATCAAACTCCACGGGAGACAGTGTCCTTTTTTCTGCAATGGAAGGTTATCCAGAAATACGCAAAGAGTATTGAGAATGACAATGTGCTTCCTCTTCGTCGATTTACCAACGAATTGGAGGGCAAAGATCCTCAGGCAACGGAAGAGCGGTGGCGCAAATGCATCAAGCGTCTCGACGATGGCCTCGGGTGGACCCTCAGCCGCTTCTATGTACTGGACTCGTTCTCCGAGGAGTCGAAGCAGCTGGGCGATCAAATTGTATCAGACATCAAAGAACGATTTGTGTTTACACTCGATCAAACCGGATGGATGTCGCCCGATGTCCGGAAGCTGGGGATCCAGAAGGTGGGTAATATTGTTCAAAAGATTGGATTTCCCACCAAGAGTCCCAACGTGCTTGATCCACACGACGTGGAAAACTACTATCACGACCTCACCGTGTCCAACACGACTTTCTTTGAGAATGAGGTGGCTCTCGCCAAATTTGAACTTCGCAACGAGTGGTCCAAACTCGGAAAACCAACCAATCGAGATGAATGGGGTATGACTGCTCCCACCGTCAATGCCTACTACAATCCACCGGGGAATGAAATCGTCTTTCCAGCGGGCATCATGCAACCCCCGACTTTTTACGGGCCCAATGCACCTCTTTATCTCGCCTACGGTGCCTTTGGCGCCGTGAGTGGTCATGAGCTTTCACATGGTACGTAATTGAGACCGGCCAGCATGTTTCTCTATCGCATGTCTACTCACACGGGAACAGCATTCGATTCCACTGGTCGACATTATGATGAAGTGGGCAACTATACCGACTGGTGGGACTCCAGGACTGTTCAGGCCTTTGAGGAGCGAGCTCAGTGCTTTGTCGAACAGTATTCCAAATTTACCGTGGAGGGCCCTGGAGGTAAGACTCTCCATGTGAATGGACGCCTCACACTTGGCGAAAACATCGCCGATGCCGGTGGACTTACTGCCTCCTTCCACGCATGGAAGAAACGCGATGAGGCTTCTCCCGATTCTCATCTCCCAGGATTGGGCCAGTTCACAAAAGAGCAGTTGTTTTTCCTCTCGTATGGAAACTGGTGGTGTGGGAAGACCACCAAGGAGGCTGCGGAGCAGGCCATCTATAATGATCCGCATGCGCCCAAGGCAGCTCGCAATATTGTCAGTATCGTATCCTCTATTGTTGACATTTTACTCACTATTCCCCAGGAAACCATGGCCAATTCCCGAGAGTTCAAGGATGCGTTCAGCTGCCCGGACAAGAAACCAGTCTGCAAGCTCTGGTAGTGATTGCTGGATTTCTATCATACTCTGTCATTTATCTTTCGGGTATCTGCATTATTTAGTCAACATTCTTAGCTTTGGTTGTTTGGGGCCGCCCCCGGGTTCAAGGGTCCACCGATCTTCTGCAGGATCAAGTAGCTATTGTTTGTAGATCCGGGGAATCTGCTTCTAGAGAATGATGCACCGCACTCGCTTTGCAACGCGACTCCATTTGATCCGAGGTCGAGTGGATCAAGGCACGATGCTCGATGATGTCGGCCGAGGCTGAGCCGATCGGCGATCGAGAAACTGATTTGTGGCTGGTATTTTTCATCAACCGCCACCAGTTTCTTTTTCATTCTTCTCCACGGCTCTCAAATCCCCTGCATTTTTTATTCGTCATACAGCCTAGGCTGAACGATGAAGAACCCGCGACCCAAAAGCGTTGCTGTTGTGGGCTCGGGCATGGCTGGTTTAGCCACAGCCCACTTATTGCACCAGGACCCCCAGCATCGATTTCGGGTTCATCTGCTGGAGAAGGTAAGTGGTTGGGGATATAAAGGTTGCAAAACGCCAAAGATTGACTCGCGATCTAGAGAGATCAAATATCCTTGAGTGCCGAGTCCATCGTCATTCCAAGTCAAAATGAGAAATCCTCACCGGTATGGGCCGACGTGCCTATGCGCGCTTTTGCCGGCGGGTTCTATCGCAATTTAATTCGCATGTATGATCATCTGGGTATCCAGTACCATGCCCAACCATTTCTCTTCAGCTTCACCCGCGTACCATGGTTGCATGGCTCTTCAACAGCGACCGCCTGCATCCCGGGGCCGCAGATGGTCTACGCCTCCAATTTCCATCAATTGCCCCCAATTCCTCGTACCATGGATGTGATCCACTGGCTCATGGAAGCACTCTATGCAGTGGTGTGTTACTGTTGGTTTACGTTGTGCTGCTTTTATGTCGCCCCGTTTGCCGAGGATCTGCGAACGGGGACTCCCAGTGAATCTTTCGAGCATTATTTACATCGCATCTGGCTGCCACATGCCTACATCACCACCTATCTGTTGCCATTGATTTCTAGCGTATGCACCTGCTCACATCAGGAGCTCTTACGCTTTCCGGCGTCCGACGTGATTGATTATAAACGTCGCACCCATCGACAGCAACACTTTGTGGTGACAGGCGGAGTTCGCACTGTTCAGGAAAAGCTCTTGGAAGGTCTTGACGTGCGGCTGGATCTTAACTTGACACAAGTGGTGCCTCACCAAGAAGGTGTTCAAATTCAGTATACGACGACGGACGGCCAATCCGTCTCGGAGAAATTCGACCTGGTCGTCCTGGCCGTCTCCCCCGACGTCGCGGCATCGCTGTTCTCGCCACTTCGCGCTGACCTTTCTGTCGTGCCCACAACGGTTGTTGAAACCGTTGCCCATACTGATAGGACGAGCATTGCGCCGATTCTTGATGCTACTACCGCATCCAAGTCCCAATTCATTCACTCTCCCCCAGCTGCCCTCCGCACCACTTCGCAACGCATTCATTTTTTCTCTAATGACACCATCACCGAGGCCGTGCATGAACAGCCCGATTCTGTCCTCGTGACCACCAATCCGCTCTTCTCCCTCGACCAATCGCGGATCATTCGCTCGGCGCGCTTTGTACGTGTCTTGCGCAGTCCGCGCAGTCGTCTGCTCATCAATTCCATGTTCGAACATGGCTCCGAGAGGTCTTCTGCTGGCGCCTGGCGGAGCGGCGACAATGGAATTTATCTTGCAGGTGGCTGGTGCTGGGATGGCATGGTTCTTCTCGAGGGATGCATTGTCTCTGCCATGCGGATCGCCGCGGATCTTGGGGTTGATGTTCCGTGGGACAGCGTCAGGTCGTGAATGGGATCTCGCTGTGATGATATTTCGGTTTTTTGTTTAGACATATACCCATCGCCATTTATTAGATCGATGCTAGCGACCACTACGATACAGATCCTCCATTGATCCCAGTGATCATTCTTAGACAGAATCAACACTTTTCAGTCTCGGTTGTTCTTCGACAATGATTACATCGTTCTGTGCTCATCTCCGCCCCACCAAAGCTTCCCGCATTCTCAACCGTCTCTTCTGTCCAGGAAGCTGTGCACCTTTGAACTACCACACTGGGATCACTGAGTCTCTCAAAATGACCAGTCAAGGTCCGTTAACCACCTGGCTACTCTCCAGTACGCCCCAAGCCCTTAATCGCGCTACGACGCACCCGTTTCTCGCCGCCGCTGGCCGCGGCACTCTTCCCAAAACCACTCTCTCGCAATGGCTCGCTCAAGATCGACTCTACGCGCAATCCTACATCCGATTCATCGGCCTGCTTCTGTCCAAGATCCGACTTCCACCCTCGAACCCCAACCCCGCAATCGCGCACCACCAGACCCCCGAGCACCAAGCGGTGAATGTCCTTATCGACGCTCTTGTCAATATCCGCACCGAGCTCCAATTCTTCGAATCCACCGCCGACGCCTATGGTCTCGACCTCACTGCCATTCCCCCGGATGAAGCAGGACCCGGACTCGCCGAGTCCGGCTCCGGCTCCATCACCACTTCGGTCGGGATCTCGACGATCGGATCGGGGTCATGTCCGGGGTCCACGGGGGCAATCTGCGAAGGGAACAAGCCATCCACCTCCGTCGGCGAGCTCAATAATGGCCCGGGCGGTGAAAATACACATCATCGTCTTTGCAACGCGCAGGGCGAATGCCAAATGCCCGAAGGCAGCAAGGTGTGTTTTCCGCCGTCGCCGCAGCATATGCAGGACCCAGACAATGTCCCCGAATGCGAGCCATGTCGGCCATCAGCGGACCGGTCCGCTTTCACGGGGCCGCAGGAGCATAGCGGGATGGTGTTTTTTACTGCCTCGCGCATCACACGCGCGTACATTGATCTCTTCATGTCGGCGGGGAGTGCTGGAGTCTCCGTGTTGGAGGGGATGGCGGTGTTATGGGCGACAGAGGTCTGTTACCTGCGGGCGTGGCGGTATGCGGCCGCGTTTTTGAAGCAGCGGGCGAATGACGAAGCCAAAGCGGACGCCGATGGCGGGGCACTGCGGGAACAGTTCATCCCCAATTGGTCCAGTGCCGAGTTTGAAGGGTTTGTGGACCGAATTGGGGATGTGTTGGACACAATGGCCTATCAAACCAAGGGATCAGAAGAGGCAGAGTTAATGCGTGGGCGTTGTTTAGAGTGGTGGCGACAGGTGGTCTGGTTAGAGGAGCGATTTTGGCCGACGATGGAGTAGATATATTGTCTTCACTCTATCATGTAGCATTCTACGTGAACTAGTTCTATCTAGTGGCTTGCTACCAAAAACTCTTATGGTTGTTGATGTTTTCCCCTCTATCTTATCGTCTGATCCTACGTCATTGCTTGTTTGACGGGTTTGCAGTGAGGCTGAAGTCGCCGGTCGTTTTGCTGCAACATGCATCTGCTTCTTGCCAATGATACTTGTCATGAGCATGATCTTGTCTTCCCCACAAGTGCCAATCACACACACGCTTTGACAGGTACAGAATGAGTCGTTGCGGTGTAGGAGATCTTCCCCAGGAGTGCTGGGAACAAGTCCTGGACCAACTATCACTTTCGGATACGGCATCCGTAACAGCCTCCTCTCGGGGACTGCGCCTTTCATCAGAAAAGTCATTATTTGGTCGAGTCGAGGTTGACTGGGCGAAACCGTCTCGCCGGCGTGTTTTGGCTTTATTTCGGGTCATCCATCAGCGTCCTGATCTCGCGGCATACATTCGCCATGTCAGCATGATCCCATCGCGGATGGAGTACCCGACTGCTGATACGGAAGATGAGTGGGAGCCTCCATTGATTGATGGAGACTGGGGGGATCTCGTCTCAGAATTTCAGGAGGAAATCAATGCTGCCAAGAGGATCATCCTTCGAGCAGAATTTCCGTCAGCCAAGACGTGGATTGATGCTCTTGAGCATGGTAACCCGTACGCCTTTGTCGCGGTACTTCTATCTCAACTCCATAATTTACAGTCATTGCGGCTCGATTACACCTTTGTATGGCAGTCTGGCTTTCCAGGATTTATGATCAAACATGCTCTGTTCTCGGCGCCCCCAGATACCTTGTCTCGGTTTTCCCATCTCTCGCTGGTTGAGTATGGTCTCAATGCCCCCGGTCCACGACTGTTCAACGAAACTATGGCGAATTTTATTGATGCATTTCCAGTCTGTGACCCAGAGCAGTTTGCAGGCTGGTTTTACCTCCCAGCGCTCAAGTCTCTGGAAATCTGGCTACAAACGTTCCAGGGAGTGCGTGAGGAACTCCAAAAATCCCCTGCATCAAGCAAACTAGCTCATCTTGCCAACCTGGATCGACTTGCTTTAACCCAAGCATCGGTCGAAGAGGATGAAGTCAGAGATCTTTTGGCACACCTGTCGTCGGTGAGAAGTCTTCATCTGGGCCTCGTCTATCCGTCTCAAGATCGAGAAGCCGGCTTCAACTATGCGTCCCCTCGACCTCCGCTGCGAAAGAAAGGTGTACTACTGGAAGGTCTTATGGCTGTTAAGGAAACGGTGGAACATCTGTCCCTGAGCATGGAGCTCTGCCCTCTCTATTACGTCACCTTATGGTCTGAAGAAAAGCATGGAAGCTTTGCAGACGCCATCCGACCATTTCAGGGATTTCTGAAGCAATTTCCTCGTCTGCAGACAGCAGAGATGCCAGCGCCGCTTCTTTTTGGGTGGCACCGTGAGCAAGCACCGAACATGGCGGAACTCTTGCCCGCTCACCTCCAGAAACTCTGTCTTCGCGCTGACATGTCATGCGTGGCTGGTAACAAATGGGAAATTGACGTGATGGCCGAGGCTATACAACGGTTCCTTCCTCAGGCGGGATTCGCAACGCCGTCTCTAAAAACCATCCAAATGCAAGCCTTCAATCCGGACGATCCGCTGGATTGGGGTCAGGAGCATGTTGTGGCCCTGCGATCGACGTGCAAGGAGCAGGGGCAGAATATAGAGATTGGGCTCAGTAATGATAGTCTCTACCCGGGACTCTGGACGACGAGCAGGGAGCTCACAGAATATGTTCATCGAGGTCGCTAAGCTCTGATCTTTGTTATTTGACCTTTACCTCGACCTACATGAAGTTTTAGGTGATACGTCGTAGGGACTCGGGATACCATGCAAGTCGATTTTGTAATTAATATTAGAGAACTTCAGCAGTTTGATGGTCGAGTGACTCTCAAGGGAGCAGATGTAAATGGCAACATCGCCTTAAACATCGATTGAATGCCATATCTGGATTAAGAATTGGGGCCAAGATCAAGAGCTAGCTCGTGCTGTTATCAAATAGATGCAAGAAGAAAGGTGGAAATCATCCTTTAAGGATCATTTAACTATCTACTCCGATCGTTTCTGTCGTCCCTCAAGGACGCTCATTACATCCGATGCACTATCCTTGTTGCCCTTTTTCTTCTTCGGGCCCCGCTTGCGCTTCTGGCCACCGCGTTCCTGACCATCAAAGTCCAGTAGAACTCCCTCTTCTTCCTCCCCATCTTCGATGCGACTCTCTCCAAATCCAAAGTCCATGTCCGCGGCGTCCATGGCATCGCGTCGGCGTGCTTCCTCAAGGAATCGCTGATGCCGCCGAGTCGCATCATCGGCCTCGCCGTCTTCACTCGATGCGGAGGTGGCCCGCAGGGCGGCCGCACGTTTGAGGGCGGCAAGAATAGTGGGATCTTTGGCAAGAGGATTGGAGCGATCTTCTGGCTCCTCGTCGGTGATCGAAGATGCTGTGGTGGCGAAGTAGTTGCGACGCTGGGCGGGGGCCGCGTCGCCAGGAGGACGACTTTCTTCCTGAACAGGTATCTCGCCATCTTCTTCGGAAGAAGAGTCGTCATCTTGGTCGATGCCGGCAAGAGGGTCGTAATCGGTGCCTACGCCGGCGAAAATATCATCGTCCTCGTCGGAGACGCCCTTGGCAGCATTTCGCGCAGCGATTTCAGCTGGAACCTCCATCCCAAGAGGTTTGGCATCTTTGTCCGGCATAGGCAGTGTCGCCGAGGTAGATTCGATGGGCTTATCCAGCCATCGTACTTTTCGCTTTGTGTTCCCGTCGACATCGGTGATCACTAATACCTCTCGTCGACGACCAGTTTCGTCCGCTTCAATGAATCGCTTCTTTTCGGGTTTGCCATCATGGAGTTTCTTGAATCTCGATCCTAGTATTGACTCGGCTTGTGCGGCCGGCACGCTCGCAGCAGCTGCCCGGCTAGCCCGCAGCTCTTTCAGAATCTCGTCACGAGTTTTCCTTCGCGGTGGCGGGGGCGCCATCGTCCCTTTCTTTTCTTTGACTGCCTTGGGCGCGGATGAAATGTCCTCAAGGCTTTTGGCCTCTGTCAGACGCTCAAATTCCTCATCGGCATTTTCGCCGCTCGGTAGGTCCTCTTTCACTTCCGAAGCTGGTTTCTGCGCCGTTTGCGAGATGTCTTCGCCCGCCTTGACCCGTTTGAGCAGCTGCCAGTCGAGACCTTTCACCAGGTGTGTACTCCCGGTGTCGCCACCAACTCCAAGCTCCTTCTGCAGCTTTTCAAAGGTCGCTTGATCAATCTGACCGAGTTTGACCATTTCCTCAAGGGCTTGAATGCGATTTTGAAGATCTCCATGTTGCCCTTGCTCTTGCGTGTTGCGCAATTGCGCGCGATCCTGATATCCCGTCGGAAGCTTCGTTCCCTTGGGTGCAGCAGAGGACTTGAATCGTTTCGTGGGTCGGTCGCCCTCGCGGCGCTGTTCGGCAAGCTGGCGTGCAAAGTCGACTCCGGTCACCGAACGCCTAGAATAAATGCACGTTAGCTGATCCGTCAGAGGAAGTGTTCAGCATCGAGAGGACGCACGGGGTCATGGGGATGCTAGACCGCATTCGCGAGCCGAGGAGCCCGCCCGGGGTCGCGTTGCCATGCGATGCATTGCTGGTTGAATTCGCATATTTCTCTGTAGGTTGGCTCGACGAATTATCGACGAGTAGACGCCGGAACTGCTCGTTGTTCATGGTGAAATTGTAGCTGTGACAAGGCGAGATTCGGCGTGAGTGGATTACAAAGCGGAGGGCTGACTAACTAACTTGTTCTGTCTCTGCCGGAAGCAGCTATTACTACTTATCTACTATAACTACTATGAATTGCATCTTGAGTTTGCAAATCCAGTCCAAACAATCAAAGAAAGGAAGAAGACATTTCTGCTCAATTACATGCGATAAGCGTTGTCTCGAGATCATAACACCGAGTGCACAACCCAAAGACTTTTAGTCTATCAATCTCATGTCTATATTCGTGTCTGGTCATTTCATCAAAATCACACCATGAAAACATAGATCGCAAAAAACAATCCAATCAAAAGCAAAACAGCACTCGCTACCAAACACGCGCAGACTTTTTTGGTTCAGCGCAGGTCCAAGAGCTCAAAGCAATGGTATCTAGTTGATGTACTTGGGAAGACTCTTGAGGACGCCATCACGGGAAATTTCCTCCAGGGCAGTAGTCATCGTCTCGACGAAACGCTTGTCACCGCGCAAATCATCACCGAACAGGCTCTTGATCTGGAGCAGCTCCATCGGGTTGGTACCGCCTGCACGAGCGCGAGTCTGAAGCTCTTCGAGCATGGGGTCGATGACCTCGAACTTGTTGCCGTTGTCGTCCACGCCATGAATGTAGTGGAACCAGGCAGCCGCGGTGAAACACAAGCGACGGAAGGGACCAGTGACCCAGATCGCTTCGGCGATGGTGGGCATGATGAATTGGGGGATCTTGCCAGTACCGCCGGCACAGATGCGAGGCAGCTGGTCGCGGATCGGAGGGTTGGAGAAACGCTCGATCAAAGTCTTGCAGTATTCATCGGTATTGTGGCCATCAATTTCGGGGAGAGTCCCCTTGACTTCTTCCTGCATCATCTGCCACACGAACTTGTTGAAAAGCGGGTTTTCCATGACCTCGTGAACGAACTTGTAGCCTGCCAACTGACCACCGTAAGCAATGATGGCGTGGCTGCCGTTCAGCAAGCGCAGCTTGTGCTTCTCAAACTCCTCGACGTTCTTGACATTCTTGACAATCTGGACTCCGACTTTCTCGAAGGGTGGACGACCGTCACAGAAGTGGTCCTCGATGACCCACTGCATAAAGGGCTCGGTGACAATGGGCCATGAATCCTCGATACCAAAGTCTTCAGCAAGGGAGGTCTTATCGACGGCAGAAGTTTGAGGAGTGATCCGGTCGACCATTGCATTGGGGAAATGGCCGTTGGTGTTGATCCACTCCGCAAGCTCCGGGTTGCGCAGACGGGCGAAGGAAATCAGCATATTGCGGGTGATCGAACCATTGCCCTGCATGTTGTCGCAGGAGACGACAGTGAAAGGCTTCAAGCCTTGCTCCTTGCGCCGAGCCATCGCATGGTAAAGGAAGCCAAAAGTGGTATGGGGAGCCTTGTCATTGGCCGGATCGAGGTCATGCTGAATGTTGGGGTCCTCGGTTTGCAATTGATGTGTGTTTTCGTTGTAGAAGTAGCCACTCTCGGTGATGGTGAGCGACACAATGTGGGTATCGGGGTGGGCCATCTTGGCGATCACCGCCTCGCGATTGTCGGGAGCGAAGAGGTAGGAGTTGATGCTTCCCATGACCTTGGCCACACTTCCCTTGGCGGATCGTTCCACGACGGTGTAGAGATGATCCTGCGAGCCCAACGCATCGCGCATGCCGACATCAAAGGGCTGCAGACCAACTCCGCAGATGGCATAGTCGGTGACTCCATGATTCTGCATCAACTGGTTGACATAGACAGCCAAATGAGCACGGTGGAAGCCACCCACGCCAACGTGGACAATTCCCTCCTTGACCGCATCCCCACGAGGGAAAGTAGGGATCTCAATGGGCGCGCTGGCGGCCGCGACGATCTGGGACAGATTCTTGCTGTTGAGCTTGAGGGCTCCCATTATGAAAGACGGTGGGTGGTAAAGCGACAGGGGAGAGAGGGAAAAAAAGAGTTGATGGAGCAGAGACAAAAAAAATTCGTGGGAGTGGCATTGTTAAATGGGCAGCTTCTACACTGCACAACTCCCCGCCACCCGCCGCTTTTGGCAATCCGTTAAAAAATGGAGAACAACCCACATCAGCTGGTGGGATGCGGTGGGGGGGTCTGCGCGCAGAACGAATTACAGATCCATTCGAATGCCCGCTAACTCCTGGAGGGTTATCCATCGCATCACGCGGAAAATTCTAATTCAGGGGGAAGAGCAAGATTCATCGCGATCAGGTTGAGGCATTCCAAGCCCCATGGACCCCGAAACTAGAATTGAACCGCATATGGTCAGCTGCGCGCCCATGCTTCTAGATCCCTTCCATCCATGAATGTACCAATCACAGTGCAACTTTGGCGCGTTGAGGAAAGCGGACAATTAAGATTTTTCGGGCTAACCCAAACAGGAGATCCCGCAGATCTTGGTGCCCGAGGAACCAGGCTCGTCAGCCCTTTCATTCCGGGATTGTGATTGGTCGACAAAAGGTCAGTGATCGGTCTTGATCGGGTCCTTACGTGTCAGGTCTTTCTGGGTCCCCGTACAGCCCCACTATCCCGTGATCATCGATCGAAAGGGGAAACTCCATTTGGTAAATAAATTTGATTTTCATTTTGATTTTGGACCGAGCGGAACGTGGACAATCGCAAGTGGACACGCCGGATGGAATGGATATTCCATGCCGATCTCATACTCTGTACGGAGTAACACAATGAAATTCCTCAGCTGTTCTCATCGATGATGCCGGAACCTCTGCTCAATCCATCTCGCCCGTATCCCTTTCTTCAAGGAGTGTTGTCCGGCAAAGTATCACCCATGCTGTCGTTAATCTCCTCCGCGCTAACTCTTGCATCCTCCGAAAGCTGCCGTCGTCGTTTCCAATTCCGTTCCGTGTTGGTCACATAACCCCCTCGCCATAGTCGACCATAAAGAGCTCGAGCTTCTTCTTGTGTCCGCACACGCAAAATGTCGTAGTCGCTGGCTTGCGTGAGGGCGGCATCGCGTTCTCGACTCATTTGGCCTTGAATCACCTGCACCTGCACCCCTTGACCCCGGAAATGTGCCCCCCACATTCCTTCCTCGGCCGGTGTCATGAAGATGGTGATGCGATTCGGTGCAATGGGATATGTAACCAGGTAACGGAGGGCATCCGCATCGACTCCCTGCGGAAGCGGTCCAATTACAAAGTCATCGCCGCGGTGGATGGCTTGACGGATTCGTGGCACGTAGTGAGCATGGAAGTACTGCTCTTCTGGCCCGGTATCGATAGGGCCCGAGATAAATGCAACGGGCATCGTAAGAGTGTTGACAACAACTAGTCCAGTAAACGTGTCCCTCAGTTTGGAATGATGATTACCCGACCCTCTCGGGTGAGCAGCAGAGGAGCAGTCTCGAGGCTCTCAACTGTCACGCTCGACCCCGCCGAGTGGATCCTTGATGCTGTCCGATCAGCCTTGCATGAAACTGTTGAGGGGCGCCTTTGGATGTATGGAATGAGTCCTATTTGGGTTTCATCCATGTACGAAATCCATGGCCCATCAAACAATCTTGATGAAAGGACAACTTGATTCCTATCGGGTTGCACGACTTTGCTTGACTATCAGAACCATTGAACAGTTTCTCCGCAATAAACGGTGGATTTTCAACTTACATATGTATAGTAGATCAGTTACAAAGATTCAGCGGGTCAGCGAACATCCAATTCGAGTGTAGATCGCCTGGTATTTCCCATCCAGGCTCATCGCACATAAAGAGTGCTGGCGGTAGTGCTTGAAAAGTGGGCAATCACAATCAAGACAAGATACAGGATAGATGCGTACCTAGGTAGTATGTAATCTGCTGTCGTGCATTGCGGCGTCTCGAACTCTACAATCTTCCACTCACCGGAATCAGCAGCTCTTCAGTATTTTGCTGCTTTACTGGTACCAAAGCCAAGTGGCTCTATCTTGCGGCGTTTCCTTTTCTTGTTCAGCCGCTGTTCCATCATCCTGACCATTTCAAATCACAAAAGCATGACAGGCATTGCAATCGACTTTGTGATCGGAAGTTTCCTTTTGATGAGCAGGCATAGCTCTATAGCATGCAAGGCAGTTTGTATTCTATCGATTGGATTCCAATTCTGAAATTGAAGCTGATAGCGACAATTTAACATTGAGATTAAGCACGTCGCCGAGCGGACCCACTCGCTTCTCGCCCAGACGCCCCTCCACGCGCTGTGTCCGCGTCGGCCATAGGGCTAGACGAGGTGCCTGCCATCCAGCCTGCAAGATCGAAGCCGCCGCCAGCCATGGCATTATTGGTGGCCCCTGAAATGGCCGAGGAACGGGACTGCTGCTCAAACTCGGCACGCATTTCCGGGTCCACTAGAGAATGTCAGCTATCGGGCACAGTGAGAGGTTGATCCAAGGGACACATACTGTTCTCCATCAGCTTGGGCATGCCAAGAGTAAACACCAACGCGACAATTGCCAGCAGAATCATTGGATTCTTTACAAGACTCAATGGCGAGACTGTTGTTTCAAGCAATGAGTATCATCCATGACACCACAGGACACGACTGGTGCTACTTACATGTGGCGCGCTGCTCGTAAAAGTCCTTACGACTGACAAGCTTCGCTTCAATCACCACATCGGTCGCTTTCTTTCCAGCCACATCGACAATGTACTTCTCCGCGCCCCGATTATCCCATGGATTTCCACGGAAGGTCTCCCATACCCCAAGGATCGAGCCATCGGCTGCTACATCGACGCGGTATGGAACAAAGATGTAGTCCGGGGAGCGGATATCGAGCAGGTACGATTCCGGCTGACCGGATGGGATGTGGTTGAAATTGAAGGTCGATGAGCGGGAAAGAGAGGCTGTCAAGATATGGTCTCTGTCGGAGGAGGGAAGCGTGGTTAACGTGGCATGGGTGGTTGCGGGCAGGACATAAGGATTCGGAAGATGAGTTGAAGGGGGAATGACGATCGTGAGAGAAGCTGCTGCCAATTGGCAGAAAAGCCACATGAACAGGAGCATCATGGCGATCGCAAGACAATGATCGGAGTGGAGAGAGTCGTGAAGTTCGCGTTGAAACACAGACGCTGACTAATCATGGCGGAGGATTCTGCTGACAAATTTCTAGTTCCAGTTTCACTCCGTATTGTATACAGATTTCGATTGTCTCCAAACCTATTGGTCTCTCTTTTCTTTTTCTTTCTAGATTGTAGACAGAATACACTCGCTCTCTACCATATAATTTCTGTCAACTCGGTTGGATTGACAGAATTCACCGTATTATCTCTGGTAACCCCTCTTCAGCCCCGACTTTCCCTTCCCCAAACAAAACTCCTGCCACTAACGACTGAATCTCCTTGCGTCATCAGATAGTTATGGAGGCCCAAATGAATTACGATGACGTCGCATGGGAACAATCCGACGATGTCTCCGACAATTGGTTGCTTCAGTTTCTTGATATCGATGTCAAGAGACCGATTGCGAAGTTCATTCTACAGCATGATTCTGGTGACGATCCCGAGTTCTCAATTCTTAGGAAAGGGTCTTTCAATATCACATTACAAATGAAGTACACATACAGCGCGACCAATATCCGCTTCTCACAACCTGGCGCCATTCTTTTCCCCGAAGAGAAAATGAAAAACGAAGTTGCTGTGATGCGGTATATCTCCGACCAGACATCAATCCCGATTCCATTCGTTCTTCACTCCGGCACAAGAGAGGAAAGCCCTCTCAACCTGAGTCCTTTTATTATGATGAGCCATATTGAACACACAACGACCATGTATGATGCTCTCAACACACCAGGATGTCCAAATGAAGAGCGGGGAGTCCTTGATCCAAATATCCACGAAGATCGTCTGGAGATGCTATACACACATCTCGCCAAAATCCTGCTTCAGATTTCCAGGCTGGAATTCCCTACAATAGGATCCCTTAGCCAGGTGGACGACTTTTCCTGGGAAGTGACTAGCCGGCCATTGTCAATGAATATGAACGAGCTTGTGCGTTTGGGGACACTACCTCGATCAAAACTTCCGTCCCTAGATACCACTTTCAAAACAGCATCTTCATATATTGAAAAACTGGCACAGCTTAACATTCAGCACTTACTCCACCAAAGAAATGATGCGGTGCAGTCCGCGGATGACTGTCGCCGGAAGTTTGTGGCAAGACAGCTATTTTACAAGCTTGCCAAGGATAAGAAGTTGTCTCTACCGTGTTATGAGAATGGACCTTTCAAGCTCTGGTGCGACGATTTCCGGCCTGCCAACATTCTCCTCAATGAGGATATGGATATCGCTGGTGTGGTGGACTGGGAGTTCACCTATGCAGCACCAGTGGAATTTCAATATGCACCACCTTGGTGGCTCCTTATTGAAAGGCCCGAATACTGGTCTAAAGGAATCGAGGACTGGACCCACACATTCGATCGCCGCCTAAACACGTTTCTTGCGGCCATGAGGACTAGTGAAGATATGACCGGTCAGCACAACGAGCACAAGCTCTCGGATCAGATGCAACGGAGCTGGGAGAGTGGAGACTTCTGGGTGGTATATGCGATTTTGCATAGCTTTGCGTTTGATTCGATTTACTGGCAGAAGATAGACCGGCGGTTCTTTGGGCCTAGAGAAACCGATGACCCCAGTGAGGCCTGGAAAGAACGGTTGGACCTGCTGGATGAAACCCAAAAAAGTGAGATGGAATGGCTAGTGGCGAGGAAGCTTAAGGAGATGGAAGATAGGGTTTTAGCGTGGGACCCAGATGAGTACACTGAATCATTTCGCCAGGAATTAAGACGAAATAAAGAGGAAAAAGACAAAGTAGCATGAGAATTTGCTGGAAATTGATCGTGGGGCCATATAAATAGATCATATAGTCCTAAGTCTGAATCAAACACACAGTACATAGTCCTGCAACCCTCATCCACCACGGTATATCATTCAGCCATCTTGCCTGAAGACTGTCAATGCTAAATTAGGTGGCAAAAAATTGTGTTTCGAAATCAAATGACCAACCGTGCTAGGTAGTCTAGGTCGGGTTTGAAAAAGGGTGGTGAGCCGACTCGCTGCAATGCGTGTCCAGGGCATTTTTTACACCCTTGGGACTAGAAGATGAAGATTGATTTCTTACTGCATCGGAGCCGGCCGCAATGACAAGTTGACAACATGAGGTGATTCCAGTTCAACTACACCGAGCTATTGGAAATGCCTTGAGATACTTTCCCCATGATCAAACCAGTAGGGATATATATAACGGCCCAGAGTCATCATTGCCTGTCTCTTAGGGGTCTAGGTAGCCCCGTATCCAATCATTGGAACTAGGACAGCGCCATCGACCTATTCTCATCGAGCCCGGCTGAGATGGTGGTATTCGAATTCGCCGATGGACTTGCCAATATGGATGCAAAACGGTCTGGATTGATCACAAAACTGATATCTGATTCGCGAAGGTTATTATTTATCTGACCAGAAGAGAAAGGTCATCGAAAAACTTGCTGATATCTTGATTGAGATCTCCAAAAATGCCTTCTCTCTTGTGGGGTCCCTGGTGATGAAGAACGACCAGGTTCATGTCTCGGCTATTGCTAGCAACCGGTTTGTTGCTCTTGGTTTGCATGGTCCCTTCCAAACTGAGTTCAACTACATCACCAGCATCACGGACCAGTATATGGATCTCATTTTGGATGGACAACTTCATCACGAACACCCATTGGAGGCGTTTCTGTTCTACCACTTTTTACGCCAGAACGCAGATACTCTAGTGGCTTCGGACATCCCGGAGACATTCTTCCTCAAACACGTCGACGATAAAGGTGATCATCTTCTAATCGATGAGGAGTTCAACATCACGGGAATTATCGACTGGCAATTTGCCCGCACTGTTCCTGCAGTCGAGGCCTTTCCGTCCTACGTCACCGCGGACCCCATGTCACTCTATTCTAGTAACACTGGCATCACCAGTGATGATCGACTATTGGCAAAGGCTTCGAAAAGTCGGGGCACTAATGCGCTTGCTTCCTTTGCCGAAGGAAGTGAGATCATGCGTCGTTTTCACAATGGTCTGGCCAGTGGCCTGACTAAAGATGAAGTGCGTGGTGTGTTGAACGGTATGGTGGTATGTGTTCAAGGCAGGGAGCTTGACGGACTGGATGCTTGGATTACTAGGCAATGGATAGAATGCCAGAGTGATCCCAGATGGGAAAAGGTCCGATCCTTGCTCACGGACTAGTGTTATAGGGCCTTTGTACAAAGTCCTGAAAGTTAGATTCTCGGTCTAAGGCCTCGATAGCCTTTCTACAACCGCCCTTTCTTATATAAGTGTTCTTTCCGCACCTAACCCCTTTTTCCTGATTTCTTTCATAAACCTTACTTGTGCCTAGGACACACTCTGAATTATCATAACTTTCATGTATGCTCTCAAGTGTATATTGTTAAGTGATATACCGAGGAGAGCGAGAGTGTCGTCCAAAAAAAAAAAAAAAAAAAATCTTCATCCATGTTGACTTCATAATGTAACCATCCATCTTTATCCTCAGGTCGATTGACTCAATATGTTTGCCCAACAAGTTGCCATCCCAAACAATGGCTTGTTGAATATACTTGATTGCATGGATGCCTGGTTTCTGCCTGAGGCTTCCGACTCCCCGACGCAAACGTGCGATCAAGAAGTTTCCGAGGTTCTGACTTCGGCTTAATTTACTGCTTCAAGACCTGAGTCTATCTATCCACACGTTCCACTCATCCCCTGCCGTCTTGACACTGGCCCATTGTGTGATCATCACGTCATTCCCACACTATGTCGCCGGCGCCGGCGCCCGTACCGGTGCCCATGCCACCCGAGATTTCCAAGCAAACAGACTTTCAAGGGGGAGCAGGCAATGGGAATCAGCCTCCGGCTCAGACAAGCAAGAAAGACTACAAGGGGTTTGTGGCTGGGATATTCTCCGGAATCACCAAGCTGAGTGGTAAGTCCTCTTCGTGCCCGCGGAATAAATGATCGGCCCTTCAAAATTTTCATTCTAACGATTCGAATTGACAGTCGGCCATCCGTTCGTTCCACGCCTCTCTTCGTGAACCGAATCACCCATGATAACACATCAATTTTGATCATCAGGTTCGACACAGTCAAAGTCCGCCTTCAAACCAGCAAGGATGCACATTTCCGAGGTCCGCTCGACTGTACGCTCCAGACACTACGAAAGGAGGGCGTGCGAGGTTTATACAAAGGTGCGACACCGCCATTGGTTGGTTGGATGGTCATGGACTCGGTGTAAGCACTCTCCATTCGCAGGACGATGTCACGGTGCACGATCACTCATGAGGAGGTAGGATGCTAGGATCATTGACTTTATACCGGCGATTACTACTCGAAAATGTCTTCTCCCACTCTCATCTCCGGTCGTGGATGCCTTTCTCCCGCGCCCAGCCTGACCTGGCAACCCTTCCTTCTTTTGGTCATGGAATTGCAGGGATCATGGCCGGTACCACTGTCAGCGTTATTGCTGCCCCGGTCGAGCATATCAAAGCCCGACTTCAGGTGCAATATGCGGTGGATAAGAACAAGCGCATGTATACTGGGCCCATTGATTGTCTTCGCAGGATTGTAAGTTCTCGATGTACCTTTCATGGTAGGACCGACTAATGCATGAAGTAGCTGAGCACGCATGGCATCCATGGTGTATATCGAGGTCTATGGGCGACAGTGATCTTCCGGTCCTTTTTCTTTTTCTGGTGGGGCTCCTACGACGTCTTCACGCGTTACCTGAAGCAAAACACCAGCATGTCCGCGCCGGCGATCAATTTCTGGGCCGGAGGCATCTCAGCGCAGGTCTTTTGGCTCACATCGTATCCATCCGACGTGGTGAAACAACGGTTGATGACTGACCCCATGGGTGGTGCTTTGAAGGACGGACAGCGACAATTCCGTGGCTGGAAGGATGCCGCTGTCGCTGTGTGGAGGGAACGTGGATGGAAAGGGTACTGGCGCGGCTTCGTTCCCTGTTTTCTCCGTGCATTCCCAGCGAACGCGATGGCCCTGGTGGCATTCGAGGGTGTGATGCGGACCTTACCATGATTGACATGATGCCGACTTCCGCCAATTGTACTTTTAGACTGGGAAGCGACGAAAGAAGTAGATCAACGGTCATCAGAGCGTCTCCTTTGAGCATTTTGCGGCTGCGGAAAATTCGATGCTGGTGCATACCAACATTCGATGTCTACCATCAACCTAGGCATCGGCGATTCTTTCGGCTCCGAAGCACCGGCTATTGTCGAAGGGGGAGGCACTCATGCTGGCCATGACCATGTCCCGCAAGACTTCACAGGCGTGATTCTCTATCATGCAATCGATCCGGTTGCATTAAGAGTAATTATCATTCTCCAATTACAATTCGATCAACGTGTTCTTGATCCAGGCTTAGAGATCAGAAGGGGAAAAAGGCAATTCGACTCTACTTGTTCTGCTATGCAGCAATAATCCTGGGGCCATCCACTCTCAAGTCTTTACGCGCAGACGGATATGGCCTTATAGACAGTCTCCTGCCGAACTTTGAGTGAACCAAAGTCATTCAATCATGATTTTTGATATGCGGACGTTCTCCCTCAGAATTCATTCTACATCGTCTAGGTATAAATTGCATTTTATAGAGGGCTGGAAGCCGCGATTTGTCCCCTATGACGAATTGCCCAACGGAATCTCTTATAGCAGCTTCTTTGACTTTTGGTTCTTTACTTCGGTCCTGTCTCGACTGATTCAGCATCACCGAGTACATACCGCAGGCGTGGTTAAACCGGTCCATGGCGGGTTTGAGTCGGAACGTGGCTTGTCTACCTCTGAATCCCAGGATGAATAGTTGGCCGAGCCGCGGAGTGAAAAGAAAGAGGCATATTGGGTGGTGACTTGACAAGAATGTTGATATTCATGATGTGATAACGACTTCTCAATCGAGTGTTCAGATCCAAATATTTCGCTCAAGATCGATTGCTCAATTTTCTCCGCTCATACGGTCCTACAGTCCCACTCTAACTAGTGGCGTGGCTTCATTAATTCTCTGGATAATTTGGGCTCTGGCTTGCTTCGCAATTCGCCGGTCAATCTGATATTCTGATTGATGAGCATGTAGCAGATGTTTTTTACCTTCTGTTTAAACCATTGATACCAGTTAGAGTTCCCCTCGAAGATCCGTGCAAGGAGCAAATATCCAGAAATGAGCCATGTAGTCTTTAAAAACGCTACGGCGCACATCAGGGACATGAAGAGAAGGTGCAAGGGAATCAATAGTCATTCAAATGGATCTACGAATCTTCACAAATCACCAAGGGATCTCTTCGCCCTTGTACGAGTTTCTTGCAGCATTTTCCCAACCCGGCACATGGATGTTCAGAAATGTTCCATTCTGACCAGGTCCTGCTTTCTTGATGATGTCGATCGCCTTCTCGGCACCAACCTCAACAGGGAGATCTGCGCGTGCGCCTCCAAGATCGGTTCGAAGCCACTGTTTGCTGTGGTAAGCATTTGAAAATAATGGACTTGATTTTCGACAAAAGTGGACTTACCCCGGGACTAATTGCGAAGAATGTAAGACCTTCTTTGGCATACTGGTGCGCATATTGGACCGTCAGCATGTTCAGTGCCGCCTTGGACACCTTGTACGCCGGACACGGCATATCTTTGTAGATATGAGACCGTCCCATGGATCCCAAAGTTGTTGAGCTGGATTTCGATTAGCTTGATGCATTTTTCAACTTGCAGCGACAACTGACATGTTGACGGTCATCTTCTTCTCGCCCTTGCGCAGCAGGGGAAGAAAAGCCCGCGTGACGCGGTGGACTGAGGTGACGTTGGTATTGAGGAAATCATTCAGATTATCCCTGAATTAGTCAGATTGGAAGCGTTGATGCTCCTCTGTGTACTAACATGCCGTCCAGGTTGGTTGGAGACCAGTCCATTGCGCCGGCGTTGTTGATGAGATAGTCAAGCCCTTGGCCTTGTAGCCTCTGTTCAACCTCACTGGAGGCCTTATGAATGCTCTGCAAATCGGTGACATCCAGTTTGACCCACTCAATCCGGCCAGCTGATGATTTCACGATTTCATTCAATTGGGTTGAACTCTCCTGGCGCGTAGTTGCGAAGATCTTTCCCACCTCGGTCTGCGGCAATGTTGCGAGCCGGGAAACAAGCCCCAAGCCCAAGCCCCGCGAGGTACCGGTGATCAAGAATGAAGCCATCATGAGTTGATGATGGGTGTTGATCGGATAGATGGAAGTGGTGGTCAATGTATATCCCGGTCTCGTTATCTCCGCACTAAATCCGGGAGGCTTGACGACATGTGACCTCCACTCAAACATTCCGCTGGGCAATTTTTACCCAATCAGCCTTGTCTCGCGCTGAGAATCATGCTCGACACTTATAAAGTACTTGGACTATTTACCCCCACTTATCGATGGCCGTTTCCAACCTGTGTGCTGTCTAGATCGAGCTACTGTCCGTAGATGAACGTTGCAAAGGATATCATGGATGTCCGAATAAGCAGAGTCATGAGCTTTGTTATCATTATTGTTGTAGTCGTAAGTGTTTATCAATGATGAAGATTGGCGCTCATCCTGGGTATCAATACGAGCGCAATTAAAGAAACTCCTCTTCAGTCGTGATTCATGAGAAACAGTCTTGCCAATTTCCACCCGACCGAGCCCAGCTTAATCCGTCGATAAAGTCATCACGCCGGCATCGACCAAGCTCATCCATGGGGCACCCATGGAGCGAGACGACGCGGTCATTGACCAGCACGCGAACGAGAGGCTCCAAGTCCAAATCCCCCTTGCACTGCATCATCTCGATGTAAGCACGGGCACCAAATGGAACGGTCCAGGCAGCAGAGTATCCGTCAGTCTTCTCGGCGGATTGGACATGGGTGCGTGGTAAAGGAGAGGTGTGGTTGTAGAGACCCAGAGCGAAGAAGATCGGAATCATCCCGTTGTCATGGGTAAAATCAGCGTAAAGAGTGCGATTGAGCGGAAAGGTGCTCACATCTGGGCCATCCAGGGTGTGATTTGTACTTGTATCATCCTGAACCGGGGTGTTGGTAAGGCGGGCGATGAGTTCATTCACAAATCCAACACCCTGAGCTGGCCCGAGTGGATTTCCCCCGCCAAATCCATAATATTTGCCGAGCGATTGAAAATAATCGTATTCTGCCCATTCGCGAGGAGTGAAAAGATCGCAAAAGGGAGATCGAATGCTCCCATCGGGCGTGGCGGAAACGGTATCAAAGGCACAGAGATCCATGAGGTAAGGGACGTGTTTATCATGAAGTTCAATTCCCGGCAGGTCTGCTTCGAGTCGACGTTTGATTGGAGGCGCAAAAATTGCCGTGAATTCACTTAAGGCCTCGTCACCCAGCTCACTTGCCTCAAAACGGGTGCAGGTATTGTGATTCAATGTATTATTGAAACCGGGATCCTCAGACAAGATGACATCGATCTTCGGAATTGCCTGCTCTTGGTCTGCATCCCGATCGCGCTCTTTCGTCTGCTGAAAGCCATGCAAGAAATTCTTGCCGGACAGAATCACACGCGATGAATCGGATGAGCGCACAAAGGGCACTTCATCTCGGGCAAGAGCCTGATATCTTTGATAGAATTTGATTCCTGAATCAACCATCTGGCGTTCCCCAAAGGATGTCAGATCGTCACTGCCCAGGGTGTATTCGTAATCACGCAAAAATGTGTATTTTCCATGAAAACTGGTAGCATTGGCCTGGATCGCTGTCACCAATTGCTTGTATTTGGTGCTTTTAGAATGTGTCGGATATCGTGCGCCATGACGGGACAAGACTTGCGCGAAGACCACCTCACAATCCGAAGGAATAATTGCATTCACACCTTCGGCCTCAAGGGAGAAGTAAGGCGAGTATTGACCCCAGCGATGTGAGATGCCTGCGAAACAATCATATCCACCATTGATGCTGTTGCATGTGTGCTGTAGTAACGACCTATTGTCTGGTTAGAATGAACCTCCCCACAATTCTCATCTGTCTACATAGAAGAACCGTACCAGATGAGAACGTAGATCCCACTCAGGCCCACTAGTACGGCCAAGAGACCAATGATCGGCGTCGCACGTTTCCAGCAACTCGATGATTTGGGGTTGGTACCCAGCAGACTCTCCTCCTCGGGAGACTGAGAGTTCGCCATGTGGGGGAAGCAGGAACGAGATCGAGATGACACGACGATGCACAGGATTCAGTGACCCTGACATCTTCCGTCTGTTGTGCTCGTTCCATGTGGCTCGGCGTGACTGCAACCGGACCGATGATTGGCCGGATGAGTTGGCAGTGAGTGCCTGGTTTCTCAGGCAGTACTCTCCGGCATGATGGAAGCCCTCATTTCCAGGCATGAAAGATAGCCCGATCCAGACTAGCGTGGTTAAGGGAACGAAAATAGCAGGAAGGTACAAGACATCATTCACCTTGAATTAAAAAGGAGCTGCTGGCAAACAAGAGACGGAAAGCACAGTGACCGAAGTCTTACAGGAACCTCTATTTTCATCCACCTATTGAGAAGATTATGGGAAAATCATTCTTCATGACAGCTACCAAAGCTACCCTCACCTCGGCACAGAATACGTCAACCACTCAAGAGCACATGGAGCACCTCTGGTAATCCTACATTCGACAAACATTCGACAAGAGGCAAGGATTGGGCGGGACATAAGCTCACAACTTGGCCACGCCAGCATCAGTGAAATTCCCCTTTCCTTGCCCTCGATCACCGCGGCAAAAACATCAACCCAAGCAACTCATGAGAACGTGACAAGTTTTTCCGGGTCGCAGAGCCCTCATGACTTGCAAACCTACGGGAGTTGAATCAAGACGACATCGATTGATCCTTCGAGAACGGCGTGTTCTCGCCGTTTACCCCGTGGCTCCCAATCTGACATTTCCCCCACATCACAATGACACTTACGCCTTTCATTTTAGTCAAGATGCTGGTGGCTGTAGCTCCGCCGATACAGATGGAGCTTTCGCACAAAATAAGTAGAGCAGTAGGTCATGTATAGTTCTGTGACGTATGACTCTGAACGAGTCTGGCTCGGCTGTAGAGCATTTTCTTGCCAACACAAAGTGGCTAGAAATCTGTAATGCATCGCACAGTCGACATGTGAACTGTGACATTGCGCCCAATGGGATGAAACTGGAACAGATAGTCGGCTGCTCTCACAATCAGTACCACGGGCACCATTTAGCCAGCAGCACAAGTGGCACTGGAAAGGTTTCTGTCGAGTCCTAACAGGCCTGTCTCATGTTGGGAGCACGAACCCAGTGGGGAAAACAAAGCCACGAGCAAAGCGATCTTTATTTGCCTCCGGACTCTTGTCTGCCTCCGGACTCTTGTCTGCCTTTTGGCTCTTGTCTGCCTTTTGGCTCTTGTCTGCCTTTTGGCTCTTGTCTGCCTTTTGGCTCTTGTCTGCCTTTTGGCTTTTGTTCATTTCACCTTGATCAACTTTCCTGCCAGTGGTCGATTTTGCAGAAGCCTTGCGTTCATGCTTCTCCTTCTTTCGAAGGATCGCTTGGACTTCCTTGTCACCTCGGTTGCGGAGTGTCAGTTCTCGCATCATCGTTGGCCAATCAACAGCCTCCTTGCAGGTCGGGCAGCTCCCTTTGGTAGGCACGAGGCTCGACACATCACCGTTGATTTTGAGGAATCTGGTCGATAGGCACAGTAAGTGGGATGCCGCATGGCAGGTGGCCTGCGGACACATCACGATTGGCTCGACTTTTGGTGCGACAGGACCCCGGCACACTGCGCAAGAGAGGTCCTCGGCATCCTCCAAAACAAACACAGATTTCTCGAGATAGCTTCCGAGGGCTGTATAGTCGACTGGAAGGCCATTGATATTTCCCACCGCCGCAGAATCGTCACTGCCATGCCTGGGGCAGTCCCCATCCAGTATTATCTTGCTCGCTGGAACATTCCCCTCGGCTCTCCCACTCCAGATGTTCCAGGTCCGGTAGACATCGGCGCAAAAGAATCGAACACGTAGTGGCCAGGTAGAGAAAGACCGGGATCGAAGCAGAGAATGCAAGTCTGCCAGGTGGGCTGTCAATGATCTTCTTGCGCCGCGCGACTTGGCTTTTCCGATCTTCGATTGAAATTGGGAATGAGACTCATCGTCTGAATCCAAATGGCGCGTTTTGTCGGCGTGTTGCCAGGCCCATCTTGATGGGTTTGTCAGATCGTATTCGCTAGACTCGGCATGCCACTTACTCAAATTGAAGGGCTCCCACGCGGCTCATGAAACCTTCTACCACCAAAGTCATCTCCCATGGCCGCAGATTATTTCGAGCCGTCCGCTTCGCTCCGCCTTTGGCATCTCCATTGTGCTGCGGGAGCCGTCGACTTGGGTTCGGTGTTGACCCCACGTAAAGTGAGGCGTGCCGGACGGTCGAGCGAAGAAGATAGCAGCAGTAATACGCTGGAATCGGCTTTGGTTGATCTGTCATGGCGGACTTGAGGGGAATTCGAGATTCGAATCGCGTAAATCCGAACCGAACCGCGGCGGTAAACAAGATACAGACACCTTACATCCCAGGTATCAAAGCCAGCAGATCTGGTTCAAGAATCCAACCATCAAATACTATATATTTGATCGGTAGCGATGGTGAAGTGCGTAGCAAATAAATGAGACGAGATACAACAAGAGAAAAATAAGACAAAAAGACATAATCACACCAAAGATTTATGGAAACTTAGTTGTACAGGACTGGAATGAACTTACTTTTACTGCTGCGTGATTATTTAAAATGGTACATTGGGATGCGGCACAATAACATCAATATGAAAGTATCAGGATATTTGATCTGAGCGAAGGACATTTCGAGCTGACAATCCTTTGCATACACTAGACTCGAGTTTGTTGAGAGCAATACTCTGTAGCTGACTGACTTGCAGTCTGCTTTCTCCATAATATTCCAGCCAGACATGAACAGCAACACTGACACCAGAGACAGCTACCACTCAGTTGTTGGGAAACCCGGCCTTGAGATTGTCGTACGAGGATTGAGGGTAGCTCAGTTGGTTCTGGGTCTGATCGAGGGCACCGGACCCGCCGAAGCCATTGACGACCTATCGAATAGGAATTAAGCATCGATACAAGCCAGGAGATGACTACATTATAGGTGATAATTACCGTAGTAATCAAACTGTCAGACCCAGCCTTGTCGCTGCTGCTCTCCCACCACATGCCTCCGCCGAGTCCCTTGCTGGTGATGTACTGCGCCTTCTTCTGCGCAACTGGTGGCGTGTCGTAGCTGATAAACAGCCGCTTAGAAGGATCATAGCTATAGCTTGCAACAATGTCGTCGAGATACGTTACCGTCGCACCGGGCTGAGGCATGGCTTTGTAGTCCCACACGCCATTTTCCCAGCTGCCACCTCCAACACCATTGTAGCTAGTGCCAGGTCCATCCGTGTTAGCAAATGCTCGGCCATATAGGGGCATTCCAAGCACGATTTTATGAGCGGGAATGCCTTTGGAAGTGTAATAGTTGATGGCCTGTTCCGTGTTGAACGGTGTGCTAGAAGGGTTGCTCCCGGATGCATAGACGTTGGCGTCATGACCAGCGATTGTGTCCCAACTTCCAGAATAGTCATATGCCATCAAATTCCAAAAGTCCAGATATTGATCCATTGCTGCCAGATGAAGCTGCTGGTAATGTAATGGGCCTATGGTCTGGAGTCAGTCCAAACCCATTTCAATCATCAGAAGGGTCATACCAGCCGGGCTGGCAACAGTGAGCAGGAAATGATAGCCATTTGCATTTGCCGCACTGTAAGAATCCAGTGCCTGAGCAATCATTAGTATGTTTTCGTTACATTGAAGATAAATCAAAAACCGACCGAGCGAACTGCACTCAAGGTGGCAACAAGATTGTCGGCCTGACCATTATCCGCAGGGTACTAGAACCGATGTTAACATTGCAACGATCTCAATTCATTCATTTTTGGATGAATACCTCCCAATCAATATCAATTCCATCAAAGCCCAGGTTCTTGACCAGGTTCACGGCCGACGAGGCGAAAGTTGCTCGGCCTGAATCCGAGCTCAACGGCGCAGGGAAATTCGGGGAGTATGTCCAGCCCCCGACAGACAGCAAGACCTTCAAATTTCGATTCTTCTTCTTCAACAGAAACAGCTGTTTCACACAGCCATAGACATTATGACCTTGATCATTCCAGGAATCGGTGGGATAATGCTTGTCGGTATCGGACCAAGGATCCGAAAGATAAATCTCTCCCGTTGAGCGCACATTGGCAAATGCATACAGGACATGGGTTAGTCTCTCGGTGGGTAGATCTTGAGGGTTGTGCCCGCGTCCATAGATGGCCTAAACAAATCTTCGGTAAGAATTATGTCCATGCTTTGCCATCATGATTCGGCATCATCTTACCCAATTCACAAAGTAGGCTATGGACCGATACCCAGAAGTGTCGCGGGCAATTAGCGCCTCCTCGGTGGTGTTGCGAGGAATAGGAATCACCGCGCTGCTTGCGAGCCAGGCCAGGCCGAGAAGTGATGAGAACACAAAACGCATGTTTGAGACTAAAAGTAATGAGTGTTGAGAGGTAGTGTGTCTGACAAGTTCATCTCAAGGTAGACGTCACCATTTATACGCTCCAAATCGGGCTCCGATCTGGATTCAGGATCGGAACATGAGAATCTTTTGCTCGTCTTCAATTTGAGATCCGCCAGACCGAACGTCACCTTCCATAGTGACGCTCGCCGAGAACCTCTCCATCACCTCTGCGGGTCATATTCCTGATCCCGCACGATCCAAGATCGAAAATCTCAGCAGACCCTGCTGATATTGGAGACTTTGAGCCTCGCCCATCCACAACATGGACACAATACATCTAACAGTGAATCAACGCGACTTCTATGAATTCATCTCAGGCCCATCAGCCTACGGGCATCCCTTTGGACTGAGTCGGGAAGAACATTGAGTTTCGCCGGTCTGGGACCGTCCAGAGAACGATTCTCTCGCCTGGGTTCAAAACGCTCCTGACCCCCAACTGTGGCTTTCAATTTTACCGTCCGTCCAACCGGTGGCTCGCGTTCCTGGGATGAGGGTGACATCGTGATGAGCTCGTGGTCGCCGCGTGAGCGAGGCAGTTGCTTCGGAGCATATCTCAGGAGCTGCGGCTCTCTTTACCAGGCCCGAAAGTCTGGAGCAGGCGTTACATCTCCCATCAGCCCGTCTATCTCGGGGTCGATGGGATGTAACTTGGATCATAGGTTAAGAGAGGAGAAATTCTGGGGTTGTGGGGGATGAACGAATCATTTCGTCTCGGTGGATTTCCATGATGAACATGATCGTTACCTTACTCAATCCTCACGAAGAGAAAGAAAACCTACAGTTGTCACACGATTTGGCCCTTGGCTTTGGTCATCAATATGACGCATCGTTGAATTCTTCCTAAAGATGAGATCGCTTTTGCTCATCTCCAAAGTCCGCGCAGCCATCCAAGTCAACAAACCTACCGTTATACTTCGACCTTTGGGCCTGGAGTTTTCGATATCTGGTGATGCATTTTGGATCGATATGACTTTCCCGTGTATTTGTTCCATAGCTATAACCTAAACTGCGGGCGTAAACATGCATCATGAATTCTTTTCGAACCACAGTTGAAATCCAATGATGCTCATGGTCATCCATCTGTCCTATTCTTTGTACAGACAGGAATAATAGGTGCCTGCATCGAACGTCTTTGCATTCATCGCTCCAGTCAGCAGATTGTCATCTACATAGCGAAAGTAATGGATGATGGGAAAATCATCAATACCATGGCTGTTGCCCAGGTGAGAGGACACTTCACTCAATCTGACGGATGGCCAGTGTTCGTTAATACTCGAACTCTTCCAGGATCCAACAAATTTTCCCGCTAACAGGCTTCAGCCGATACAAAGCAACAAGGACCTGTTCATTGGACATTTTGTTGCCCTTGACGAGCTCCGCATAAATCTGTTCGGGGGTACTACGAATCACACGCGCCAGTGAAATAGTGTGAAACCGAGGAACTAACTACGTCTACTAACAGTCAAAAAAGAAAAACTGACAAAATGACAATGACGGAACTCTAACGCGACACGTCAGTTAAATTCGACTAAATCATTAAATTTCCACTCCCAGAGCAACCAAATCAGCAAATCTTGCGTTAAGACCAAAATATATAGGATGACTAAAAAATGGGATTCAAAAATGGGATTCAAATGCGAGCGGCAGGACTCGACTGCGAGACTTTCGTCAGTAGGAATCTCTTATAGATCCAAGTATTACTTGAGCACACTCGCTTGCTATGATGACTGCTTTTGAAGACGCCATCATGAAAATTATGAAAACCAATGTTCAAGCATGCTGGTTTCATCCGATCATGTTTACTATTGCTTGTCATTCCTGGACCACAGACGGACCAATATCTCCATGGATCGTGTATCCCAAATTCTCATCAACCGCTCATCAACTAGGCTCAACACAAGAAATTCCAAGTCATTCTCTCGAGCGCGTAGCACGCAGTTCATATGTGCTTTTCCACGATAAATCTCAGCCGGAGAGTCCTTCACCAGAATCTGACATTTTCTTTGAGCCATGCTTTTCAAAATCTCCCACTCCTCGTCTTTTTGATTGCTACTGATGCCGCTTGTCCCCAGTCGTGTTCGGCATTCAATCAGATCGCTGACAATGTCTTCGCATAATTGAGTGGTAATCTCTGCGCTATGCCGATCCATTTGGTAGGCATCATGCTTCCAAATGCGTTGGAAGTTCGACACACTCTTCTCGGAATGCCTCAAAAGTGCAGTTTTTAATGCAGTCCGTTGCGGTGCATTCGGCATATCTTCATTCCGGATTTGGGACAATTGCAATCGGTATAGAAGCCAGGACACCGAAACCTCTCGATCCAACTCCACGGCATAAACTAATGGAGTTCGACCTCGTGAGTCTCGATGATTGATTCTCGCTAGTACTGCTGGGTCCTCCGAAAGCCAGGAAAACACTGCTGGATGGCCTTTGGATGCGGCTGCATGCCAAGAACACTTGTGGTCCTTTGGCCGTACCGCCAGTCCCAAGTTCACTTTCTTTTCCATCAGCCAGTCAGCGAGTTTGACACACCCCATTTTGCACAGGTTATATTTCGCCGACGGTTCTAGTTCAGCGGCTACCCGGGGATCTTCTGGTGCCATGAACTGATCACACCACTGCATCATCGAGTGGAAAAACTCCTTCTGCGGTGCCTCCACTGCACATAGCTGGAGAATGGATGTATCTTGCTTGCCCTTTCGTGAAATCCGATAGGGTCGAAAAGGGCCCGGATCCAAGCCAGAATAGGCGATAAGGGAGGTCATGGTGCTCAAGGCGCGAGATTTAATTGCAACCGCCAGCAAGGCCCAACCATTCTCGTTATAACATACATCTCCTGGGATGATGATACCAGATTGGTAAAAAATTTCGACACAGGAAACACAATCATCGCAGATTGCCCCTGTGACTGCATCTTGCTCCTTCCGGCATGGACCATTTTTGGTTCTGTCTTTCAGGATTTCCGGACAGTTTCTCATTATACTTTCGAGGCTTGCGTATAAATTGAATTGAGCCTGTAGAAGCTTCTTTGTCGCTGGTAGCTCCATGTAGCTTTCTACCTTGGCAACAAGTCCAGGGAGATTTAAATTATTTGCAGCAACTGTGCTGGTGTCGCCAAGGAGGGCTTGTCGGAATTTGCAGAATCGTTCATGTGTTAGGCGAGCCGGAGAACTTGAAAGTCGTTCATTCAGTGTGTCATACAAACCCGCCGTGGACAAGTTGTTGAGATGATGAAGATCTGGTTCTGTATACCAGTTTTCCATTTTGGAGATGCTGGCTGGTTACATGTCTCCGAGACGGGGTATATATACCAAGCCATTGTTTTGTTAATCAATGACTTTGGTTTCTTTAAACGGGTCTGATTCAAAATATTGTGTGTTGTCTTTGTTTTATTCAATGAAGCTAAAAAGAGCCTTATTGTATGATTTGCAATGAGTATGTCACTTTGTGTTCGAGATGAGACAATGACAAGGGAACAAAAGACCGGACAATGCGATATGGCAACATCAATGATCTATTATTGCAGGGTCATTTTGGAGCTGAACGATCTAATATCCCAAGTCACTCTGACTCGGGCTGTCTTGGGAAATGTTGTTCTGTTAGCGATTTCTGGGCCTGGCAAGAAACACCCAATTTCGAGTCCTGTCTTCCATCCACATGCTGGAGTAGAAGCTGGAGACATGAGTTGAGAGATAATTATCAAGGCAGCGTGCATACTCGCCAGCAATCTTGGGTGTTGGTACATATGACAATGGACGTTGGATGCAGTAAGGGAAAACTGAATTTACAAAAAAATTGTACTACACACAATTAAGATGGAACATCGAAAAATCTATCATTTCGGAGGTCATCGAGTCATTGGTACATTTATGCATCATCGTCGCTGTGAATCAAACATGCCCTACTGGTCGTAATTTTGTTTTCCCATACGCGCCGCCTTTCTCTTTCTTCAGTTCCATCGCTTTTCGATATGGTGGTGCAGTGGGTGGCTGCACAGGATCTAAACTAACATGATCCGGTGGCAAGGTGTACGAAGCATCCGAATCCCACGCAGAGAGATCCCCACACGCGATGAAGGAAGGGATCCAACGGTGCTCGACTGCAAATCGGTCGGTGGACCTCGGCGCCGGTACCTGCCCGGTGGAGAAAGAAGCAGGGTCAAGACAACGACGTTCGGAGGAGTGATGTGACGACCGGTCAATGAACGGGTTTCCCAACTCCACTGGGCGGCCATGCGAGTCTTCCTCCTCTTCGCGGACTTCCAGGGCGACATTTCCACTTTCGCAAACAGGCTTGGGCGTGACCGCACCTCCGAAGAGTGGATCCTTCAACGCAGCCATACCGACAACTCCTTCGTCGCGACACGGGGGGATAAAGCCTTCGCACACAATGAATGCCTCCAAACTGCTGGCCCGGCTACTGCGTGGTTTTGCGACACTGACGCGCTCGAAAACGGTTCGTAACTGGGCGTAGAGCAGGTCGACATCACGCGCACGAAAGATTTTGGCAACAAATTTGCCGCCGGGGCGAAGAACGCCCATAGTCAGGTTCAACGCTGCGTACAGCAGTTGGGACTGGATGTAGATGTCCAAATCATGCAGGCCGGTAACATCCGGGGCGCCATCGGAAATGACCAGGTCGACCGGGTGGGGTTGAGGGTTGGAGAAATCGTTCGATGGGGATGAGACGGGGTCGTAGGCATCGGGATCCAATGCCTGCAGGAGAAGCGGAATGGTGGAGGGGTGAGTGATGTCGGCTTTCAAGGTGGTGATTCCATCGAGCGGGGCCATGGGTTGTAGGTCAATGGAGACAATCTTGACGTTTTGACGAGGCTTCAATTGCGCGCTGAGATCGGGTTGTCCGGTTGACTGGTCGGGTTCTTGCACGGTCTGTTGATCTCGACGTTTCTTCTCGATCCAAGCGCGTCGCCCAAAGCTTTCGCCCTTGATCAACACTCGACTCAGGACTTGACTCCAGCTGCCCGGTGCCGCGCACAGATCCACCACTCTTGTCACGTTCTCGGGGTTTTCATGGTCGAAGAGGTCGAACTGCTCGTCGATCTGGATGAGTTTGAAGGCGGACCGCGCGCGCCAATTTTGTTCTTTGGCGAGACGATAGTAGGCATCGCGTTTGTCCTTGGACGATTTGCCCATTGCGAGTTGGAAGAAGAAGAAATCTGTAGCGGGGAAATGGAAATGGAAACGGAAACTGGAGATTGTGTGAAGTGGACGAGAGTTCATTTCTGGCTGCTTTTTTTTTTTTTTTTTTTTTTTTTTTTTTTTCCTCTTCTCTCCATGTATTCTACTTTGTCATTCACAGTCCGATACAATGAATATTCATGTGGATTCATTCAGGGTCATGATTATACTACAGCGTCCAAACACTTTTCGGTCCACGAAAAGCCTCAACTCACACAACAGAGAGGAGAGCATCAATTCAACCTGAAACCTGATGCTGGTTCCAACATTCCACAAAATCAGCGCATTTCCAACGCCAGTCGCCAGTCGCCAGCGGCGCGTCTAGGATACATCGTGTCGGGTCATGAGAGCAAAGAAAGGACAAACAAGAATTACTCTACATCTCGGGAGGTTCGGAAACTGCCCACATGTCTCCGGGGAGAAGGCTGTGATGAACGAGAGCGAGTTTCTTCCGCAGGGCTTGGTTGTCTCGCTGCATGTCTTCGATGTAGGCGAGCGCATTGGTGAGAATCTCGGATTTCTTGAGTGATCCAGCACCTGCGCGAGAACTCGCTTGGTGGCCGATCGGAGAAATGGCCTTTTCGAGTGCGAAAAATTTGGCATTCATGTTGGTCCGGTACCGTTTCTCGATGATGTTGTGGGCGGCGCGTTTGGCGGCATTGCGCACTTGCGGATCCTGGCTCGTGGACGACCGGTTGGATTCTTGAGAGACACTCCGCCGCTTGCGACTGGGGATGGCCAAAGACTTCTCGGTTCGAGAGGGAGGATCGTGGAAGGATGTGATCTCCGGACTGGACGCTTTGGCTGTCGGATGAAGCTGGTTTGATGAAGTCAGGTCCATCGACGGGCGGATCCCGGTCCAAGATTGATCATCGCTGTCGAGGTCCTATTGGCTATCAATATTGATTGGTCGATCCGTCGGCCAGTGTTCATACCGAAGAGAGAGAGACGGTATCATCGGTGGGCATTGCAAACCCACTTATCGTGGTCGAGGCGAATGGATCCAGGAACAGGGTTTTAGCATCCAGATTGGCAAGCTCATCGGCGAATTCAAATTCAGCCGGGTTCAATGAGAGCAGGTCGATGGTGCTGTCATAGTTCCAATGATCGGATACAGGGTCGGACCCCTTTGTGGGAAACCAGTCCAGGGCTTGTGGACTGAGTTGCGGGTTGAAGCATTGCTTGTCTTCAGTGGAAAGATGGGATCGGGTGTGTGGTCGATTAAATGGCATGATGGACAAGATGGAAACAGAGCATGGGCTGTGGTCCAGATTGATGGAGAAGATGTATGACGAGACTTGGACAATCAACGACCATCGGCTGCACCGATATATATACACCGACTGATTTCGTCATAGGGAGAAAAAAACAGAAAAAAGCCCAAGAGATTGTCGACAGCTCGGCGCAGTCGAGCCGGAATCACCTCATGTCAACTTGTTATGGCGGCCGGCTCCGATGGAATATAGTATAAGCTGCGTGGAGCCGTGAACCTCGAAACGCCTCGGCCGAGACTCGGAGCCGACGCTGGCGGAAAATTCATTAGCCTGGATCTCAACGTCCTCTATACAGGATCATGAAGTAATATGCCCGATGAGGCGTGGACTAGTGCGACTGTCGTGGTTCCGAGGAGCTGGCCACTCAGAAGATACGGAATTTCCGCTGACCAAATTGTTGGCCAACCCAATCGTCTACTTGCCACTGGGAACTGTGGGGTGATTCGGATCAAGGCTTTCCTGGCCTTGTGCAAGGATTGATCCCGATGCCGACCGATGGCTTTAGGAATGCTGGACTGGTGATACAGTCCAGCAAATCGCCATGGAACAGAGGCAGAAGCAACATGCGTACGCTTCAATGTCCCGTTCGGTGCTTCGACGCTGTTTTTTGATGGCTGGTCAGTGATTGCGCGCATTCTGGTTTCCATGATAATGTGTAGATACCTATAGGTATAGTAGGTATCAAGGATCAAATGGATGTCTTATTCGAAGTGGACTGACACTGATTCTTGAGGAATCAGTTCTCTTGGCCTGGCAATAATTTTTACATAAATCCCAGTCACTATCGATGAGGTCAGCGACGTATCCGTAACTAGTTATTAGCTTCTTGGTTTCCCCTCAAAAAGGCTTTGCGATACCGCGGCCGGTAGTTTACTTGCCTTTGTAGCACCACAGTTCTTCTTTCCTGGGTAATTCAACTAATCGCATATGTTCAACATAGCCTACTGAACACCGCGGGGGATCAACCACTGAGAAAGGTCAAACTGGTCTAGTTGGAATGATTATACATATGTTAGGGTCAGCGGACCCGCAGTCAGTATTTAGAAGGCACACAGAACTTAAAAAGGACCATCTTCTACCCTCGAATCCAGCGTATTGCTACAACATATATGCATATTTCACTTGCTGATCCCCCGCGATGCATTCGCGCATTCAGGGCATAGCAGATCAGGAGTTTCAATTCATTGGTTGTCTTGCCATAATATCGTCTAGCTAGCATTCTCATCCAACAATGTCTCTTCGCCTTTTCTCTAAAGGCTCCCTTCTCCTTCTCTCTATCCTCCAAGGATCTCTCAAGGCTAGTGAGATTTCGGGAGAAGGTTGAATGATGTTTTATTTTGTGTAACGGGCTGGGCCCGACAGGGTCACGTGTGGTAACGTGACCACACCGCTGATTTTATCCCACGAAGGCCATAAACACAACCTTCTCTCCTTAAGCTTTATGTAAACCGATCGTGGCACCGCTCAATTGAACAAATTCTGCCGTAGCCCTTCACATTTTGTATGTGAGGAGGGTTATATGCTGTCGGACAGAATTCGGTGTTTCATGGATCCCTGAGCGGATGATGGAGATTGCGTCATGAGAGAGAAAACTCTACGTCTCCACTTTCTCAGTAAACCCCATAATAAATTGAGCATTCAGGGGTGAGTTATAATTCAGATTTTTGCCTACTGCCTTGAGCGCCCATTGGTAGACGGATTCGATCGGACCTGATTTCCAACATCCTGCTTCCTTATTACCACTGCAAACGGTCCGTCAAAATCGACTGGCTTCTCTGCATCGGCGCCCCGAGCAGAACGCCTGGTTTTGGGTGCGTCATCCCCGATTTCAACGTCTGAATCCGAACTGACTGAACTGTCTGATGAACTGTCTGATGAACTGTCTGATGATTCGAAGTCATTCGCTTCAGAATCCCATTTATCATGCTTCTTTTTCTGCATGGTCGCGCCCTTCTTGCCATTCCGGCCCGTTTTCTTCGTGCCAGCTCTTGACTTGGCGATGACACGGGAAATCAGTTGTTCTTTTTCTCCCTCCCCCACCGGGATGTGACCACGGTTCTTCCTGAACTCACGATACTCCTCAGCAGTAAACGTGGACAGGTCATGATAGGTGGGAGGGCTGCCTTCCTCATCTAGCACACGCTGAAGTTCCTCGGGCCGTTTGATGCGAAGGCCAGCTCGTCGCAGGGCTGAACGGGCCGCTGCAGACGTCCACAGATCTTGAGGATTTTCAACATTCGCCTTCAGAAGACGTGCGCCATTGATGAGGTTGCGGAGGATTCGACCTTTCGGGTCTTGGAGAGAATATGTGCCAAGCGGGTGGGCGTTCATGACTTTGTACGGCCCAAACCACCTGCTCTCGAACTTCTTCGTGGATTCATTCCGCACGAGTACCCAATCTCCAGGTTGGAAACCCGTTTTCGTGACCAAAGAGTCCCGTACACGATTTGTGCGGATCGCATAGTTCAACAGCAATTCATTCGCCTGTGTGCGAGCATCGGAAAGACCCTGAAGCTGCTCAAGACGGTCCGAAGACGATCCATTGGGTGACTTAGTGTCACTTGGAATTCGGGGGTGAATCCCATACACCAAGAAATAGGGGCTAAAACCAGTCCTGGCATGCGTGCGGACGCGGGATGCAAAAACGGCCTGTAAGAGGTACAGGTCCCACGCCTTCGTTGGTTTGCCCATCAAATACTTGGTCATCATACGGCCGATCAGACCGTTGAAATTCTCAACCTTGCCATTGGTTCGTGCATGATAAGGAGTGGTGGTGCGGTGATTGGCTTCCAGCAACCGGACGTAGTGATCAACGGCCCCAGAGAGCAGGTTAGGACCGTTATCTGTCACAAACTCCTTCGGTGCTCCATACTGGATAAAAATATCCTTATGCAGGAATTTGGCAATGGTTTCTTCCTTAGCATCGGGGCTGGCGCGAGCGACAGGCCAACCCGTTGCATAATCAATAGTAGTGATAACCCACTGGTTCTGGTTTGGAGTGACTGGCAAAGGGCCGATCAGGTCAACTCCCCATCGTTGGAACGGCTGGATACCAGGGGTCACCAAATGCTGAGCGGTCTCACGTTCTAGGCTCTTTTGTGAACCCTGTGAAACCTGGCAATTCGGACATGCATGAGCTTGTTCGGTCACGTCTTTCTTGATCGTCGGCCACCATGCACGGGGACGGATAACTCCTTCTAGTCCTGGATGACCAAGATGGTCAAATTCAACGTGCAGGCGACGGACAAGATCACTGCGGAACGGCTGTTCGAGGTACGGTGCGGTCGTGCCGTCCTCATGCGTGAAAACAAGTCTCTCATTCTGTTCGTCCGTTTCACCCTCAAGGGATAGTCTTTCAGCGAACGCTTCAACGGCCTTTGCAACATTTTTCTGTGGCGAAACGGCTCCCGTCCGAAGATAATCCAGTGTGGCAGAAAGCCACGTTTCTTCGGGGACACGTTTCACAGTTGGCATCGCCGCAAGGTTCGTAGGCCAGACGGGCCGATCTTCTGACACAGCAGCTGAGGAATCTTTCACGAAGTCAGGGCGGCGACTGATGGCATCAGGGACAACTGCTTCTGAGCCCTTCCGATAGCGAATTTTCAAGTTATACTCCTGGAATTCTGCAATCCAACGGGCGAGCCGTTTACTGTAAGTGGAAGTGGTTTGCAGATATTGGAGACTCGCATGATCGGTCACAATCGTTGTTTCCTGCCCATTATCAATGAACCGATCCCATAGACGGAGTGCATGTTTGATGGCGAGGAGCTCTTTCTCATGGACCGGATAGTTCAATTCGGCCCCTTGGAGCTTTCTCCCATCAAATGCCACCGGGTGTAAGTGCCCGTTTTCATCCTCCTGCGAGAGCACACATCCAAGGGCCCATTCGGACGCATCGGTCTCGATCACGAAGGGCTTGGAAATATCAGGTTGGCGCAAGACGGGCGTAGTGGTCAAAGCCACCTTCAACCTTTGGAACGCGCTCTCACATTGAAGGGTCCATCTGATCGGTCGGAACTTCTGCTTCCTCAACTCTGCATCCGATTCTTTCAACAGCTCATGCAACGGGACACATATCTCTGCAAACAACCTCGCGAACCGGCGGTAATACGTTGCCAGCCCCAGAAATCGGCGCACATCATTGACCGTACGCGGCCTTGGCCAATTGCGAATGACCTCAATTTTTTCTGGGACGGGCCGAATGGACCCGTTCCCGATGATGTGCCCGCAGAATTCCAATTCTGAGGTGGCGATGACGCATTTGCTCGGCTTGGCGATCAGTTTCTGTCCTTCCAGCAGGGAGAGGACCTGATCCAGGTGTTCACAATGCTCTTCGAGGGAGTTAGAGAAGATCAGGATGTCATCGAGATAAACCAGTGCACTGGTGCCCAGGACGGGCCGAAGGGTCTCATTCATCAGGGTTTGGAATGTCGCTGGGGCGTTGCATAACCCGAAGGGCATGGCTAACCACTCGTATTTTCCCCAGATGGTGTTGAAGGCCGTCTTCGGGACCGATTCCTCGTCCATTCGGACTTGCCAATATCCAGATGCTAGGTCAATCTTGGAGAGGTATTTCGATGTGCCTACTATATCAAAGAGGTCTTGAATGCGAGGTATTGGATATCCATTTTTAACGGTGACTTCATTCAACGCTCGATAGTCGATGCACATGCGCCATTTGCCTTCCGGTTTCGGTACAAAGATGACTGGAAACCCCCATGGACTGTCCGACGGCCGAATCAAGCCCAAACGGATCAGCTCTTCCACCTGATTGCGTTGCTCCTCCAATTTTTCGGCTGAGAGAGTGTATGAATTCCTGTTAATTGGATGGGCCGATTCAGTGTTAATTTGATGATCCACTGAACGGTCAGGAGGCAATCCTTCCGGGAGGGATGATTTGAAGACAGATGCATGATTTTCCAACACACGTTGAACACGTGGGTCTCTGCTGCTCCGGGAGACCGATTTCGCCGTTGAAGTACATCAATGAATCACCCATAGAAGTGAGGGATGCTTGATGTGAGGATTTGGGTTCTTTAGGAGGTTCCTGACTACCCCCATACGGATCTAATGTATCCGTTTGAATCACTTCTGGCATAAACGAGGCCTCGTGGAGCCGACGGGCGAGGTCTTCAACCGCTGGGTCTAGTTTTTCGAACTAGACTCTCCGTTCTGGGGTGTGGGTTTGTTGTCCACACCCTCCTTCTGTCGACAGTTCTTTCGTATATGGCCGATTTTTCCACAATTATGGCATGCGCGAGTCTCTTTCCTCTTCTTGCCGTCTGAACGGTTGGATGGCATAGCGGACAGATCCATACGGTCTGGATCGGCCGGGTTCTGCTGGTTGATGTGTTGGGCTATCATCTGGGCGCCCTGCGAGTGTGGAATGGGAGTCATGGATACTAAGCATGTCTTGCTTACCTGCCCCCTTTTCAACGAGCTCCGCGCGGAGATTCTGGGGATTCTGCGAGATCCAGAGCCAATGTGGCAAAATTGGCTCAGCAGGCCAGAAAAAGCAGCCAAAGCAGCGCGCTTCATGCTGGGAACCGGCCTTTTGGGGCAGTTTGCCAGCACGACGACGCCTGCTGCGACGCAGTCTTCCTCGCAGCTCTCTCGTGAGGTATGATGACCTCGCATATCCCTTGGGGTCGGCGGCTTTGAACCTCCAGACCCCGCAGTGCTTCCAATCCCATTGTGGCTTCGGTCGCAGTGGTATCTTTGCAATAATCGATGACGGACGGGGAAGGGGAGGATTGGCGTCAGGGAGATGTCTCCGGTCGCATCGCTATCGGATCGCTCCGAACCTACTTCCTGCCAGCGTCAGTTGGTAACGGTGAGTATGGTAAGTGAGCTTTCTCTCAGTTGCGCGGCGCGTGAGCGTCGGGGACGCGTTGAAGGGGTATGAAGAAGGGGAGGAGAGATTTTGATGGGGACGCGGTTGGAGATTTTGGCGTTCTCGGGGGCCGGATTATTCTGCCCTGGTTCCGGTGGCTCGCTGGGTGGATGCCTGATGCCTGATTTTGCTGGCACCCCGCGGGACTTGGAGATTTTGCGACCGATGGGAGCCTGACTTTTTAGGCTCCCAACGCAAGCAAATTTCTCTGAGGCCCAACGGGAGCCAAATCTCTCAGGCACCCCACCAGGCCCAAACCGGCCCGGGGTAGGGTGAGCTGGCCACCGGTGATCCCCCCCCAACCCGGATTTTTGTATGTAGTTGTTCCGGCTACTCTAGAGTGTCCTGCCGGCAAATCGGGCCTGCGCCTGACAGATCCGAGAATGAATCAAAAAAAAAAAAAAAAAAAAAAAATCTGGGCGCCCTCAAAACGGACCAGTTGTTCTTCGGCCTCACGGAAGGTTGAGACTTCGATATGCATTTCGGCCCATTTCCGTTGAAGATCGGCCCTGACCCCTTTGCGGAGGAATTGGATCAGGACATCATCCGTTACCGACACGCCGCAATCCATCGCTGCCTGCCGCAGCTGGATAGCGAAGACCTGGACCGAATTCTTGCCTTGCCGCAAGTTGATAAAACGGTCCCAGCGTTTCTCTGGGCCCAGGTGTTCTGCATAATTGTGGCGGATCCACTGTTCAAACCCTTCAAACGTGGTGATAGGGTCTTCATAACCGTTATCGACGCGTTGGTTTTGTGCATGCCATGCGTCCGCAGCGTGCTTAACCAGGCTCGATCCTGCAGGAAAGACTTTGACGAAATCCGTGGGTGGTTGTTGTGTGTACCCTTGTACTTCCCGGAAGTACCGAGCACAGTTGTTACGATGGATTTACGGAGGTTTTGTACTTAATGATCGGAAATCTCGGACGCCCTATCCAATTTCCAGCATCCGTCCTCAGACACCTCCAGCAGCCAGCCAAAACGGAGAGGTCGGAAGCCACGCCAGCCGCAAGTGAATTGTCTCCCCACGACGCCAACAGCTCCCATCCAGGGCATTCACTCCGGGCCTGCTTCTCTCCGCACTTCAGGGCGTGTCAAGGAAGTGAGACGGTACAACGAGCAATTCCTAAGTGATTCAGCACACGGCACCAGCTCGGAAGATTCCACTCACCGGGTCTACTACAACTCCGAAACTGACCCTTCCGGGCCGAAAATCTCCCTTTCTGAGTCTGATCACGCTCCGCCGCAGGAATCTCCAAAAGACCTGCAAGAACCTCCCCCGCAGGACCTGCAGGAACCTCCTCCGCAGGAACATCAGCTGCAGGAATCCTCACAAGAGTCCTCGCAGTCCTCGCAGGAATCCCCCACGCGGGCCCGGCAGGCATCTCCCTCGCTCCAGACAGTCCATTCTGGCACAACACTCGGTGATTCGGAACATCTTGACCCGTCGCAGTCAGATTCCTCACAATCTCAGTCCCACGCCTCTGACTCTGATCAACCTGTGCAAATCTCTCCCTTCAGCACACCCCGCAAGCGCCGGTCAACGCGCGTCAGCGGCAGCGAAGGCGAGGGCCAAGGCCAACGGCTCTTTCACACGCCACCCAAACGGCAGAAAGTGTCCACCGGTCACCGTGTCATCCCCCAGCCAACCAAGGAGCAACGTCCCAAGCATCGGGTCGGTTGGTCACCTGGACGCCGAGCCCGCCATCCAGTTCTGATGGCACAACAACGTCGGTACAACAACCGGCGAAAGATTGATCCTGCCAAGGATCCAGAAGCTTACGCCGCAGCGGTGAAACTTGCTGAGGATGCCGCGAAGGAGGGAGCCGCCTACGAGGGGTCAGGGAAGGAAAACTTCCCCAGGTGATGGCAGGTTGTCCGGTTCGTCCGCAACCAGGTCGCCGTCACCGCCACCAGTGCCAATCACTGGGCAAGATACTCCCAAGGAGGTTCATCCACTCCGCATCCTGCAGTATAACGTGGAGAAATCCGCTGACGGTTGCATGGTACCCATGATGAGGGACGAAAGAATCCTGGATTTTGCAGTCCTTGCCATCCAAGAACCCTGGGTCAACCAAATCGATGCAAACGCTAGCACGACCCACTATCCGCCAGCCGCAAAGCAGCATTTCGACCTGATCTGGCCGTCCGTGAACCCTCCCAACATGCCCAGAGTGTGCACCTTCGTCCGCAAGGATGTCAATTGTCAGCTGGCCCACTGGGATCAACATGCACTGTCGATATATATCTCCGAAGGGGGTCACCACTTTTTCATCCACAACATTTACAATCCACCCGGCATGATGGAAAATTACGGCGTGGCAGCTCTCAGGCAGGCTATTCACAAGGCAGAGAGTATACCCGGGGAAAAGCATCACATCGTCGTGGGTGATTTCAACATTCATGACCCGTTATGGAGCAACAATGGACACTCCCGCCCCTCGCACAACACCCCTCGCGCCGATGACTTCAAAGACTTGATTGACACCGTTCCTCTAGCGCTGCTCACCCCCCGCGGAATGGTTACTCGCCCCTCGCGAGGTGCCAATGGAAGCGAGCCAGTGCACCCTGACGATCCGCGAGCAGCTCATGGACACGCCGCAGTAAAAGTGAGCGGAGGCCTTGGATCGACGCTTGATCTCTCTATCTTTCCTCATGGGACATCCAGGATCAAATCAGGCACATCCGGGAAGCTCACTCCCTGTCCGGCATCTCTGATCACATCCCCATCGAGATCGAGTTCAACGTCTCCCTGGCGAAGCAGGTCCCCAAACCGAGAAAGAATTGGAAGGCCTTGGATGCTGCCAAGCTCCGAGAGAGTCTTCATGAACTCTGCACCGTCCCAATTGCTTCAGGGGCGGGCCGCAGGTCGAAGCAACCCCCTCATGCAGTCCGCAGGAAGTCGAATCTGCCGTTCATGAAGGTGGGGCAGGGGTTGAACCCCCCGTCCAGAGGTTGAACCTCCCCGCGCGGGGGTTGAACATTCCCTTCCCGGGGTTGAACCTCCGCAGTTCACCCAACGACACCTAGTTCTTGCCACAAAAACCGACTTGGACGACGCCTTCGCCGACCTCGCAAAAATCCTGCAAACCGCCATCCACACCTCCACCCCCTGGTCCCGTCCGACGGAGCTCTCCCGCCCTGGCTTTGATAAAGAGTGCCGGGAGCTGCAGAAGGATGGAAAACGGGCCCAACGGGAGATTCTTCGCTTCCAGGAAAGACACCAGCAGCGCGCCTCCCCCGATCTGTGGAAGGCATTCCACCGGAAGTCTCGCCTAGCACGCAAACGCATCAAACGCCATCGCCGGCAGGCTCATTAGGACAGAATCACCGAAGCGTCCGGGGACATTGGCACCGTCTGGAAGCTCTCCAAGTGGGCGAGAGATCGAACGCCGTTTCAATCGTTCACTCCCCCGATCCAGGGTCCGGATGGGCCTTGTTTCCAGCCCGAGCAGAAGGCGCAGGCCCTTTCTAACTCATTTTTCCCTCCTCCACCGTCCGCGGATCTGTCTGATATCACCAACTTCGTCTACCCCCTCCCCGAATCAGTCCCTCCGATCACTGACGGCGAAGTGAAGCGAGCAATCCGCCGTCCAGGGGCAGACAAAGCGCCTGGACCAGACGAAATCCCAAACCGAGTCCTGCAAACGGCTGCAGACATCCTTGCCCCGCATCTCTCTCGCTTGTACAATGCTTGCTTGCAGCATGGGTACTGCCCAATTCACTTCCGCGAGGCCCGCACAATCGCTCTCCGCAAGCCAGGCAAAGATGACTACACCAAGCCGAAATCCTACCGTCCAATCGCCCTCCTGAACACTTTGGGCAAAGTCCTCGAAGGAGTGCTTGCCACGGGCCTCAGTTTTCTGGCTGAGGAACACGGCTTGCTTCCGCAGAACCACTTCGGGGGCCGGAAGGGTCAGGGTTGCGAAACGGCTCTTCATGCAGTGGTGGAAACGGTCAAATCTGCATGGAAAGAAGGAAAAATCGCCACCGCACTGCTCCTGGACATCTCTGGCGCATTCGATAACGTCTCGCATGACCGGCTGCTGCATAACCTCCGCAAGCGCCGCGTCCCTCCGTCGATTGTGTCTTGGATGGCTTCTTTTCTCACCGATCGATTCACCACCCTCGAACTGCCGGAATTTTCTCGCCCAAGAGCCCCAGTTCACACTGGAATTCCCGGGTACATCGACGACACGACAATCATCACCACCGGCAAATCCGAGGCCGAAAATCACCGCACGCTCGCCACCCGCTTCCGCCGCGTGTGTGACAAGTGGTCACGGACTCATGCATCCGTTTTTGCCCCGGAGAAATTCGCTCTAGTTCACTTCCGTCCCAAGAAACGGGCCCAGCAGAAGCCTCTCTCAGAGATTCCCCCGTTGGATCTCGGTAACGGCCGCACCGTGACCCCATCGGCTCATGCAAAGCACCTCGGAGTGATCCTGGATTAGCATCTCGATTTCAGTGAACACCTCCGGTAGGTGGACAAGAAATGCAGCAAAGGCATGCAAGCCATCGCCTCCCTTGGCCGTTCCAAGTGGGGGTTGTCCCTGGATGAGAAACGGCTGATCTACAACGCCTGCATCGCCCCAAGGGCTCTCTACGGGTCCTCAGTCTGGCAACTCCCTCGCATCCACGGCTCTTGCAAACAACACGACAAACAGCTGCAAATCCTCCGGTCCATCCAACGACGTGCTACTCATGGCATCTCCGGTGGATTCCGCTCTGTCGCTGGTGACGCATACGACGCTGAGCTGCATCTCCTTCCCATGGAGTGTCGACTGCGGGACTCTCGCTTGCAGAACGTCACCCGATTGGCCACAATTCCCGCGTTCAAAAACAGCATCATGAACCGGCGCAAATTCCACCGCAAAGTGGCACTTCACAGTCCCCTCGAGCATGTAGAAGAGGAGCTGCTGCTTCGAGCCGACGTCGACGCGCAAGACATGGAGTGTCGGTATCCCTTCGCCGTCGCTCCATGGTGGGAACCGCCACCCATCTTCATCGCCCCAAGCAAGCTGGAAGCTTCGGTGGCGCATGATATCAACCAAATTGGCAAGCCGCACATCCCCAAGGTGTACACCGATGGCTCCGGTCACCACGGCGAGATTGCGGCCTCTGCTGTGTGCATCTCTCCCGGATTCTGCACCGAGAAATCCGCGTATCTCGGCCTAGAGAGATACCACAATGTCCACGTCTCCGAATTGGCTGGTTTGGTTCTTGCCCTGCGGCTGGCCAAGGACGACCCCCGGTTTCGGCAGGACCTGGAAATCTACACCGACAACCAATCGGCCCTGTTTTCGGTCCGCAACCCCACCAATCGTCCGGGCAGTATCTCGTGCGGGAGATCGCTGACCTGCTGGATTGGAGGACCTAGAACGGCTGGCAAACTGAACTCCACTGGATCCCCGCACACGTCGGCATCGAAGGCAACGACAAAGCTGACGCCGTGGCGAAACGAGCAACTGGTTGGCAGCCAGAAGAAAACAACTGCGAAGGTCCCCGCGGACCCATCATGGAAGGACTCCCCCCCCCAGGCGATGCAATCCGCCGCAAACGTCTGGGTTCGACACACGACAAAGGACAAATGGAACGACAATTGGCAGACGGCAGCTCATGGGAATCACTTACAACAACACAAGCCCGAGATATCTTAGCGCACGCTTGCCCTGTATCGGGACCTCTCGGCACCGGAGCGGTCTGCGTTGCTCCAAGCACGCACCGGCAAGATTGGATTCAACGCCTTCCTGCACGATGTGCACTGCGCTGACACCCCACTTTGTCCGGCCTGCCGGGAGGACCCCGAAACGGTGCGGCATGTGTTGATGGTCTGTCCCGGATACGAAAATCTCCGCTGCGAGATTTGGGGAGGCGCTCAGAACGTTCCCACCGGTCTACAGGAAACGCTCGCGGAACCGGCGGTTGCCAGGAAGACTACGAGATTTCTACTAGCGACTGGCCGGCTTGCATACCTGCTCCCGCCCCCGCCTGTCGTGGACTCTAGATCGGAATCCGGGGTAGACCGTGATCTCTGACACTGGAATCTTTGGATCGAACCGAGGTGTGGGCGCACCTTGGGGGGTTGAGCAGGCCGACGCGCCTTGAAGTTTTACCTCTCTCTACCCCACTTCGGACAGAAACATTTTTTATGCGAGTCCCTGGCCGGCCGGCAGGACCTCTCGCCCTCACTTCAAATACTGGTGGATGCTACGGGTCGGTGGTTTGCATGTGGGAACCAAGCCGGCAGAAATTCAGGCGGTTTACGAAGCTGACAGAACCCCGCGGCGGAGAACTTGGACGGATTACGAGGGTCTACAAGGATGGGAATGATAGAAACCTGTTGGAAAACTGATGGAATTGGACGTCAACACAAGACTTGGGTACAAACTGGGCAGACAAAAACTGCATGAATCATGGGAATGGAGGGAAACCGGGGGTTGGGGAGCTTCAATTCATGTACGATAAAGCAACCGCCGGCCAAGTGGCCGCTAGTGACCCGGAAAGAGCCCCTTAGTTGGGAGCTACAATCGGGTATAATGCAACTCTCTCTCTCTTTCTCTCTCTCTCTCTCTCTCTAATGATCGGAAATCCCGTCAACTCTCTTATGCGAAACGCGAACTATTGAACCACCACGCTGACTAGTGCATACTGGCCAGCATTCGATTTCTCTTATTTTGCTGATTCGTTTGATCCCTGTTTTACCCCGGTTTCCCTCTTGGTTCGTGTGTGCGCGGCCAAAATTGTAACCGGCTGGGCCCGATGGGGTCACGTGTGGTAACGTGACTGTCGGACAGGATCCGGTGTTATGTGGATCCAGGAGCGGAATGCATAGTGGCCTTTTACTAATATAATATAGGAAGTCGAGGAAACTCTTCAAATCGATTTCGATAATAGTATTCCTTAGCTAGAAGCCTCGATAGCGACAATAGAAACACTCGATCCTCTTCTTTTATAGAAGGAAGCTATTACAATAATCGAAGCCGCTATCGTAGAAAACACTATCGAGTCTAATACTAAGGAGCCTCTTAAGGATAAAGATCTAGTATAGATACTACTACTACCTCGGATATAGCCTAATATTCGAGTATCTCTTCTAAGTGCGTTAACTATTTCTTCTAATCTCTCCTAGGCTACTAAGGCTTTGCTATAGTACCAATCTTTAGAGATTAGCTTATTCGAGCTAGTGTTTGGGCTCTAGTGTGATAAGGCCGAGATTACTCGCTAGCAATATAGAGCTCTTGTTGAGATTCTCCAAAATCTTTCTAATATTACTCCTCTTCGACTACTACCATAAGATATTGGAACTTTGAAATAGTATTGTCGAGGTCAAATCAAACAATTGGATATATACTATCAAAAAATTCCAATTGTGCTATCAAAGCTCCTAATATTATCCCCTTTAGAGAAGCGACTTACTAACTCTAAGGCTATAGAAAGATATATATACTTTATAGATCCTATATCTTTAATATCTAGCCTTGTGATATCTCGTCAATTCCAAAGGTATTCATACTAAGGCCTCGCGTAGTTAGTAGATAAGCCTTTTAGAGTTATAGTATTCGTTATTATAGGTATCTTCTATTCGATCGATATCTAGGCAATTTGCTTATTATCGGGATAGAAGTCCAATTTTCCCCTCTAATATTGTCTATTATAATTGCATTAATACTTAGTATTGTAGCACTTCTAAAGAATCTTAGTCTCAATATCTTAGCCGTATCTTAAGTGTATAGGAGAAGCAAGAAGAGAACTATTTTACTAAAGTAGTTTAAGTGTAGATTCTATTTCGGGATAATAAGATTCCTATAGCTCTTGAGCTTATCAATAATAGTAGATCTTATAGTCTATCGACTATCCTTCCTTATAAGCTCCTTGTCGCTAGAGACTAGTCTCTTCTATTATATAAAGATAATATTCTCTCTTATAAGGTGAATATATTTCTTGATTACGATTTTTAAAATAATTAGGATTTTATCACCCTTCGACCTAGGATGCTAACAATCTACCGGGTGTTTGACTTCGATATAACCTATTTACGCCTGCTCGCCTTAATATCGCCTCCTTATAGTAAGCTCGAGATATCAATATATAGGTGGGAATTCCTAATCGAAACCTTTGTCAATTAACCACGCTATCTCTCGGTCCTATACTATCTTTTTATTGATGGCTTTAGTCTATACCAAAATATATACCAGAGTCTTATAGGCTTCTATCTGATTCCGGTATATTACTCCTATAAGGAGCGAGCCAAGAGGTCAAGCATCTTTTCTTTAACACTAGGGCTGTATAGGAGTAACTTTAGCGATGTGATTTCGGTTCTCCAAGGTCTATAATAGATTTAAAATACTAAATAATCTATTGGTCACAAAGCTTTTTTTGATTTTTATAGGCTCTCTCGCTAGACTTGACCGAGGGATTAAGCTAATTGATAATAAAGGATAGAGGATGGTAGTTATGTGTTTCTATATAGTATTTCTAGGTGATATACTATAGCAACAAGATAGCGTAGAATTCAAAAGACCCTCCGCAAAAAGATCCTATAGATAGTGTCTTATAAAGGATATCGATCGGTCGCTTTTGGATTATAATATATAATTCAATAGTCGGTATCATCACCAAATCACCCGCTAGTGTCTATAGGCTAGCACTAAATCCTAGAGTGCTTAAGAGGCTTATTTCTAGGAGCTTGGTATGTCTAGTACTAATAGCCCGCTTCTTGCTATTGCTCCCGCGCTTAATAGGGTGATATTTTTCCCCTCTAATCTATATTACTCCGAGTATGCTAGAATCTCGAAGATCGCTTATCGGCTCCTTATTAGCAACTTGTTATCCCCTTATGGCTAAGACTAGTTAGCTCTAAAACTCCAATATATAGTTTTCCTATTAGGCTGGGGACGCCTTTAGTCACTAGTCACTTATCTCGATAGCTACTAGATTTAGGAGCATACTCGAGCTAGTATTATCATTCCAATTCTTCTTCGACTATATCTCTAGCTAGCCTAGATAGATCCTAATATCCATCAAGTAGTTCTTTATATCTTCGGGAATATAGTCTAGACTATTAAGGAAAGTATTACCTTGGTATTTACTACTATCGCAAAAAGCAATAGTATTATTGCTAGTCGAAGTCTTAGTCAAGTCGATCGGGCTCAAATAGACTCGATTATCTTTAAGGCGCGATCTAGATTATAAGATCTCATCCGTGCGGTAAAGCTTACTATAGACGTTATCCGCCCAAATCGGTCCCGTTCACGGTCTTTTTCATTAAGGGAATCTATACAAAGTATTCCTAACTTGCCTCAAGGCCTACTATAAAGTCTAGGATTGTGATATTTGGATACTATATATATCACCACTGCGAGATTGTTACCAAGTGGTAACAATCTGGTTAGGCTTTTAGTCTATATAGTAGCGGTATATGGTGATTGCCGGATATTATAGGATCATAGTTTGCTTAGTTATAAGACAAGTCTTAAATATCTATAAAGAAAGCCTAGGGATTTCAAAATCTTCTTCAAAGGCCAAATATATATATATATTAGTCTTTATTATCGATATTAGGCCGAGGAGTACAGAGCTCTATAGAATTATAATATCCTTGTAGGCGAGGATAAGTATCGGTATCTAGATATTTACTTTCTAAGCTCGAGTTAGCTCGATAAGAGAATCTACCTAGAATAGTAGCTAACTTTTCGATAGGGAGTATAAACAGCTTGTTGGTCATATAAATTATTATAATATCGAAAAGACTCTATTTAGAGAAGAGAGCTTTCGCCAATTGTTAAAGCTCTATCTCGACAATATATTCTAGGTATAAGACCTAGAGACTTTAGCACGGCTAAAGAGATCAGCTCAAGATTATCCGGTCCTTTTCGCCCTTTTACTCTATAAGAAATATATAGACACTATAGATAATACCTATTCTTCCTTATCCCCGATTATAGACATAAAGTATTATAGCCAAATTCGAGCCTAGGCTAGACTCTCGAGTGAAAGAATCATAGCACTCAAAGTTCCTATTCGAGTATTATCGCTATCAATTATAGACACTTTTCTCGCTATACTTCGAGGCGCCTATTCAATTGATTATCAAAAGCCGTATATTGCCGGGCTAGGGTTATCTCTTATATAATGGTTTAGCAAGCTTTTATTTGTATTATCGAAGTAAGATATATTTCCCTATAATTGACTTGTATTACGCTATAGTGACTTATATTTAGCCGATATATAGACAAGGAAGAAGGCCCTCGCGATTGACACTTAGAATTGGAGATATGATCTTAGTGCGTGATCGTTCTTTGGGCAAATTATCGTATTCTTCTAGTATAAACTCGAGCTAGGAGCCCGGCGTATATTTGTCTATCTCTACCCTGCTTTTCAAACATAGAGTCTAGATCATTTAGACCCTATACTCTCCCTCCCGCGACTTTAGGTGGACACAAGAGCAAGTCTTATTATTGGACTACCAGCAATTACAAGCCCACCACAATATATGATCCTAGAAAATTCCCAGGTATCTAAGATACCTAGAGACACCATACAGGGAATAGAAACAGGTAGTACTCTAGTCTTTATTCATTGTATATGGAAGATCTATGTCGGACAGAATTCGGTGTTTTGTGGATCCCTGAGCGGATGATGGAGATTGCGTCATGAGAGAGAAAACTCTGCGTCTCCACTTTCTTAGTAAACCCTATATTAAATTGAGCATTCAGGGGTTAGTTACAATTCAGACTTTTTGCCTACTGCCTTGAGCGCCCATTGGTAGACGGATTCGATTGGACCTGATTTCAGACAATCTAGTTTAGCTAGTCAAGTCTACATTAGGAGATCAATCAAAGAAGGCTATTTCTCTGTACTTGTTGAGTTCGAGTAGAGATTACTCAATACCTTATTATCCTAAAATAAAAGATTCAATAATTTCAAATAGTCCAGGACCAGCAAGATTATACCTAGGCAGGTTTGATTCTATAGCCTAAGCTTTTCAAGACCCGGAATACCCGGAGATATTTCGAAAGGGTACCCGTATCTACCTAAGGTAAGGAGGTAGCTCTACTAGGTAGGTGTTAAGGGATGAACCTAATTGTCTCAATTGGGTGTATCCTAAGTACAAAAAAGGATTCGTTGAGAAGAGAAAGAGAAAGGAATTTCGCACACAAGTTGGGGTTTCGCTTAAGAAGGCGGTTGGATTCTGCCAGCGAGGTCATCAGGCCGAGATTCTTTGTCGAATAGGACTTTGTACGAAGGTCCTGTAACAGTAGGTATATAAGAATTATTTTACAAATCAGGCCTTCTTTAATCTAAAATATCCCTGAATTTATTAAAGCTGGACTTGCTGTATATCTAAATTATTTCAAATGGGTAGCGATTGCCTTGTGAGGTTTAAGTATAAGGGGTAATTGAGAGCACTTATCCGATTCACAATCACCCACCACTTCACATCTTGAATTCCTTGAAATCATTTCACTTCATTCCTTATTAAGCTATTTTTTTTTCTTGCTTTAATACCGAAAGTGATGCTGAGGGGCTCTTATGAGCATCAAATTCTTCTTTAGCGGGTATCAACTTAGCCTAGGATAATATAGACATTCCCAACCCCATAAATATAAGAAGCAAAAAGCTAATATATTTTTTGCCTAGGGACTCGATTCCCCTAGCATTTAACCTCGAAGATCTTCTAGGCTCCATAGCCATAGCATCCTATTAGGAATACTAGTATACCCTATACTAAGTCTCCTTAGGACCCTCTTAGGAGAGACTTGTTGTAGCTCAGATTGTCGATGTCTTCTTGACACTTTCTTACTTAGACACTAAGTCTCTTCAATATCTTCCTTTCACTTCAAATCAACCTAGTAGGCCAAGGGTCTATTAGAATCTACAAGCGTGCTTCCCGATGCCCTTTGGCTACGACTTGATGCTCTACTTGATGATCTCGATGCCCTTTTGCCAAGGGTTGATGCTCTACTTGATGATCTTGATGCTCTGACTTCCCACGACTAGATTCTTCAATCTTTTATGTTTAAGTTTCTAGCCTTGAGATTATTTGTACAATCTTGTTAATAGAAGCATCTAGGATTTATTCGGATAGCAATCTACTCTTGGCCGGTCGAGTTATATCAATCACTTTTGTGTATAGATTTATAGCTAACTTGAATACTAGAGGAAGTGGCTTTTCTCGCTAATCTTTTTTCTCCAATCCTAACTAGTTCTTTATAGATTCCTTGCTGACAATCTCTATAATCACAGGATAGGAGTTTATCGATCTTTAGCCGCTTCCTATATACCAATTGAGTGAATCATAATAAGAGCATAGTCTCTTACCACCCCTAGCTTTCTTAGAAGCTTCTATTAACGACGGTCTTGTCACGCTAATACTTGATATTGACAAGGGCAAGGGACTCGGAATACACTTGACTTCTTATCACAATATAAAGTGAGTTAAGACACCTCGACCTACAAATTTGGCATAGATGCTAAGTCTTCGAAAATCCCTTCTCTAGAAAAGATCACTACTCTTAGCGCTTCGCATAAAAAAGAACCCGCTATAGCTTTTGAAAGCGTATATTTTTCTTGTCAAGAATCGTTTAGACTCTTTCTCCCAAGGCAATTCGTAGTGCATAGTACTAATAAGATGGTTCCTCTAGGCTTTTCGAGTATACACACAAGGTCAGCGTATAGTGGTATTGCCACTTCGGCTTTTTACTTAGACTTTTCTATATTGTTCAGCTTGAATATGGCTATCTACAAACTCGGGGATAAGCGAGATCAGAAAGAATACGATAAGTTAACTTGTCTAACCTAGGCACCTACCTGCCTAAGCTAGAATATTTCAGAAAAGGCTTCTCGCTAACTCTTTATTCGAGTCGAAAGATCGCCTCGACATATGCCTCCATAGTATCACTTAGCATCACTCCAACAACTTAAGTTAAAGATTCGGGACTAGCATTTTAGCCAGGAAAAGTGTGTCACATTGCTTAGGAGAAGTTTATCCCCCCCCCCCCCCTCCCCGAGATCCTCCCGAGGTCAAAATGGCCTTGTCGATGTTCGGATAGACCAGCACCTAGGACTCAATAGTTACGGGTCAGATACAACATAGACTAAACAGTTTAATATTTCAGACCGGTACTAACAGCGAGCCAGGGTGTTCCAATACTATTTACACAAGCGTGTATTAGAACCAAGGTCTGATTCCCATGGTTCCTTGAGCGAATTTCAATATCCTAACATCTTACATTCTAGGTTCCAAGGTTCCTCGCTACCTATCACACTCCTCACCTCCGACCTCGGGACTCTTGTGCGGTACCTCGTCCTTACGACACCTATCTGACTTCCAAGAATCGTCAATCATCCAGGTCGGGATAGGAAACATAGAGCATGGAGCATGGAGCATAGAGCATGGAGCATGGGGCATGGGGCATAGGAAATGGGGTATAGGAGGAATGGATAGACTAGAATTGGCATCTGATATTCTATACAGGAGAGAAATAGCACTAGTGAGGAATACGCATGCCGACCGTGACATCGTACACTTCTCTTAAGTTGCCATTATAGATGGTATACGTAATCCAAACGTGTGCGCTAGGTTGGGCTGGTATTCAATACGTAGTTGCTTCGATAATCGCATGCTTTTTAGCAAATGCGTATAGACTGGCATTTAAAGCGGTTGCAGTACATTTTTAAAAACATCAGCAGAGCCGTATTATTTGAGAAAGGCGCACGCCGACAGAGGAAAATATCTCTATGTTTTAGAGGAAGCGCTGCATGTTATTTCTATAGGCATTTTACAAGCAACACGTATTCGCTTATAAAGTTTTTCAATATTGCGTAGTTATAAAAATCAAACGTATGACAAAAACTATGGTAATACATGTATAGTCTTCGGTGCTACGTGTACTCCAAACTACGGTCAGAAAATGGTCGTCATACGGTATTTCGGTTCCTTAAAACTCCGCTAAGGTAAGCAACCAGCGGATCATTTGGAAAACACTACTACGCTTGACCATTGGCTCCAAAAGACTGCGCAATTCCGACGCTCCGATGGTTCATTGGATCGGGCAGTGTTTCGTACGAGACGCTAGTGGCGTTTACATCTATTCTGGTCTAATGAGAATGGGGAGTTCGCGAAGAAATCCTGAATTGAGTGACTAAAAAAAAAAAAAAAGGAAAAGAAGAAACCCACGAACAAAAACAAACGAACGATCCCCATCGTACGAGCCCTAATCTACCAACTTCTCCACCCAAGATGGCTCGGGCATCGCCGTAGCCGCAACAGGAACGAAACGATCCTCGTTTGGATCAGCAAGGGAACAGCGAGCGGCATGGTCCGGCCACTTGCAATTGGCGCAGTAGCCACCGAACGTCCCTGGGAGTCGTACATGACCACCAAAAGGATGACCGGTGGTGGAGGTGGCACATTCCGTGCGGCTCACTTTGCCGCGGGAGACGATTAGCAGCGCGTTCACGTACGAGGGCCGGGCAGTCTGGATCTGCGAGACCTACAGAATTGTTAGTGGAACGGACATAGGGCAGGATGTCGTACGCACCTTGATGGCAGGCTGTCCCCTTATCGCACGAACAAGGAACTCGTAACTCGGCCACGACCAGACTTCGCGCTGGACTTCGGTGTAACAGAGTTCCCGGAGGGCTGCATTACCGGCGGCTGTCAGTCGTACGAGAAAATAGTCTTTGCCGCCCTCAGTGACACGGCGAACGGGCGCGAAGAGACGATGGGACCCCACATCCACAGCACTTGGGTCGTACGAGGCACGCCGCGCAAGGGCCATGGTGATGGTGTTGATGGCAGTGATGGTGATGATAGCGGTGGTAGTGGGAAGTGGGAAGGAGAGAAGATTTTTGCGTCTACGTTCTGGGAAGGCACTCTCTTTTATACCTGCCTACGCCCTAGGCAACGACATCATTGCGACACACTTGGACAAAGAAGACCCAATCGGGTTAGGCTAAGGGTTGCCTACCGCTGCCTTCACAAGTGAATAGCGAACAACGAGAATGGCAAACAATAGAGGGAGGGGGGGCTACTGTTATAGGACCTTCGTACGAAGTCCTATTTGACAAGAAGCTCGGCCTGATGACCTCGCTGGCAGAATTCAACCGCCTTCTTAAGCGAAACCCCAACTTGTGTGCGAAATTCCTTTCTCTTTCTCTTCTCAACGAATCCTTTTTGTACCTAGGATACACCCAATTGATACAATTCGGTTCATCCCTTAACAGTAATGCCTATTTTAGCCTCCGATAGGCTTAGCAACCTAACCTTCGTCACGAGGATTGCTACTAGTTTAGGCGGAGTGTAGAGAATCAGCAGATTGAGTCTTGGTGGAGCTATTTATCGAAGTCATACCTAAATTCCTATGTAGTAAGTCCTTTTTTGGCTATATAGGTTACACCACCCGATCAAAAGTCTGTGTGCACTCCGCCCCACACTATATCACCCCCCCAACCACCCTCCTATTTTTTTTCTCTCCTACACCTCCCTCATGGCTTCGATCGCTAATAAAATTAGTGCAAATCGTAGCCAGGGAGGTGAGCTTTCACCTGAGCAACGTGCTGCGATAATCTACGCCCTGGAAAATAGGATTACTAGCAAAACTAAGTTGGCCAAGCAATTTGGGTGTCACCGGAATACTATTGCTAACACTTTTAATCGTTACCAGGCACGCAACGACGTTAAATCCTACCCTCGAACCGGACGACCCCTAAAATTCAGCCCTCGATCTCGCCAATTGATGAAGTTTTGCGCCCGTCGCTTCCCTTTCTGGTCCTATAGGGTCCTTGCAAGCGAGATTGTTGGTTCACCATCTATCCCGACGATTCGGCGGATTCTAAAGCAGTTTGGGATCTTTCGACGCCTCGCAAAGCGTAAGATCCCAATCGGCAAGATACTCGCTCGCAAACGACGGGCGTTCGCCCGTCGCTGGCGTCGTGAATTCCGTACGGACGCAATCAAAGATTGGGTGTTTTCGGACGAGTGCTCAGTCCAACGAACATCTAACGGTGGGCCCCGTTGGTGCTGGCGGTTTGAATCCGAAGCATACCGGACCGATCTTGTGAACCCAAAGAGTCATGGCAAGGATATTTCGCAGATGGTTTGGGCGGCAATCTGGCTTGGAGGCCGTTCGAAGTTGGTGGTTATGGAACGGGACGAATCTTCCGAACGAGGGGGATATTCGCGGTTTAGCTATATGGATGCGCTCGAGGACGGTCTCTTGCCAATCTATCGACCTGGGATGATATTTCAGCAAGATAACGCAGGAATCCATACTGCGTACGACACTCAGGAGTGGTTTGAAATCCATGGTATACACGTTGAGGAGTGGCCGCCGCACTCCCCCGATCTTAACTCTATCGAACCGGTCTGGGGCATGTTAAAACGGCAACTTTTTCGCATGTATCCAGAGCTGCTGAATATGGGAAGATCTGAGGACGATTGGGAGTATTTTAAACGGTGCATTATTGCTGCATGGGACGCTTTAGATCAATCTAAGATCGATGGATTGATACTAAGCATGGGGAGACGTTTGGATAAATTGTGGCAGAATAAGGGGTACTATACCAAATATTAAATCAGGGTTGAATGCAGCGAGACCTAATTTCTTATTAAATTTAATCTTAGTAAGATCGGTTAAAAAATGGGTGTGTGGTGCATAGAAATTTAGAGATATATTTTTCATGGGGTTGGGGCTCGGGAGCAAAATGCACACAGACTTTTGTTCCCTATTGTATACTTAGTGCCAAGATCAGCTAGCTAATATCGGTTTTAACCTAGAGAATCCTCCGCCACGCCAGCTCGATACTGTGAAGGGCTACGGCCGAATTTGTTCAATTGAGCGGTGCCACGATCTGTTTACATAAAGCTTAAGGAGAGAAGGTGTGTTTGTGGCCTTCGTGGGATAAAATCAAAGGTGTGGTCACGTTACCACACGTGACCCCATCGGGCCCAGCCCGTTACAGATACTAGATATCCATTCTTGGATATCTACCTTGCCCTCCGGGAGCGTATACTCAATTACATATATTCTAGGGGGGTGCCAAGCCTATCGCTATACGAGCGGCTAGGTGGAGCGTACATTTGGCTCTATAGGGTCTAATTGGTGAGTCCTCTAAGCGAGATTTACCCCTAAACAATTTACCTATAGGTAATTCCTTCTTTCTAACCTTCTCTCTCTTACCTATAGGATCTATCAAATAATAGCCTATAACAATCCTATCGTTATCCCTGACTCGCTACCGCCAGCGCTAGCGCTAGCGCTATCCAACACCTTATATCTACCTCGCCGGCGAGAGCTTCTCTATCATAAGGGTATCACCAACCGAATCCGCCAAGGCCGAATTCAGGGGCAGCGACCTAGATCGACTAGACAACAGGCCCAACAAACCTAGTCGATCCGACCTAACCCTTTAAATCCAATCCGGGTATATTTATACTTCTTCCGCTACCGAAAGGGGTCTACAAAAAAGGAGCTTGATGATATTAGTATATGGGTTTATAATATTCAACCACGTATATGCTCGGGATTCCAGGATTTTATCCGCTCGGATCTTATGCCAGCAATCCTATTTAACGAGAGAGAGAGGATAATCTCTAGTGATAATAAGGGGTAATGATACTGGCACACCAGCTTTTGGCTATAGGCACACCAAATCACGTGGTTTCTTGATTACATATCTAGTTGTGATATTTGGATACTATATATATCACTACTGCGAGATTATTACCAAGTGGTAACAATCTGGTTAGGCTTTTAGTCTATGTGGTAACTGGTATATGGTGATTACCGTTATCTCACAGTCTAACCTACTTCGGAAGTTCAAAACCCGCCCAATCTAATTTGATTCAATCCTACTATACAGAGCAATTTAACGTCCCAATCTGGCAACAGGGCACGTCTTATAGGTGTGTCCGATCTCCCCGCAATTGGAACACTTCGGTGGCGCCTTCTTCCTCTTTGGGGCCTGGTTTACCCCACTCTCTCCCCTTTGATCTAATTGTTGTGTCGTCGTTGCCGCGGTGACTCGAGGGTTTAGCAGAGGTAACCATCCCAAATCGGACGAATCCAAGCCAATTCGCCAAAATGGGTGGATATCAGATAACGGGATTGCCTGATTTGAAGCTAGTAAACCAGCTATTCGGTGTTTGTATGGTAACCCCATAGTACTAGTGAAATAATTAGTGCATATACCGAGAGGGGCTTGCGGGGTAGCTCGATTTGCATAACCTTGAAAGCTCGCTGTTGGAGAAAGAGAGAGAGAGAGAGAGAGAGATGGGTTTTGTATACATGGATATAGTACTATTGGTTGCTACGGTAATAAAAAAGATCATGCCAGCGGCACGTGATTTGGTGTGCCTATAGCCAAAAGCTGGTGTGCCAGTATCATTACCCGATAGTAAGCTTATGCTTATATAAGAGATTTACAAAAGAAAACCGGTCTTTATCTCTTATTAGATAGATAATCTTATACACAATAGAGACCAAATCACTCAATCGTTCAACAAGAACAACGATAGCGTATATCAAATCTCTATTATCATCAGTCATCTATCCCCCAAGGCGCAAGAACTAGCTATCAAGAATAAGCCGCTAGTTAAATATAAGCTATTAGAGACCACCAAAAAGGAATAATTCGTTAAAGAATATTCTAAGTTCCTCTCTAATAACGGCGAGCTATTCTACTCCCCGGTTCCTCGCTCGCCGGTTCCTGACTCGCTAGGTCAACCACTAGTTGAACCCCAACCGCCCCAAGTACGCCGGGGAGTATCTTATAAACGAGGGCCATCGTCGGAGTTGAAACCCTCCCTGCCGCGCACTCGGGGTCGATCTCGTATCAACAACTAAACGGCGGCAGTAGGATTGGCAGCAGGATTGGTAGTAGGATTGGCAGGAGGATTGGCAGGGATGATCTAAATTATAGCGCGTGAGAGGGTTTTCATATTAGTAGGGGGATTTACGGTTTGCATATAAACGGGGGTGATTCGGGGGGTGATTTCAGTGTTTTTAATCATAGATTTTGGGGGTCAGTTTTGTATGTAATAATCGGACAGAATTCGGTGTTTCGTGGATCCATATGCGGATAATAGAGATTGCGTCATACAAGAGAAAACTCTACGTATCCACTTAATTAGTAAACCTTTTATTAAATTGAGCATTCGGGGGTTAGAGAGAATTCTGATTTTTTACTTACTTACTTCCTCCTGCGCTCATTGGTAGACGGATTCGCTAGAGCCCTAATCTCCAACAGATAATATCCAGTGATGTAAGGGCATAACCCCCAGTTTATATCCGAAATAACCTATTTAGTGATAAATAGGGCTACATGTAGGGCTACTAGCTAAGCGAGGTCATCACCTGATATTCGAACTAGCCATTTTGGGGGTCAGAATGGGCCAAAAAACCCGGCAGAATATGAAATTGGCCGTTCGCGAAGGGTGGCCGCAATCGCCTTCCGTAGTTCTGTTGGAGATTAGGGCTCCAGCGAACCCGTCTACCAATGAGCGCAGGAGGAAGTAGGTAAAAAGTCTGGATTGTATCTAACCCCTAGATGCTGTTGCAATTTTCGTACGGGTCACCTGACCCTCTTGTCTGCCCGGCAGAACTCGCCGGACTGCATATAACCCTCCTCACATACAAAATAAAACATCATTCAACCTTCTCCCGAAATCTCACTCATAATTCTAGCCAATGTCAATAAAAATCGGTGGTGCTAGTCATGTTACCAACGGCCTAGTGGCCGCCAGTGACCCGGAAAGAGCCCCTCAGTTGGGAGCTACAATCGGGTATAATGCAACTCTCTCTCTCTCTCTCTCTCAGTCATGTTACCAAACATGACCCTATCGTGTCCAGCCCGTTACAATACTAGTGGAGTGCCAAGACGCCAAGTGGGTCGTGCAATCTGCTGGCTAGAGGGGGTACTTTGTCCTCCATCACACGAGCTAAGCTCACCCTCTGCCAGCCCCCGGGGCACCCAGGTGTGAGGCCATTCCGCGGACTGGACAGTTCTCCTCGTGTGGGTCTACAGAGGTTACTAGTTGAATGGGAAAATAGTGAGATGAGATTGAGCTAATTGCTTATCACGTGTTAGTTTCTATATATAGAGTTTTTTCTAGAGGGTGCGCGGGATGCTGTGATCAGTTCCGGAGTCATATGTTCCCGTGACTTTCTCCGAAAGAAAGCCGGTCCGATTGAAACTTTATTTCATTAGACTCCCCTCCAAGTGCCCAGCGCTGCCGGAACCCTTGATGGGAAGGTTATAAAACCAATATATCGTCGCGCTGAGGACTCGGCGACACATTGCAAACATTTTTCACTGATCGGGGGCGATTGAGGAGGGACACTCTCGGCGTGGGAGAGCCATCAGCCTCCATCTCACATTCCTCCGTGGGAACACGTTCTGGCCTATTTCGGCAGGCCATAGATACCTCTCCCGTAAGGTTGGGTAGAGTAAGTCCTTCCCTTGGGAAGCGTTGTCCTCCATAGGAACGGCATCGGCAGGGTCGGAGAATGGTTCGGAGTTTTCGGCCCTTACCCTTCCGTGGCTCTTCCCCTAGCTTTGCCATCACGGAGCATCGAACTGGGTGCACGAAGTTTGTTGCTATACCGGTAACAGGCAGTGTAGGCCTCGGTGTCACGCTAACGTGGGCGTCGCCTTTTAAGGACTAGAAGCAGCAGAGAGTGGGTCAGGATTCGAACCGTGCTATCGTTAAATGTAGTTACAAATAACGATATTTCCTAGGCGCATGGCTTCCTAACATGCACCCCCGCCCAACTTTTAGGTACACTATTGCATTTGGGTTTACCGCCGGGGCGTGAGCCCGCGGCAGCGCTCCCCCCGCCTCCCCCCGGAGGGGGTCAGAGTGTATATCAGGAAGGG